>OZ025290.1:298948038-299503038 GCA_964019185.1 Maratus speculifer
AATAATAATAAATTACTAAACAATAATTAAGTAATTTCGGAGTTACAGAATGAGTCCTATATCTTATCTATATTAAAGTGCTATTACACGTAAAAATTGCAAGCGACAAAAATCGCCTGCGTTTTTTCGTGTTCTTAGCATTTCATTGGCTGTTCGAGAAGAGTTTCTACCATCATTTGGATTTCCAAGCATTTGATTGGCTCTTACTGGCGACTCGCTTTGTTCCAGGCGTCAAAGACGCTCCAACAAAAGAGAATCGCGCGCTATCAAGCGACTCTCCTGGTCCCATAGGATAACATGGAGACGCCTGCAATTTCACGGCTGCAGCACGACACGTGTGATAGCACCTTTAGTCGCTTCCCATATGAAACATAAGATTTTTTAAGGCTGTTTACAGATAAACCATGCGCATTTCACGTGCTGTTAACAGATTAAAATGCCAGATGCAGCTAATTGCGCAATCTGAAATAAAAATAGCTTTCAAGAACTAAGGTATAGATATGCAATTAACGAACACAAACGGTTATTAACATACAGTACTGCTTGACATTTCTTTTACAGAAAAAAGAACGTGAATGTTGTACTTTTTTACATCAGCGCGTCCGACAGAAGATTAAAAACACTGAAATGAAGAAAGGAACGGGCTCAGGAGCTTGGACCTTTCGGACAAGTCTTAAAGGATACGTATCAAGTTAACTTACAAGGAAGGTCTCCATACAGGTATACTCCGAAAAATTTAAAAAAATACAGAATATTATTTCCATGAGGATATATACGTTTATAGAAAAAAATTCGGCGGAACCTCCTTACCCTGTCCATAAGAAATAATTCAAATTTCGTTATCTGGCGATTTATCATCGGTTGTCAAGAAAAAGCAATTTCATTTTTTTTTCCGTTAAATGTCAAATGCATTTTAAAGCGGAAAAAATCGTGTTCAACTTGTTTAGATAAATCAAATATCTTTGACTTTGTCAGCTTCAGTTTGTTTTAGTATAATTTCGTTATATTGATATTTATATGTATTTACATTCAAATATAACCATCAAAATTTGAGATTTTAAACTAAATTCAAATTTAAATTAATTAAAATTACTTCAAAGTCCAGTTGAGCTTTGTCAATTCGATTTTGTTGCAATGGAAACATCGGGCTTTTGGTTTTGAATACATCTTTTCACGCCAAGTATTTTATTTTTTTACATGTTTTCTACTGCAATTCTGCCGCTAATTTTCACTGATCTTTATTACAAACATGAGTAGTTTAATTAGTATTTTTTTGAAAAAAATCTGAGTATGCTCAGTATATAGACCTTCCTTGTTCGTGTTCGTGTCGGTGTCAGTTTGGGTAGGGGAGTTGGGTGTGCCGTCTTAAAATTCGTGGAACACAGCGCACAGTGTCATATTTAGCCCCAAAACCTGGTCAAAAATGATTATTTTAAAAAACAGTTTCCCATCTTGTTTTATTATTCTTTAAAATTAGTTGCTGTATCCAAATGCGCAAAGCTCAAAGCACCTGCGCAACACAACGCGCCTCACGATTGGTCGAAAGTTCCCGTTTGTCTACAGTGGTCGTGTGATTTTCCGATGCGCTCAGATTTGGACGTTTTAAAATCTCTTATAGTTTCGTGTCTGAACAATTTAGTGGAAATAGTTATAATGGATTATTTTGAGCCAGGTATGTACTTTATACACACTGTATTTAAATAATGAATATTCTCCCGGTTTTTGTTTAAATGGTTGATAACGTAGGTGTAATTAACAATGGCAAAAATATACTTATCAATAATGTTTAGAAAGGATTTTGTTATATTTTTAAACATATCTAAGTTGGGAAAACTATTGTCTGATATGCAGTACTTAGTATACAAGATAGTTATAAAACAATCAGCCGCCCGAAACCACCCCCTTTTTTTAATAAATTGTTTTGTTTGATTTAATAATTTCTGACTTAAATTACTGGTATTTAGTTTTTCATTTATTTTGCTAACAGGGCCTTCTGGATTGAGGTCTATGACTCGAAATGAGTTGTATTCCATTATGCAAAGCTCAGTTGAGTCAAAATTTGAAGCAAAGCTTAAATATATGGAGCAAGAATTATTAAAATGTTATTCTGAAGGTGATCCAAGGATAGCTGAGATGAGACAAAAGCTATCCGTTATAAAGAACCAGTTTAAGCAAAAATGGTTAGCTTCTCATAAAACGAAGTTAAGATTCGAAGAAAAAATTTTGAATTTTTAAATGGCACTATATTGCTGCCTATTTCAGGTATGTGAAATACAAAAGATGCAAACCCTTTACTTTATTATTTAGTGCTTTGATTTTTGCTTAAATTTTGCTCCTGTGCATTTAAAAGAAACTTATTATTATAGATATATGTATTAAGTAGGTATTTGTTACTATTACAAGGATCAGTCCCGGTCGTCCACAAAAAGATTTTGTAAATTCAAGTGAAAGAAGCAAACGCCGCAAAATCAAAGACCTCCGATCAAAAGACGTTGAAGTATTGACATACGCTACCCCAATGAAATTGTGGGAATCAGGCAAAGTAGATGCTTCTAATGTCGTAAAAGATCTTACAAAAAGTCCCTGAAAAGCAAAAAAATATTTAAAGGCTATGAAAAGATGTCCCGAAGAACAAGAGAAACCTCACCAACTATCAGCTTTACGTGCTTTGTTCATGTATACAGAAGCAGGACTTACTTAAATCTCATTATGAGATAATACGAGAAACAATTAAAAGCTTTTTACCGTGCTATTCTATTACTCAAAGGGGAAAAAAGGAATGCTATCCAGAAATTCACAGAGTGATAGAGACATGTGCCGAAGTAAAAGTTCAAACGTTGGTGGATCATACGGCAACACGACTGATTTTACATGTTAGAAAAGTTGTAGAATCTTTAAATTCTGACCAAAAACGATCTTTAATTTTAATAAGCAAGTGGGGTTGTGACGGGTCACAGAAGATGCAATATAAAATGAAGTTTGAAAAGGAAGCAGATTCTGACACGAATATTTTTCAAAGTTCTATGGTTCCTGTTTAATTAGTTTACGGGCCCGAAAAGAAAATTATTTGGTAAAATCCAACACCATCATCACCTCGATACTGTAGACCTATAAGAATTCGATTTATCAAGGAGTCAAATGACGTAACAACAGATGAAATAAAATACATCAAATCACATATCGCAGCACTTACTAGCACAGAAATTGACGACGTGAAGATAAAACATAAAATGCTATTCACCATGGTGGATGGAAAAGTATGCAATTCCGCAACACAAACCAAATCTACGATGAGGTGCTACATATGTGATGCTGCGTCACTTGAGTTCAATGACTTATCGAAAAAGAGGAAATCTAAGAAAGAAAATTTAAGTTTCGGCCTTTTCTTGCTACATGCTCGTATACGATTTTTCGAGAGTATATTACATGTAGCATATAGATTTCCTGTAAAAAAATGGAACGTCCGCCTTTCTGCTGAGGAGAAACAAGCGGTAGAAGATAAAAAAATGGAAATTCATAAAAATTTCAAACAACAACTCGGGCTTTTAGTAGACATCCCCAAAGCAAATTTCGGAAATACCAACGATGGAAATACCAGCTGACGATTTTTTGAGGAATATGAAATGTCGGCAGCAATAACGGGAGTCGATAAAAATTTAATATATCGTCTTAAAATGATATTATATGCATTGTGCTGAGGATTCAAAATTAACACAGAGAAATTTGAAAAATATTGCCAAGAAACGGCTGAACTGTATGTGACCTTATATAATTTTTATCCTATGTCCTCTACAATGCATAAGATATTTCGTCATGGTGCAGATATCATAAAAGAAGCTATTCTGCCAATAGGACAACTAAGTGAAGAGGCTGCAGAAGCTAGCAATAAACATATTAGGTAATTCAGGTTGAACTATACAAGAAAGTTTTCTCGCGTGGCCTGCAACATGGATGTACTAAATAGGCCTCTTCTGACTTCTGACCCCCTAATAACGGGCATGAAATGCAACAAAAACCAGAAAAAAAAATCCTTGTCTTCCGATGTTCTAAATTTGTTATCATAAAGTCACAAATGTTAATATTCTTGATGATAGTAATTGTGATGAAAGTGATGAATAAATGTTTTAATTTGTTAATAACACTTTTTTTTAGCATTTTTATTCCATAATTCAAATAAAAACGAGGATCTGTAGCTGTTAGAGTAATAAAATAATTTTGGCCAGGTTTTGGGGCTAAATACCACACTGTGCAGCATGTGGGATCCTTTTGTTCTTTTTCTCATATTTCGACTCACTAGTGGAATCCAGGAAGAAGTTAGTTCCCTAGATTGAAGTTAATAAAATTTTATATAAATTTTCTCATAGAAGGAAGTACAGTAAAGCATTCCTTAAGCGACCCCTTTTCATTCCAATAAAATTCGGTCGCTCTGATATGTGGTCCTTTAATAGAGGTCATGTTTAAATCTAGATTTTAATTGTTCAAATAATGCAACAATGTTACTAAGATTTACTTTTAATGTAAAAAATAAGTATACATGAAAGTTTAAGTATCAAAACAGAAAAAAATTACATGTGTTTTACTGCAGTGTTTAAAAAAGGAATACATTGACGTTTGCTTTCATTTTATGGTTTTATTTTTTGTAACTTTTATTTCGAATCCGTTTAAAGTTTAGTAAATAATTTATTTTTTTTCTATTTTTTTATGGAAACAAATAATAACGATTTCATTACGGTATCTATTTCTTTGAGAATGTTCTGACATATTAGGGTAGGGAAATGTTTTGACCGTAGTTTTTATTTCGCTATCAAGTTAAATTCATTGCTTAAAAAGGCACTAAGTGGTGTTAAAACACATAAAAATTACCTTAATAAAAATATTACCATAGTTTAAAAGTTTGATGAGCAATGCTACCGCCAAAATTATCTATTTATAATAAAAAACGACTTCAAAAAAGTGTAGGAACGGTTCTCAGTTGAACCATCCTCATCTGGGAATCATCGACTGTTGCTTGACGCCATGTTAGGCTTAATTAAAAACAGATGCTAAAATGATACTTTTAAAATATCTTCCCCTTGAAATAATGTTTGTTCAGCATATTTTCATAAAAAAACATATATATTATACACAATTATAATCGGTTATAATACAGAAAGGTAACAGAAGAAGTGTAAACTGATAATTTTTTTTCTAAGAGTACGATTGCATTATATCGATTCACAGCGACGTCTCACCGAACTTTAATGTTGCCATCCTTGAACTATTTTAGAAAACTTTTTGGGAATATCATAAAATATTAAGATGAATTTAAATTTAGTTTGATTATTTTTTAAGATACTAGCGTTTCTCCGCTTAATTTTTTAAATTTTGTTTTCCATTATAATTAAAATAAGCTTTTTTTTCTTCAAGTTGTTATGGATACAGAAGATATCATTATGACTGCATTAGTATAACTGAAAATTATTTTTTCACATGCTCTTAAATTAAAATTTTATCTGCTTTGATGCATGCAAATATTATCATAATTGCTCTAAAATTAAAATTTGATGATTTTTATTTAGTGTATGATATTATATATTTCTTACATTTAAATGTCATTTGATAAAAAATATATATTTCGTTTACATTGTAAGCAACTTTCGAATGGGTATAATCTAAGCTTTTAAAAACTGATACATTTAATTTAAAATTTTATAAAAGAAGTAATAATAATCATTTTGTTTTTCCTAATTTACAGATTGAATTTTTAAAGTTGAATAGCTGAAATTTTAAAAAATTGATTTTGATTTAAACCAATTCCTCTTGCTATAGAAAATAGCAGTAATTTCTATAAGAAATTACGATATAAAAAAAAGTTTTTTATATTAACTGCATATAGATGGCGCTAAATTCAAATTTAAAAAGAAAACACAAAGTTTTATAATCGATGTCTAAGAACATCGAATTAAGAATCTATCCACAGACTGTTTATCCACAGACACATCTGTAATATACTCATGACTAAAACCGATGCCGAATCATACTTTTAATAAAGATAATATATTTTAAAATTTAAAAAACTTCAATATTTAATTTTAATGTTTTATGAAATCTTCAGAAATTGAATTTTATTTTACTAATTATTATTATTATTGTAATAAATAATGATCTTTGTTTTCAAATTAAAATTTGTTCAAAAACTAAATATCAAGTAAGAAAAAAAAACTTTATTTGTATTTGTAGAAATTTTTTGCTATTTTTAAAATGTGCTTTTCTACAATACAAACTCTTCAATTGTAAGATCTGCATTGTATTTTGCTTGTATGAAGTATTAAAAAAATGAAATGAAAATGAAAATTCCGTCATTTTTGACGAGGTTTGACTAATTTCCTAATAAAACCATCCTAAAGTGATCAGCAAAAATGTAATTTGTTTAATTTTCTTCAATGAATATGGTCGCTCATGGGGGTAGTTCAACCGAGATTGTCTCCGAATGGAGGTAAAATTTGTGCCGAAACTATGGGAATAAATTTCGTACCATGAAAAAAATGGTCATTCAAGGAGTTGGTCGCATAGTAAGTCTGGTTTTACAGCAATTGCTAAAAACATATATTTTAGAAACAAATATTTTTTTCTGTTTTATCATTAATGTAAGTCTGCACCAAGTAAATATATTAAAAAATCTAATGACTTAACATGCCTTTAATGATATACACCGAGATTATAAATAACAGATTCTTTTCACGGATAGCATAAAATACATTGTTCACGACAAATTTAGCTATAAGTAAAGTATACTTCATTAAATGCGTTACTATGTTATTTCTTCATTTTTTTTTTTCTTATAATAAAAAATCATAATCAATAAACCTATAAATAACTGTATGCAATCTACACCATATGGCCATTGATTATTGGACACTTGCGATTTTAGATATTTTGTGAAATATCTAGAAAAATACATGAGGAATCATCTCGAAACTCTTAGTGTATAAATATAATAGTATAAGTCATACATCTCCGTGAAGATGTTTTCCCGAAACTCCATAGGGGACCGTAAACAAATTAAAAAAGAATGAATATCTTTTGAATAACCCTGTCAAAACTAATGTAGCAAAAGCGCTCAAACTCTAGATTATGATTGAATGCCTTATTGTAATACGCCTTGTTCATTTTTATGCAAATAGCATGCATACTCGCAGAGTAATTAAGGTTTTTATAAAAATGGTCCCAAATTTTTCCAAGTTTTTTCCTTATAATTTTCAGAATTCTTAATATAAAATAATATTTTTTTCAGAAAATATGACAAACAACAATGCACACAGTATCCTGTAATCAGAATTAAAAAATAATGAAAATTGTATACAAAATGAGTTGGTTTACTAAATAATTTTTTACTGTGCATGCCTAAATGATATCAAAATTTCATTTGCATATTATGTTACACTGTAAAAATTTTTTGTAAAATTCCAGTAGATGTACCGTAAATTTCACGGTACTACTACCATTTTCACTCTTTACGGTGTGAATACCGTATTTCTAAGTTATATTGAGCGTAAAAAAATAGATTTTGTTCCCTTTCGATTGAAAACGGTACTTACACAGTAAAATGATTGTTTCTCAGTAAAAACTCGGTATTTATACCGTAAAATAATTATTTTTCAGTAAGATAAATGACATTCTAAACATTTTTGTAGCATTTCAATAGGTGTGCCTAAATTTTACGGTGCTTCTACTGCTTTCATTCTTTACGATATGAGTACCGCATTTTTAAGGTATATTAGGAAAAAAAAATCCAGTATCTATACTATTTCGATTATAAACAGTATTTGTACCATAAAATAATGTTTTTTCATTAAAAACGCCATTTATACTGTAAAATACTTATATTTCAGTAAGGGAAAAAATTTTATTCTCGCATCGGTGTACGGCAACCTATCAAATGATGTTCTTGCTGCTTAATGAGTGCAGATCTGAGGAGAGAAGGGGGGGGGGGGGGTTCAGCCGGCAAATTGTTTGGAGGACCAAGAAGCACAAAGGAGCCCAATAGTTACAATACACATTGTACATTATAATTTTTACGTATACCATTACGTAACAACAAAAAAGGAAAGGTCTATAATTACTTTTGTTAAATAGTATTAATATCTAATTAATATCTTTAAATTCAGGAAAATAAATAATTAATTTTATGAGAGGCGAACAAAGTAGTCTTCAATGTCGCTGAGGTATTATTAAAGATTCACATACTTTTTATGTATCTTCAGAGTCTGTATAAGAGGGAAGGGGATGTGTGACTGATCCTGGGCACGTCACGGCTCTCGACGGCCTGGATAGATGTCGTTTTTCTAGTGTGAAATTTCAATCTAATGAATGAGTTCAACCAATCCTTAATTTTTATTGAAGAATTATAGCATTCGTAGACGTGAAACTCTAGGATTTTAAAGTAGTGTAATTAATCAGTTATTCAAAGTCATGTAATTAAAATTATAATATTGTGTACCATTGAATATACAGGGTGTTCTAAATTCATGGTACAAACTTTAATGGGTGATAGTATACATCAAGACAAAAAATATTAAATGGGAAACTAAGGGTCCCAAACGTCTTCCGAAGAAGATAGAAGCCATTAAAGTTTAGGGTCCAAAAATTCAAATGATTATAAAAAAACAGAAAAATTGGTCGATTCGTTTGCGGTTTTCACTCAAACTATTCTTTATGTCAGTATTGCCTTGAAAATAAATTATAAAGATAAATTTCAAAAAATGCCGATAGAGGGCGCTTCAGACTTTGGAGTAACGAACAAGTATTTTTTACCGTTATTTTTTGCATTTCATTAAATTTTTTTAGAAGCTTAGACATAAACGTAAATTTTGAGCTCAAAATCTAAATCGTTGGGAGTGGTTAAACAGCGCAAACTGAACTGTGGGGGGAGGTTCAAATTCCAAATGGTTTTTAAAAACGGAAAAATTGGTCAATTGATTTGCGATTTTCACTAAAATTATTCTTTATGTCAGTATTATCTTGAAAATAAATTATAAAGATAAAATTCAAAAACTGCCGATAGAGAGCGCTTTAGACTTTGGAGTAACGTACAACTATTTTTTACCGTTATTTTTTGCATCTCATGAATTTTTTTAGAAGCTTAGACATAAACTGAAATTTTGAGATTAAAATCTGAATCGTTGGGAGTGGTTAAGAAGCGCAAACTGAACTGTGTTCAATGGGGGTGGGGAGGTTCAAATTTCAAATGATTATAAAAAACGGAAAAATTGGTCGATTCGTTTGCCGTTTTCGCTAAAACTATTCTTTTTGTCAATATTTCCTTGAAAATAATTTTAAAGATTAATTTCAAAAAATACCGTTAGAGGGCGCCTAAAAATTTAGAGTAACCAACAACTATTTTTAACCGTTATTTTTTGTATCTAAATAAATGCTTGTAAATGTTCAAAGTTAAATTTTAAGCTCAAAATCTGCATCGTTGTGAGTAATTAAGTAGCGTAAAATTTAAATGTGTTCGAGGGGTGGGGAGGGTAACATTTCAACTCCTGAACACATTTCAGTTTGCGCTTATTAACCTCTTCCATCGATTTAGAATTTGAGCTCAAAATTTAAATCTAAGCATTTGCAAGCATTTAATTAGATACAAAAAATAACGGTTAAAAATAGTTGTTGGTTACTCTAAATTTTTAGGCGCCCTCTAACGGTATTTTTTGAAATTAATCTTTAAAATTTATTTTCAAGGAAATATTGACAAAAAGAATAGTTTTAGCGAAAACGGCAAACGAATCGACCAATTTTTCCGTTTTTTAAAATCATTTGAAATTTGAACCTTCCCACCCCCATTGAACACAGTTCAGTTTGCGCTACTTAACCACTCCCAACGATTCAGATTTTCATCTCAAAATTTAAGTTTATGTCTAAGCTTCTAAAAAAAATTATGAGATGCAAAAAATAACGGTAAAAAAATAGTTGTACGTTACTCCAAAGGCTAAAGCGTCCTCTATCGGCATTTTTTGAATTTTATCTTTATAATTTATTTTCACAATAATACTGACATAAAGAATACTTTTGGTGAAAATTAAAATCAATTGACCAATTTTTCCGTTTTTTATAATCATTTGAAATTTGAACCTCTAAATACAGTTCAGTTTGCGCTACTTAACCACTCCCAGAGATTTAGATTTTGAGCTCAAAGTTCAAGTTTATGTCTAAGCTTCTAAAAAAATTAATGATGCAAAAAATAACGGTAAAAAATAGTTGTTTATTACTCCTAAGTCTAAAGCGCCCTCTATCGACAATTTTTGAAATTTATCTTTATGATTTATTTTCAAGACAATACTGACATAAAAAATACTTTTAGTGAAAACCGCAAACGAATCGACCTATTTTTCTGTTTTTTATAATCATTTGCATTTTTGGACCCTAAACTTTAATGGCGCCTATCTCCTTCAGAAGACGTTTGGGACCCTTAGTTTTCTATTTAATATTGTTTGTCTTGATGGGTACTATCACTCCTTAAAGTTTGTACCATGAATTTAGAAACACCCTGTATACCAGTGACATACGTTAAAAGGATTTATCCATCTTTGTATGCTCTTTGTGTTTCATTCAGTTGGATCCTTTTACCGGACGTGCGAGACAAAGAAGTATGTAACATTTTAATTATTTTTAAGTGAATGTAATTAGTATGCAAGTATTTTTATTACATTTTTAACTTGCATAAATTCTTAATAAAGTTTTTCTTTAATGTTATATATCTGTCTTATTAACTTATTTTAACTCTAAAAAACATTTTTTTAAAAAGTAGGACAAATAAGAAATTTGCCAGCTAAAAATTACTTAAAATTCAAAATTCATTGAAAAAAGCTAATAATACAATGTTAAAGATCTCCGTTTAAAGTTGAGTTAATCCATGAAGCAAAATAAAGAGAAGCACCGAAATATGGTATTTCTTATTTTTCGAAAATTTCAAGCTGGACAGCACGATCTGTTTTACCATTTCTTTTTTCCTTATTCAGCAACACAATTTCTTAACGTTCCTTACAATAATAATGCATCGAAAGTCGCATCGCTCAAATATTGAAGATTGGTGTCTAGTACGTTGCCTGCTTAAGAAAAAACGAAATGGTATAACGTATCGTGTGTGCGCAGATGGGGAAATTTTGGAGACTATAAATACCCCCACCCCCATCCGCGAATCACCCCCTTTCAAAATTTAGAAAAAATTATCATAAAAGTAGAAAAAAATACATGCTTATTAGAAAAATATAATAAAATACCAAACAGTCAGTTGACTTAGATTTACGGATAATCCATCGGTAAAACTACAAACACCGGTCCCTTTTCCTCTACCAATCTCATAAATAACTAAAATTCAAAAATCTTTTTCGCATACGTTGTTGGAATTTTAACGACCTCAGACCACAATCTTGATGAGCTCATAGATTTAGTAATTAACAATCCTTTTGTTCTAATTTTTAAAATTGTGGTAAAGTTCAAAATCTCTAAAAATCTTAAATCAAAATTTTAGAACCTATCTCACTCGACGTACTGACAATAACGCTATTTCGCCATACGGCGCAGTGTTGAATTCAGACATTTTTCTTCGAGAGTGACTTCTGTAGCTTCGGGGGGGGGGGGGACATTATAGAATACCGGGGGGAATGACACTTTTTCACCAGTGAAAACACAAAAACTATTTTTCTGGGGGGGATGCATTTCATTGTTTAGGGGGATGGGAGTTTACCCCGGGCCACCTTATGAATCCAACACTGATATGGCAAGACTGCTATTTTTGTTAATAGAAGCGTCTCTCGTTACTCGAACTTGCCCTCCGAACGAAGGGGACGGGGGGAGACGTAGAAATTCTTATCAACAGAACAAGTGGACAACATTTTTTCTCTTTTATTTATTAGAAAATACAAGCTGTATTTCAAATAAATTTCACATAAGGTTTCTCGATCCATGATTATACATATATGCATACACATATGAAGATGAATAGGAATGTCAAAAGTTGGGGTATACCATATTTTAGAATTAGATAATTTCATTATAATTTAGGGATTTTAATGATAGCTTTGTATTTTCGCGAAAATAGATAACAGAATAAGAAAAAAACGTAATGTACTATTTTGAACAAAAAACCATGTTACAAAGAAAGAGATAATTTTTATTGGGTCAAAAATGATATCGATACCAAAAGACAAATCCCCCCTCCCCCTAGAGATATCTTATGATATCATGTGTCAGACAACCCCTCATTCCTAAAATGATAATGTTATATATGCACCTAATAAAAAAATTTTCATTCTTGTTTCTAGTAAAACCATCGTAATTATTGACTAATCAAAACATTTTCCTTGAAAATGTCTAAATTATACGTAAAATAATGCAGCACATAAAAGTTATTTTCGACGGAAGTAATGGTGTTAGATTTTCGAGACCATAACCTCTTTACGGGTAGTAGCATAAGTTTCAGTATTTGCCAACCAACCAATCTATGACGTCAAACTGTTGATGTCGGCAATGGAAGAACTTGCGATTCCACTTAATCAAACTAAAGTGAGTTATTGGGTTATATTTCATGTTTTCCTTTAACTTACATAGTTAGATAAATAATTTGAACTATATCTATTTTAAATTCCTTTGTCTTAAAAGTATGTAATTCATTTGTTTGTCTACATTACCTAAGAATTAAAAAATAAATCAGTTTATGAAAAGTGCGCGTTGGATTAGAATTTGTTAAAAATAGGCAACTGACTTCTGTAAGTTTTAGAATATTTTCTATTCAACATTTCAACTATTTCTGTTTAAATTTAATCCTTTTTATTAGAATATTTGAATAGTATTAGTAATTTACATTTATTTTATTCAAAAGAAGGAATTCGACTTATTTCATTACTCCTTTTGCTAGCTTGTCCCATTTCTCCCCATATCTTATTTTATGTTAAACTGCTTATATAAACAACAAAGCTGCTTTTAAGTTTAGTTTAAATTATGGATAATACATAATATTAGGTTTTCTAAATAGGGAAACTATTACAGCTACACGTAAACAAGTCATTAATATACAGCAAAACCATTAAATTATATGAAGCAAATTTATTTTTTTTAATAAACAATTTTTTATACAAATCTAAGTTTATGCTCATCAGCAACTTTTTTCAACAGAAGATTTGGTTGCTCCATCTCGGTGGCGTAGCTATGATGGGTGACACCCGGGGCGGATGTAAATTGTGTTACCCCCAGCCTCCATGGTGTCATTCCCCCCCCCCTGCCGATCCGTTATATTTTTCTTTCACAATTGCACGCTATTATAACAAACTAGAAGACAGCCCGTCAAAATGACGTGTTTGCATTTTTAAAAGGATGATAAAAAATTACAACTGTGGTCAATCAGCCACTTTAGGCTTAAACAATTTTTAAAAATACAGCGATTAAACATGGAGAAAAAAATCTATTTTAAAAAAAAAGAAAATTTTAACAGAAATTTGCATTTAAAACTATAACAAAACTGTCTGGTGGATGATGGGGTTATAATGAACAAATCGTAAATACATAAATTTTAAAAGAATAAAGTAAGGCAAAAAAATCAATTATAAAAGATTATATTCTGAAACTGCAGCCAAAAAATATCGAGAAATACTGAAAGAAAATAATAAAAATATCTAAAATGTATAAAAGAATTTCCTATTGTGGCCCATTTTTTAGCTAATACTTAAAAGAAAACACTCTATAAGATCGAAAGCAAATGTCAAGAATAAAGAGTAAACAATGAACGTGTTCGGGAGATACACGCGCGCAAGCTCAAGAGTTTTTACCGAGTACTATTCCGCTATAAAGTCCACTCCACGTACCTGACTCCTGAGCGTGCGCGCTCAACGCGCATAGATCCCGAACGCGCCCGATCATTCCTGAGTGGTGATGTTACAAAGGAGTCATTCTAAAGATTCAATCACGGAATTTGTCATTCTTGAATGGCAACAGTATTGATTTGCTTACATTGTTTGTTTGATTTGTTTTTTCCGTAATTGCTGGTTGTTTTATTTAGAACTTAAACATTATAATTAAAAAGTTTTTGTAGGTTTTAAAGAAAGTGAGTAATGAATAAATCTTTCACATGTATATTTTCATAAGTTGAACAATTAGAATATTTGTGAACAGCTCGGAATAGTTAAGCCTAACGTGGACGCATTTGCAATAAGTTTCTTTTTCTCGTTGATGGGTTGTCCCCGGAATCGTCGTACACGGAAGGGTTTTATATATATAATGACCACACCATTCCTCATTTACCTTTTGCTCTGCTTTAAGGAAAAAACAAACAAACAGAGGAGCGATTTTTTACTTAACCCATAATCCGCATAAATCAATGTGGTGTCTGTATCTAGAAGATTCTCTCTTTCTTTTAAAGTTTACTTTTGATACCCACTCGTTGGATAGGTTAGTTTTTGTTCCGTGGTGCATGTATCTTATTTAAACACACCAGTCTGCATAAAATTTCGACTTCTCTAAGAAAATTAACTCTATTTCGTCGTTACGCTAGAAATTAATTTTATTTCAGAATTATTTTCCAAAATTGTATTAGATTATTATATATCTATTTGGAAATAAATATTGGGTGATACCCGGGGCGGACCGCTCCCTCCGCCCCCAACTAGCTACATCACTGCGTCCATCTAGTATGTGATTGATGTTTAGAATAATACGTAACGAGGAAAATTTTCTGTCCCATTCCATCCCATTCCATTCTCCCTTACTTACTAATACTGTAATAAATTTCAGTACTATTTATTACTAATACAGTGAAACCTCCAAATAAGGGACACTCCGAATAAGGAACACCTCTATTTAAGGGACAAAAGTTGCGGTCCCAAAAATGTCCCTTATTTGGAGGTTTCACTGTATTAGAACTAGTACTAACTAATATATCCCGTACTACTAATAACAATAATTAAAACTTGAAAACATAGTATATTAACACACAAAAAAAATCATAAAGCCCGATTTAAATAAAAATATACATATATATTTTTAAAACCATGACTGTTTTACACATTAGTTGCCATTTAAAAGCGTGCTTATTCATGTACCGGGTGTCCAGTAAATGACTCACCCATTTTGAATGTAAATAAAAAAAACTATTTGAGATAAAAATGCGCGGCTTGCTGTATTGTTATTAGAATATAAATAAATTTTAAAATATGAACTTTGTTAATGTAATATAATAATATTTAAAATAATATCTCAGTCTCAAGACTGAGTAGGGGAAATGAGGGGGGTGGTTCAATCACAAATATTATTTTAAATCACTTTCCAACCAACGTACCCTATTTCTGAAGCTGATTCGAGAGTCGATTCAACATATAGATTCAGATTCGACAACATATAGATTCAGATCCAGCCGAAAATCTCATATTTATGAAAATTAGAGTCATGTCTGTATTCAAACAGCCTGTTATCGCCAGCGCAATATTTTTTTCCGAAATTTGAACTGTATTAACAATGTACATGTTTAAAAATTTATTGATTTTCTAATAACAACACCGCAAACCGCGCATTATTATCTCCGACCGTTTATTTGTTATTTAAGTTCAAAATGGGTCAGTTATTTACTGGACACCCGGTATATGCCATTCATAATACTGGTTTTAAAAAGAGTGAGAAATGGTGTTTATATTAAGACTTTCTTTGGTTTTAAATATTTCTAAAATATTAAGTCTCAATTAAATCTCATTAAAACTAGTGTTTGACTAAATAGTCGATCCGGTATTTTGTGATTCGGCATGTTATACGAATATAAATGTCATTAAATTAATAAAAAAACTTAAAAATTTGTAACTTATAATTCAAATACTTCGCTGAATAAATGCGAATTACGGCCAATTTTGCGACCCCCAATTACGACCCCTTCTCCTCCTCTCTAGAAAAAAAAAAGCAGCCAGTTAAAGTCAAATTACCGGAGTAATTTTTTTTTAATTTGTCTTTTTTGCATAAATAGAGAGTTTATTGAATCGGATTATCGGTTTATTGAATCGGTAAAAAACGTAATGTGGAAGTTTGTGTGTGTGTTAAAGTTTTTTTGTTTTTTTAAATTGAGATGGTAAAAATAATGAGGTGACTGATTTTGCGAAGGGGCCTATTATTAAATGATTTTTTTTTTAAATAGGCCCGACATGTTGCTTTGAATGAGCCTGATTGCGTAACTTTACACTCAAAATTTACAGTTTTGCACATATAGATCCTAAACCGGGGGTGCAAAAATCTACGCACCAGCGTTAGCGGTCACTCACCACTAAAATTTAATAGCATTCTAGCAAGAAATTTATACAAATTATTAGATGATACGAAACGAAATAAATTTATTAGTGAGAACATAGGCGCAACTGGAGAGAAGAAACTGGCGCAAAGACTTTTGCACCCCTGCCATAAACCAAAGAGGTTTACCTTTCAATCCATATTTTATCACATGTTCTCAATATTAGAAGTTTTACGGGAAGTGTAAATTATAATTATCATCTATTTGACATCTTCGAAATCAGCCTGCATAATTTAAGTGATAAATATTAATAACTGTAAAAAACATTGATTTACAGCATAACTATTTAGTTTCTTACAAGTCAAAACCTTGTGTGATATATATTTTTTTCAAATTGATTATTTAGAGAATTTAAAAAATATGGTTTTTATATTTTCGTGTTTTATGAAAATACATTTGCTTTTCGATAATGAGTAATTATAATATGACGGAAAAGGGAGGGGTCTTCATCTGTTATTTTATTTATTTATTTATTTTTCTTTTCATAGTCATTATCGCCCAAACTCTTCAAAATGTTTTGAAATTAAAACATTTTTTCACAGTTTTTGACAAGCAATCCAGAAGAAATATTGATATTTACTAATAAAATGGCTGGTAGGGTAAAATCCCCAGTAATTGGCATGCACCAGTGATTGGCACATCCTACAACATTTCCTAAAATAAGATTTACATCCAGTCTTTTAAAAATGCAAGACCATATACTAGTTATATGCTCATTTATGCTAAATATTATAATTTTGATTTATGCTACTAGATGACAATAGTGCCTAGGAAAGAGAAACAATTATGGCTTGTATGAAATTAGCCATTTTTGTTGCAAATGCTTCTTCTTTGGCTTAAGGAAGACATGCTTTTCAATTCATTAATATCTGATTTATAATATATTTTAAATTTTAATTGACAATAGTTTTGTTTGGTTAAAAAGGGTTACTTTAATTGTGTAAAAGTATTTTCGACATAAATATTTGGATTTCTGAATTAATGATAGATGCCAATTAATGGTGCTTCAATTTTGCTAGTTCCAAGTAATTGGCACCTATTCCACTTACAAAGAATTCACAAGGAATTTGAGATTAAACCACTTATTTTGGAAGTACTTTTAAAGTTATAGACTAATTTTGTTTAACATTTGTTTTTATTTGAAAATATGAAATATTATCAGTAATTGGAATCCACTAAAGCTTCATATGACAATTGCTGGGGACAGCATGACAATCACTGGGTATTAATATAAGTATATTGTATTGTTTTAAAGTGTTCACATTTCAGACTAATATGCTGATTTCTTAGTCTCAAAAACCTCTAATATGGCATCTTCATCTATAGTAAATTCATTTAAAACGATTAAACCCAATTCAAAGTGTAAAGTTTTTTTGTAACATAAACTTGTGCCAATTACTGGATCACAAGGTGTCATACATTGGTGTTCTAGGTGCCAATTACTGGTGATTTCAGCAAGTTTTTATAAATATATTTTTAGAAAATATTTTTTCAAATTTGTTTGCTTTTAGTGGGCAAAATAGATGCACAGATATGCATTCTTTGATTTAAAAATATTTCCAAGTAAATATCTTGTTTCTTTGTAATGAAAATTGAAGTAAGTTTAAAGAAAAATTCTTAATGTGCCAATTACTGGGGGTGTTACCCTATAAAAACTTTTTTCATTTGGTATATTTAAGTAGTTAAGAAATAATATGTTTATTTTCAATAACAGGAAATTTGGAATGGAGGAGGAATATGGCTACCTAATTTCATTTTTGAAGCATGGTGGAAGAGTAGACTTGGAACTACCTACTACCCAGTGGCAAAAAAGATCTCGATGGTCTGCGACAGATACTAAAGAGGCAGAAAATAATCCATAGGTAAAATGTTTTGCAATTGCAGCGTTAACTAAACCCTTACTTGCAACGATTTTACGCGTTTTATTCACTTCTATTAATAACTAACTCAAGTTTTTGCATTAAGTAATAAAGTGTTAAATATAATACAAAGCAAAATAGATGTTTGATGAAAAAATAATCTGTAAGGAAGAAAATAAAATTTGTAACACCTATCTCCATTCTTTAACATTCTGCTAAAGGACTTGCAATAAGAATAGTGATTGCAACAAATAGTGGATATGACTGAATATCAGCATTTTTTTATTGCACAAATACTAATCATAGTTTCTTTTTTTTATTTTTTCAAAAAGAAATAAAATCAAACACAAACTAAAGTCGATATTTGCTTTATTTTTTAATTAACGGCTTGATACATTTCTTATAATATTTCAAACACATATAGCTAATAATAAAATAATGACCTTCAGCTATTACTAATAGCATAATTTTATTTGTCGGTACATTTAATTCACACATAATTTATCTAAAATAGCGTCTCAGTATTATCATTATTAAACGCATACTTTTATTTATTTCTAGTTAGAATTTTTTATAAAAAGCTTTTTAACCCCTCCTCCCTTCTCCAAGTAAACCAAGTTTTTTAATCGATTTTTTTTCATACCCTGCTCTTCATTATAATTACCGATTCACTGTCGCCAGATGCCACACATGGCTAATTTTTTGCTGCGACCTGTAACTTTCGGTGTTTAAAAGGGTGCGGGACACAAAAATATTCAAATTTTATTAAACAGTTCTATTGCATTAAAAAAATTCTGCTTAATGACGTTTAAAACCTTGTTTCGATTTTAACTGGAACAAGATATATTATTTTTTTCGTTTTTGTTTCTTTTAAAATCTAGCTGTCAAAGCAATCATTCTCATAGAAATGACTTTCTGTGAAAATGCTTTTTTCTTCATGAGTTTTTTCACCATTTCTTGTATTTAAATTGCTTTAACTCAAGAACTGTTAAAAAAAAAAAAACTTGTTTTAATTTGGAACAAGTCTTCTCAATTGTTGTATTTTAATTTTGATTCAGCAACTTAAGTTTGATAATAATATTGATAATATTATATATATTTTTTTTTATTTAATTTTTTAATTTTGATAATATAATTTAATTTTGATAATATAATTTTAAAAAATCACATTTTTTTCAATTTTTTACTTTAAATATTTTTTAATTTTATTCAAATTAATGTTTTGTTTTAATTCCTAAGTCAGAATTAAAGCTTATCTATTTCTGTTTATATAAATGAAAACTTGTTTAAATTTGGAACATGTCTTTTTCAATTGTTTTATTTTAATTTTGATTCAGCAAATTAAAATATGTATATATATTTAATTTTGAAAATATGATTTTAAAAAGTAATTTTTTTTTCAATTTTTTGCTTTAAATATTTTTAGATTTTATTCAAATTATTTGTTTTTAAAATTCCTAAATCAGAATTAAAGCTTATATATTTCTGTTTACATAAATGAAAAGAATTTCTATAAATAGTATTTCGAGTTATGAAGATTTTAAATTACCCCACTTTTTAATTACTTTTAAATTTAAAAATTAAAAAACATTATGAGAAATTCTGTCACATGTTTTGTTTCCAAATGACATGATAAACCATCAGAAAAAAAAATTCAAAATTTTAACTCAATTAATAACAATTACTTGAAAATGTTTGCGTTGTTGAGAGAATGTATTAAATTAAGGATTTCAGCACCGACATTTCCATTTTTGTTTAAACACTTAGCCTACACTCGGCTCGGTACTCTCTTAAAACGAAAGAGTGGATTTGGCTGCTCAAGAAAGAGTTCTAATTTATTGGATCGTAAATGAGTTGATTTTTAACCGATTCAGTCATCTTGGTTTGATTTTTTCTCTTTCTAATCCACTCATACAGCTTTAAAACTAAACAACTCAACTCAATAATGAAACAGCTCTTTTTCCGCGCTGATTTTCGCCGCTGACTCGTCACGTGACCTTGCAAGATAAGATGGAGACTTCCGGCGTTCGCTAAACAATTTGCTGAAAATGCCTTTTTTACGAAGTAAGTAAGTTTTATATAAGTATTTTATTTTAATTATGCTTTCTTTTAATAACTTTCCCTTCTCTTTTTAACAGACTAAAATTCATAACAGTATCATACCTTGAAATTAAAATGTCGTGTCACACGGTAATATTGAGAATGTGTTTAATGCATTTCTATATTAATAATTGGTGTTACAGTGCTGCTACAAAACTTTCGTGCTTTAATAAAATAAATTACTATATTTAATCAGAGTAAAAATTGTTAATGGAATGTAAATATCTCGTTATTTAATTGCCTTGTATTAAAGTTTTGTAATTATTATATCTTTATTCATAGAAATTTATCAAAACATTGTATTTACGTCTTGTTTGCAGTGTCTTAGTAAAAACGTGCTCCGGATTACATTATACACATTTCTAAGATTTTTTTTTCCATTCTTAATGTTGAACTTGTGTTACTGTTTTGTTTGGCAATGTTTCATACTGTTATTGGGCAAAATTATTGCATGCATGGTCTGTATTATAATAAACTGCTTAATATTTATAAGTTGTTACATAATGCATGCAGAAATAATAGTTTTCTTGGGCATGCTTCCCAGGTAGCTTTAAATCTAAATGAGAATTTATAAATAAAACGAAAACAGTGGACAAAAGTTTGCCTTTCTATACTGGTAAATGCAAGTATTATTTCCTAAATATTATGCAACGATACCAAAAAGCAAATCCTCTTTCTCTTTAGAAAATACCTTGTAATATCATCCCTTTCCCTTAACATTTTTTATGCATAGCCCAGTGGTAGAATTGATTTAAAAAAAAGTTACTGGTCCCAAAGACCAGTACGCATGAGAGTTTACTGGTCAGAAAGAGTCATCAGTAACCCGCTACATAAAATTCTATAAAATACTTTTAACCGTCCCCCCCCCCTCTTCACACACACACTCCTACTAGAATGTAAAATAAACCAAACTTCCTTTGCAGTTATACAAAATTTGTGGCATAATAAAATGGAAAATTACTTATTTTATAAAAAAGTATGTAGTATGTAAACTAAAACTATAAAATTGTGTATTTTATTTCCGATCATTTATTTAACAGATAGTAAGGATTAATGCATTATTTTCTTATAATTATTTTTTCAAGTAATATTTTATGGTTTGTGTTTGGTACGGTTTTCTCAGGCAGGAAAATGTATTTACTTGTCAGAGATGAAGTGGGTGTGCAGTGGTGTAGCTAGGATGGGTGACATCCCGGGACAGATGTAAAAGGTGTCAAGCCCCCCCCCCCTCCTCCTCCTCCTTTCCAATCTGTCATATTTTTTCAATCTCAATTCTACATTCTTATAAAAAATAACCTTACCATTCCTTATTTACCTTTTGTCCTTCTGCATAAAAAAAACCGCAGAAGTGAATCATCACTCAACCCATAGTCTGCACAAGTCAATGCCGTGTCTATACGTAGAAGAAAATTCTTTCTTTTAAAGTTTGCTTTTGTTACCCACTCGTTGACTAGGTTGGTTTTTGTTCATCTTATTTAGACACACCATTCTGTATAAAACTTCACTTTAGCAAAGAAAAGAAAACTAGCTGTATTGCATCATGAGCTAAAAATCTCATTTCATTTCCTAATTAGTCTCCAAAATTTTATAAAATTGTATTTTTTATTTGCAAATAAAGATTTGGTGTCACCCTTTAGAGGATGACACCCGGGTAATTTCCCTAATCAAGAAGAATTTCTTTTACCGCTTGACTAAAATCTTAAAGATCAATGAGTTATGTGTCTCTATATTCAAAATCACCATGCATCTTATGACAGATTACTTAAATAATTTGCTTTTTTAAAAAATATTTTATACTAAATATTATCAAATGTTTTTATTCTATTTTAAGTTTGATAAATTCACATGTTTAAGCTTTTCTTTAGAACAATAGGTATGTTCATCAGCACAATTTTAAACCTATCAATACAAACGCAGGAATAGTGTTAAAAATAGAAATTATTTATATCCAATAATTTGAAACATTTAAATTAAATATAAAAAGAGAGAATGTCATTATGTTTTTATTAAAAAAGAACAATTTTTGAAGGAAAAAAACAGCTGGTTTAAACTAGGGGTGCACAATCTTTTCAAGAAAAGGGCCACTTACAAATATGCCTCGGTGGTCGAGGACAATACAGAGATAATTCAGTTTCGAGGAAGTGATCTATGGCCTATAATCCGATAAAAAATATAGTTTCAGAGGGGAGTAGGAAGGACTTAATTTTGCTTACCCAATCAAAACTTCCAATTCAGTTATTAAGTATATATCAAGAGTTTTTACATTTGTATATATATAGCACATGCAGCAAGGAATATTTTCAAGATTTAATAATTTTCCTTAACTTTATTGAGGAAAGTACATTATTTTGTTAATTAAAAATGCTAAAAAACAAATATAAGTGACTGGTGCCAATAAAAAAAAAAGTAAACTTAATGAAAGTGGAAGAGATAAGAAAACAATCAACAAGATTTTTTCTGTGCCTGATCAATGAAATTCCAGATTTTTTTGTGCTTTATCAACAAAAATTTCAATTTTTTTCCAGTTGTAAATTGATGAAACTCGCGGGCCACAGGTTGTGCATCCTTATTTTAGTTTATTACTTATTTTAATATTTTATTATATTGTAAGCCCTTACAATAGTTTAGATTTCCTTATTAGTTACATTCAAATTACTGTTTAAAAAATGTAAAGGAAATAATGACCAGAAATCCGCAAAATTCTAAAATCTGCAAAACCTCTGGTCCCAAGCTGTGCGGATTTGAAGAAGTCTACTGTAGTAGCAGTATTACTAGCAAAGTGCCAAATTTTGACCTACTTGTGATATCCTGAAATTTGGCAGCAAAAATAATTTGCCATATATAAAAACAATTTAGTGAAATTTTCTATCTTTTAATGCATTTTTTAAAAATGTACAGTATTGTGCATGTTATATTAATAAAACATGCCTTATTTTTTTTCATTTATATTTAATAATAATAATCTGGTTTATGTAAGTCTGTAATGTTTCAAACGATTTTTAACCGGCTTCCTGGTATGTTAGAATCATAAAAGTTGTACATAATGTTTTTGATGACAATATAGCATTAATACAGTTGCAATTATTAAATTTAATTCATTTTCATTCAGTTAACTCAATATTAGGTGTCACCCCCACAATTCATTGTGGTGTGTCATCGCTTTATTCTTGTGGCCTATAATCTGATAAAATATATGAATTAGAGGACCCTTGGGGGAAGGAGATTAACCCTTTAAATTTACTTACCCAGTCAAAATATCAAATTCAGTTGGTAAAGATATATCAGCAATTTTTATATTTGTATATATAACATATAAAGCTAAGATTATTTTCAAGATGTAATAATATGCCTTGATTTTATTCACGAGAATAAATTTTGTTTTATTAGCAATGCCAAAAACAAGCTTCTTTGAAGGTTTAAAGGGGGGGGGGTGAGATCTCTAGCAACCAGGCTGTAGTTTCAATTTATCCACAAAAGGTCGCCATGACTAGAACTCACAACCAACTACATCTTGTCGATACTCTACTGAAAGCAAAGAGTAGCTGAACAAAATCCATCAGATGTACAGAACTTACGACTAAAATGAACAAAGGAACGAAAAACTGACCAACCATGAATTTGATCTTCTGCTTATAGGCTGGATCAAGTCTTCCGGAGAGGTCTAATCAATCAGGATGTCGGACTCAGTCAGGGGTGCCCAGAGAGGGGTTTGATGACGCAAGATGCGTCCTATAACTTAGTTTGGGGGGGGGGGGTAATTTGAGAAAAAGTAAATTTTTGGTGGGAGGGGATTTTAAATTCTTAATATTTCTTGTTTTTACTGTTAAAAAAATATCTTGATTTTTAATATCACTTTTAATTTTTTTCAACATTTAATTTCCAGAAAAGTCCCTGTATTTTCTTTCTTTATATTCTAGATAAGGGCAATAAGAACTCATTCTGCTATACTCAACTCGCTATCTTTGTAAATCTTGATTCTTAAATTTCACTTTTAAATTTTTTCAACATTGAATTTCCAGAAATGTTTCTGTATTTTTTTTCTTTAAATTCTAGATAAGGGCAATAAGAACTCATTTCATTATGCTTAACTCACTATCTTTTGATGGTGCAGTAAGTTATAAATAAAAATATATTTTACAATTGATATTCTGTTTAGGAGGGGGGGGGGTCAATGTTAATGTATGAAGATTTTTTTTTAGGGGGGGGGGGTGGTCACCACTGGAGTCAGTAACCCTCTTAGTGAGATCATCAGCTTGTTCATTTAAGGGGATCCCCCGGTGTCCCAGAACCCAGCACAGATGAATTTTAAGGGAGAGACCTGCAATGCCCCGATCTTATGCAACCAAATTAAAAAAAAAAATTCTTCCGATTGTGGAGATTACTGCACCTTTTAGTTAACTAAAGTGGAAGGTTCATAGTGGGGTTAGATCTAGCAGTGCTGAACATAGCCTTCGAGTTTTGGACCAGAGTGAGGAAAGAGTTAAAGTTTATCTCCATCAATGAGTGCAGCTTGTTGTTATATCACGGCAGATCAACAGCCAATTATAAAGGGGACGACAAGGAGGAGAGGGGTGGGATTAATAGTGACAGAAATGTCAGTCGGGAAGTGACCGTTGTCAAATAAATCTTCATCCACACGCAGCGTGGATCTTTATAACTAATATTTTAATTACTAATAATAAATATTTGAAAGTAGTCTGATAAATAAAATATTCTTCTCCTTAGCTATCTAAATAATAAATTTCAAATACTTCTTGAGATTTTGTTTCTTCAATGACAATTTGAAGTCAACATTTTTGGTCATAGATTCAGCAGATAACTAACAGGGGGGGGGGAGGGAATCACTTATTAAAATGCTATAAGTAGCATCCAATCTTTGAAAACTCTCTTATTCGACTTCATATTTTGATTTTAATGCTTAAGATAACCTCCCCAATTAAGATTGGGGATTTCTTTTACAGCTTGAAATCTTATGGATTGTGTTATGTTATTGCGTTAAATAATCTGCAATTTTCAAAAAATTAAGATATTTTCTATTAAATATTGAATATTTTTAATCTATTTTATATTAGATCAATTCACATGTTTGAAGCTTTTTCTAAAGAGAAATAAATATATTCACCAATGCAGACTGATTTTAATCCTATACCCAAAAAGTGATCTAAACCTGCTACATCCAATGCTTATTGCTGATATAAAGTGTTAAAAATAGAAGTTATTTATATTCAATAATCTGACATACATAAATTATTAAGAAAAGAGAAAATGTCATTAGATTTCTTCTGATTTTTTTTCTTTTTTTTTTTTTTAAGAAAAATACCAGTTGGTTTAAACTAAACCGTTGTTTAAACCAAAAGGAGTAAACAGTTGTTTTAACCATAGTTAAAACCAATTGGTTTAAACCGTCCCAACCCTGTTCTAATTGTTGTAGGTTCTATCTTGTATTACATAAACATGCAAATATATAGAAAACAACTAAAAATCCACAAAAACCTGTATTGGTTGGGTATTTGCCAGCGCTGATACATTTTGAATGTAGCAACAAAGGTGAATTTTCAACAATATTTTATAATGTTGCTTTAAGAACTTTAATTTTAAATTTGCTTTTAAAATGGTGATTTATTGTATCAGATGTAACACCATGATTTAAACAAGCAGATAAGTGTAATCGCACTAGAGATGGGAATGCTCGGAAAAAAACCGGAAAAATTGGGAAAAAAACCAGTTTTTTTCGGTTTTTTTCCGAAGGCTTAGTTTTCAATTTTTCCGAACTGGAAAAATTGAAATTTCATTTATGAAATAATATAGTGAAAATTTTTTAATAGCTACATTCTCATACTTTTTATTTTATTTATTTTTATGTTGAGTGTCTCACATCAAAATTTTAATGTGGGTAATCTGATCTCTGAGCAGAAATCTGTTTGAGAAGACTTGAAAGGATCCTTCACATTTTTTTCTTGTTTGAAACACAAGACCCTTTGCAAAATTTCTCTTGAAAATAGACATTTCAGAAAAAGTTTAATCAACAAATTGAATCTTTCGCAAGTGCAGTGATTGAAGAAAAAAAATACGCCATACAACAGCTGAATCTTATTAAGTTACATATATGTATGTAAATAACTTTATTAAAAAGTCTAAATAGGAACCTAAATATAGTAATAATTTCTTATTCAAAAATTCTGAATATATTTTGTACAAGTATATACAAAAAGTTCACAATTTCACAAAAACTTGATTACGTGAAAAAAAATCTAGATATGTAATTAAATGCAACTTCTCTTTTTAAAAATTAATTCATGTGTAAAATTATTGCAATAATATGCTGATTAATGGAAATGATAAAATTAAAAATTAAACATAAAATTTTGAAGTATGCATTTATTACTTTAATCTATCTTTTCAAGAAGTAAGTATTGAATTCATGAAAAATTTGACTTCCAGTTTTTGATGTATTTAAACGTTTTAGAAGGTCCTGAACACGTTTTGATGGTTTTTGAAAAATACCTGTCACTCTGTGAGTCTGTATGTGATAAATTTTATGGGCACTATCTCAAGAACTGATAACATAATTTCACAAAACTTTAGATTCAGGTACACCTTGATATAAACTCAAGATGTTTAGTTATTAGTGTATATCGCCAAACCGATGGCACTGCTATGCTGCATTATTTATAATTTCTACAATAGTTCTATCTCAAACTAATCTACGTATTTTTATAAAATTCCATATTAAGTTAATCTTTGACATAACTTTGTGCTCATTACTTTTTGGTGTAAATTGCTCAACAGATGACGCTACTATGCTGCATTATTAATGATTATCGCACTAGCTTTACCTCAAGGACGATTTTTTAAAAATCAAACTACAGCTTCAGACAGTTTCTGATATATATTAATGTTGTTTAGTTTTTGGTGTAAATTGCCCTATAGGTGGCACTACTATACTGCATTCTTCAAGATTTCGTTATAGCTGATTAATTGATTGAATATTTTTTCAAAGTGTTGAATCTAAAATTGACTTCCATTTTACCTCCCATATTGTACAGTAATGTTGCAAAAACATGGGCAGTTTGCATTAGAAAAGTACAACTGCGATGCTGCATTATTCATAATTTCTACAATAGTTCTATCTCAAACTAATGTATGTATTTTTATAAAATTTCATATTAAGTTAATCTTTGACATAACTTTGTGCTCATTACTTTTTGGTGTAAATTGCTTTCCCTCTTGATTAGACTTTGAATTTTTGTAGTTTTCTAAAGCACAGTAGAAGTTTATCTCTGTATATAACAGCTTTTGTTAATTCCTCAAATAGTGAGAATTTTCTATTTGTAGTGTTCTGTTTCCATAACTTTTCAGTTCCACTCTTAGAAATATAAAATTACAATGCGGAAGCATCATTGAATATGGTTTCTTACTCAAGAATAGAATATCAGATTTCAGGGTAAAAAGAAAAAAACTACATTTAATTAAACTTAAAATTCTGGTTTCAGTGAGTAAAAATCTAACAGTTAATAAATGATATGCTATTTTTTAGTTTCAGACCTGAGTAAGCCAAAGTAAAACTTAGTTTTGTTTGAATTTAGATTATAAAACTAAATCAAAGCTTTTTTGAGTTGAGATTGTAAAGCTATACCAAAACTAAACATATTTTATAAAGGAAATAAAATTATAATTCTAAGGGAAAAAAAAAGTAATAATGTAAAAATATACATTTTTTAAACAAACAATGGAATTTTTTGAATACTGATATTGATAATAATGACAAAACTGCAACAATTTCTTTAAACTAGTATCATTTACTTAAAAACTATACTTATGTAAATGGAATGCATAATTTATTTCATTCCAAACTGCAGACATATTGGTTCAGGTTTTTACATTAGGTCAATTAGCAGTTAAAAATGTAACTGAAAAATCATTTCAACAGAGATATGATATAACAAACAATAGCATTTAATTAAAATTCTTAGGCTGTGGAGAAAAAAAAAACTAAACTTTTAAAAGCAAGCTTTGCTACTTTCTTATTATTTTGTAATATAAAGTGAAAATAATTTTCATTTAATACATATAAATGGGAAAAAATGTTTTTTATTTAATATTCTCTAAGAAAATGTAATTTATTTGGGAGAAACAGTCATGAAAAATCAATTTTTCCAATTTTTCCGTTTTTTTCCGAAAAAAACCGGTAAAAAACCAGTTTTTTTCCGCCACTTATATTTTTCCGGAAAATTTACATCTCTAAATCGCACAGGATTTATTTATTCTATTTCCATTTTATTCATGATTGGCTGAATTTTCAGTAGTGTAATATTTATAAAGCTAAAATTTTTAGTGTATGGTTCATTTTATGTTTAGACTATGGATGGGAAATTTTGTAAAACATTTAATCTGAAAGCTGCAAAATATTTTAATATGTTCATAATCATTCCTTAACATTATATTTATTGCTATTTAACTTAATTTCAATATTTTCTTTTAACACAGGAAGATGGTGATTTCATGGAGGAGTAAAATTCTACTGTGAGTGAGGAGTCAAATTCAACAATCTTATTTAATCTCAACGATTTTCAAGAAAGTGTCTATTTTGCCTAAGATTTTAAAAGTTAGACAAACCAGTGGGCAGATTACAATATGCTCTTTATGTATTTAATGTTTGATGCAAATGGACTGTTATATTTATAAAGGTCCTGTTAAAGATGTTATTGAAACTTGTTTATCTGATGTTGGAAAGAATTGTTATCAATTAATATTAGGTTTATTTTGTCCTTGCTAAATAAAATGTTTTTGTTGTTAAATAAAATTAGTTTTTTTTTCTTTCTTGCAACATTCTAAATTGCACATTTGGCTCTACTTTTGACATAAACTGCTGCAGTCTTATACTTTTATATTTATTTAAAAGTTAGTTGATTTAAGAAACATTGAACAAAATCAAAAATTAAATCAAAAATTCTTTATTAAGAAGAAGTAAGTTATTCTTGAATATAAATTAAAGTTTTAACAAATGTTTTAAATGATATAAAAAATAATTGCACATGGTCAATAAATCCATTTCTCAGTTATTTCTGCATTTAACTTCATACAATAAAATAATTGTCCATAATCAAAATTTTAGCTATACAAGTTTTTTAATGGCATTCCTCCACATTTCCCAATTGCAATGTGCTTATATAAATGCTATGGGTAACAATTATTTTATCTAAGTTTTCAAAACCATTTAAGATTTCAAACTAAACAATTAAAATATTTTTTTAAAATTTAGTCAGTTTAAGAAATATGATTTTGATTGAGATTTAAATCGAGGAATAATTACAACAAGATATTATGGGTTGATGTTTATCCATTTAAAATATTTTCGATTTCAATTATTTAAACCCTGCACTGGCCATGTGTGGGGAGGGGAATACTTTTTTTAATTTAGGTTTTATGTTTTTTAATACTTTCTTTTTCAAAACTGGGTCTGAAACTCCTATTAATATTTAAAAAAAAATAATTAACCAAAATTGCAAAAGTAAAAACTAACCCACTTACAGATCATCCTCAAATATTCTATGCCCCCCCCCCCTCCAAAAAAGGTAAACATTTTAAAATCCAAACAAGATATTTGAAAATAACTTCTGCATAGGATTATCTAAACTCTTAAGGGGAACAATCAGCTTCTGCCATTGTGGTGCTGAAGTTTAGTCGTTGGGGTGATATCAAGTTTATTTTTTCAATATTTTTTTAGTAAGATGCCTAAGATTGGTTTATTTGATTGAAATCGTAAATTTTTAATAAAAAAATAATTGTTATTTACAACTAAATCAGAAGCTAATGAAAAAATTAAAATTGTATATAAGCATATCTGAAGCTATAAGTATCATTGGAAAATATGTAAACTTGAAATTGCCCAAGAAAAGAAAGGAAAAATCCCATTAGCACCACAGCATCAGAAGCTGATATTCTGTTTAATGTTGTTCGGGTGCTGTTGTACAGTTATGCAAATTTAGGCAGTTTGCATGAATAAGTGTTTTCAAATTTGCAATTTTGAGATGACCAGTATTTTTTATTTAATGAATATATGTACTTTTAAATTTAATAAAAGAAAATTCTGATGTTAAAAATTTCTGATTTGACAGAATAATAAAAAATTCATGTAAGCTATATTTAATTTTGTATAACGATTCAATTGCCTTTTCCCCTAAATTGACATAGGAAACAGTTTCGTTGAATTAGAAAGAAAAAAAAATGTTTTTATGATTCATTAGAGAACTTTCAGTCATGTAAATTAGAATGTTTTAAGTCTTGTTAATTAAAGCCTTGAAGAAATATTGGAGAATCTATGTTACAGTTTTCCAATCTCTCTCTCTCTCTCTCTCTCTCTCTCTCTCTCTCTCTCTCTATATATATATATATATATATATATATATATATACCCTTGTAATGTCAATAAACAGAAATTTAAATCCGAAATGAGAATTTAATTGCAACACTTGAAAATGTGGCAATAATTCCATGTTATATTGAATTTCATTGATAAAAGTTAATGGAGGATTACTGAATTTAGTTTTAAATGATGTGATTTTATTTAGACGATTTAGAAATCGCTTGAAGATTTTTGTAATTTTAAGCAATTTTGCTTTTCTTAAGAGTGAATTTATTCAATTCTACAAATTCAAGGAGTTTTGGATTAACTCTTAAATGAGTTGATTTTATTCATGTATGAATTGGTTACAAATCGCCTAAGTGCTACTGGATTAAATCAAAAATGACAACATTTCACTCCAACTTGAATTGATAACAAATCGCTCAAGTGCTACTGGATTTGCCTTAAATTATTTCACTTCACTCAAATACGAGTTGGCTGCAACTAACTCAAGTGCTACTCGATTTAATCCTAAAGACTTCATTTCACTCAAGTATGATTTGGTTACAAATTGCTCAAGTGCTACGAGATTCAGTCTTAAATGACTTCATTTCACTCAAGTATGACTTTATTACAAATCACTCAAGTACTACTGGATTTAACCTTTATTGATTTGATTTCACTCAAGTATGAGTAAAATAGAGATCACTCAATCATGAGTTGATTAAAAACAACTCATTCACTTGAGTTGTTTCAGCTCTTCTTGAGAAGGTTCCTTTCAACATGGGAAAAGAGTGGATTTCAGCTCAACTTGAGTTATTTCAGCTTTTTCGTTTTAAGAGAGTAAGAAATGTTCAATCTAAATATTAATCCTATAATAGTGTTATTTACAGACCTCTTGGACCCTTTTAATATTTTTAAATGTTTTTTTTTGTTTTGTTTTTTTCACACAGGGTGCAGTACTTATTTTTTACTGTGCATTTCTACCTTTTCAATTGTTTGTTACAGTTTTTTGATATGCAGATGCTTCTACTTTGAAAGCAGTTCTGAAAATAAAACTATTCTCCCATAAAGAAATTGTTACAAAAGTTGAAAAAGTACATACACACAACAATAGATATCAATTTAAAGTATTGCATTAAAAACAAGTTGGAAATTGCACGTGAAGCGTAGAAAAAGAGGTGCGTTCGTACGATAACGTTATTACACCTCAGTAACATATATCTTATATTCATAAAATGTGAAATAGTTTATTATAATTGAAACAAGCCCCAAACAATGTTTCCCCGTATAGCATTATGTAGTGGAATACTTTTGTATGGCCCTTTAAATCAATAACAAATATTCTTTGCACCACAGATTATGCAAAATGTATATTATAATATGTACTTTATAGATGCATGTCAATTTTATTACGTTCGAATGAGTGTAACACCATTAAAATGCATTTGAAACATTTTCTCCATTAACCGTAATGTAACGGAACACTTTTGATTGTCCCTGTAGTTGAACTATGCATCCGATTTTGATAAAATTTGAAATAACTCGACAAAATTTTGTAATAATTATGTATTTAAAATTTCAAACGATTAAAATGCGTTTGACACTTTTTTCCCCATTGACCGCAATGGAACGAAATACTTTTGATTGTCCCTTTAATTGATCTATCCATCCGATTTTCATAAAATTTGAAATGATTCGACAAAATTATGTAATAATTATGTATTTTAAATTTCAAACGATTCGGTTGGGTTGTTTTTGCGTTGTTATATGCGGACAGACAGACGGAGAGACGGACGGACTGAGCGACAACAATAGGTGCTACGTATTTACATAACTACGAACGCATCTAAGAAAGGGTCCTGAACGTTTTCTAAAAGAGATAGCCACCAGTACAGTTGAGGGTCCAAAATTTCAAATAAACATAAAAAGCAGAAAAATTGGTCAATTGATTTGCGGTTTTCAAAAAAAAAAAAAAATATTCTTTATGTCGGTATTTCGTGAAAATAAATTATAAATTTCAAAAAATGCCGATAGATAGGCGCTTTAGACTTTGGAGCAACGAATAACTATTTTTTACCGTTATATTATCTTATTAAATGCTTTCAAATGCTTTGACTTAAATTTTCATCTCAAATTCTGAATGGTTTGGAGTGATTAAATAGCACAAAATTGAACTGTGTTCGAGGAGGTGGGAGAGGGTTAAATTTCAACTCTTGAATGCATTCAGTTTGCGCTTCTTAACCCCTCCCAACGATTCAGAATTTGAGCTCAAAATTTAAAATTAAATCTAAGCTTCCAAAAACATTTAATGAGCTTTTGCAAGCATTTAATAAGATACAAAAAATAAATGTTAAAAATAGTTGGTGGTTACTCTGAAGTTTAAGGAGCCCCCTAACGTAATTTTTTTAAATTTATCTTTAAAATTTATTTTCAAGAAGATACTGGCTTAAAGAATAGTTTTATTTTAAACCGCAAACGAATCGACCAATTTTTCCGTTTTCTATAATTATTTGAAAGTTGACCCCCCCCCCAATCCCCTTTGAACACAGTTCACTTTGCGCTACTTAACAACTCCGCACGACCCTTGGTTTATTTAATATTGTTTGTCTTTGTGTGTACTAATACCCTTCTTTTTTTTTTTTTTTTGGTAAAAAAAAAATTAGAATCACCTTGTATAAAAATATTAAAACACAAGTGCGAATTTTGTAAGAAATTTTCCCGTTATTTTAACATTAATATTGAAAATTTGGCCATGGGACTTGTGTAGGTTCTTAGGAGTCGTGGGAAGTCCCACACTAGTCATGGATAGGAACGAAAACACTTATGTAAATTCTATGGGAGCGTTATTTGATAATATTTAACTTGGATATTAACATTTTTAAATGACTTTTGTGTAGGATAACTGAAGGCGATCTATCCGGGGTAATTTTTAATTTTTCGATTTTAGTTTTAGATTTTTTTTAAGTTTTCCTTTATTTACAGAACTGGTTCTGAAATAGAAACTACCTGTTATTTTTGTGTAGGATAACTGAGGACTATCTACCCGGGGTAATTTTTAGATTTTAGTTTAAGATATTTTTAAAGTTTTCTTTCACTTACAGAACTGTTTCTGAAATTGAAACTACCCAAATCTGAATAAAAAATCTATAACTAAAATAGAAAAAAGAAAACTAGCCCACAGTTGCAGATCATCCTTATCTATTCTATGTAAAAGATACATATATTAAAATCAAAGCGAGAAAATTGTAAATAACGCTCCCATAGGATTAATATTAGCATTCTTGTTCCTTCTTGTGAATATTGAAATAACCTCTTAAAATGATTTTGTGAAACCATTTCTACAAATTACTTTTATTTTCTTTGATGATTTATTTTAATGCTTATATCCATGCTGAAAGAACCTTTTTCTTTAAGGTACTTGATGTTGATGAACCCTGTTTGTGGTACAAACTACAACAAATCAATTGGCGGAAAATCATGATGCTATAAAGTCGGCAAAGCTATAGGAATTTGTATACTAGAGTAAATGACACACTGTGTAAAAAAAAAAAAAAATGTTTACATAAATATTATTACTATGTATTATGATATTATGTATTAATGTAATTTAATCATTGTAATAAATATCTTTTTTATATTTTAATTGTTTGTTTTAAATATGTCTGAATCATAATGATATTAATTTTTTTTGTAAATGTTCTAAAACATTTATATTTTGAATTTTTATGTGATTCTCAAACCATCTCCTTATAAATGCAAAGCTTTGATACAATTTTAAACTTATTTTTAAGTATGTATGGATAAATTTAGTCTTGATTATTTAGAAATTTGGAATGAAAATACATTTTTCATTTTTTATTAATTATTTTTCGCGTTATAAGCAATTTTGTCCACAACAACTGTTTTTTTACTTTACTTGATCTGTGTGGAGAATTAAAGTTTGTTATTAAGATTATAAGCTATAAACTATATATGAATTCTTGTAAGAATAATATAATACCACATTTCCATAAAACAAAATAAATAAATAAATAAATAAAAAATACAAAAGTGGTGATTTGCTAGACAGTGATATTCTTAAACATTTAACTGAATGTAAGAAAATTTAGATTTGTATGTTAAGAAATTAAAGAAAAAAAAATTCCAAGTAATTAACAAGGATATTAAAATATGTATATTTATGTACATAAATTTGACCACTTTTATTAATTTTACTTTATTTTTTGAAATTGTATGTGTTTGTATTCTCTTCACGTCCTTCTGATCCTTTAGCTTTTATAATTATGACTTTCAAACAACAAAAGAAGTGTGAAATAATTTTTCAGCAATTAGTATTCTTGAATTATTTTTTAATATTTAATAAAATTTAGTAAATTTTTACTATTTAATAAAAATAATATAAGATCTATTAATTATTTAAAGTTTTAATAGTTTATAGATTTGAAAGGAAGAAATTTAATATTAGCATTTTATTTTATCAGGGATCATCTCACATTATCATAGCGGTCATATGTAAATACTTTTTTTGTTTTTTTTAATTCTCTAAGTGCATACTACTTCTATAGCATCTTTATACCTCTATTTTAAAATAATAATTTTCGCTATATATTTAAACCTGAAATGTGACAGTAATAACTGTTTTAAAATAGAGGTATAAAAAATAAATGTCTAAAAAGATGTAGTAGTTGACAGCTATGTAAGTGTAATTGCGCAATTCATTGTTTTTAGTTATATATTACCATATTTTTTTCAACAACTATACATAATGACAAAAAAAAACTTCTTTAACAAATACAGAAAATTTAATATTTATAAAAATTAAAAAAAAATGTATTTTTTTGTTTTTGTAGCAGTATACATATATTTGCACAATTTGATGGCCAACAAATGGTCTTATTAAAATTTTTATCAAAATATTTAAACGTATCCTCACATATCTAATATTTTCCGCCAAAATAAATTTTTATAATAAGTAAGACTTCATGCTTACCATGTATATTCGGTGACTCCAATTACAGAATAAAACATAAGAATATCCCATGTTTGACAGGATAATATAAAACAAAAAATGACTGTAAAGAGAAACTTATTTGTTTTAAAATATAGAATGGGTATGACAAGAGTTTAAAATGACTATGTTTTAGAAATAATGCTTGGTAAGTGTTGTTCATTATAAGCGATGCAAATATCTAGACAATATCTGAAATATATCATCACCTAACATATTATGTCTTGTGGAAGCTGCTACCTCTGCTTGAGACAATCTTGAGACAAGACCTACACTCATTGTCACCTCAAGAGAGTAATTCAGGTAGAGTAGCAATTCTCCCACAAGACGGTGCGTTCGTGATGATAGATTCCAGACATCGTCTTGAATTGTGCATTGCTCGCAATGGAAGACACTTTCCAGAAGTCATTTCTGAAAAATAGTCATTTTAAACTCTCGTCATATCTATTCTATATTTTTAACAAATAAGTTTCTCATTAGAGTCGTTTTTGTTTTTTTTAACCTGTCAAATGTGGGAGGGTTTTTTTTGGATCATCCTGTATTTTTACGGTATATATACCGTATACTTCATTTACGGTACACATACTGATTACAAATGTTTTTACGGTACATATACCGCACATTTAATTTACGGTATAAATGTTGTATAAATATTTTTTACGGTACATATGTCGTACATTTAATTTACGGTATCTGTGCTGTAAAAATATTTTTTACGGTTCATATACCATATATTTAATTTACAGTATATATGCTGTAGCGATATTTTTTTAAGGTACATGTACTTTAAATACTTTACGGTACATATACCGTGCAGTTAAATTACGGTACATATACTTTAAATATTTTACGGTACATATACCACAAAATATTTAAATTTATGTTCAGTTAAATTACGGTACATGTACTTTAAGTTTTTTACGGTATATATACCGTGCAGTTAAATTACGGTAAAAGGAAGTGTCACAAAGTTGACGGTATAACCACCGTGATTTGTGACCAAATTTTTTTACAGTGTAGATAAATGTATAGAGCAGCTTTTATGAAAGTCACAAAATCATAACTTGAAAATTCTGAAAATAATCGTCAGTTGAATAAGTTGAAAATCCGTTATTCTCAAAATGAAGCCAAAACAAGAGGGGTTGTATCCATATATTCATTGATTAGTGTCAATATAAAATACACAAAACGGGATGTACTACTACATTTGGATAAAATCCCTCATTTTTTTGCTTCATTTTGGAAACAACGGATTTTATCCTTTTCTATAGACGATTACTTTCAGAATTTTCAAGCTATGATTTTGAGACTTTTACAAAAGTTGCTCTATACATTTAGCTAACATAATATGAAATGAAATTTTGATACCTTTGACGCATGCGAAGTAAAAATTATTTAGTAAACCTACTCATTTTTCATACAATTTTTAATATTTTTTAATTCTGATTACAGGGTACTGTGTGCAATGTTGTTTGTCATATTTTCTGAAAAAAAAATATTTTTTTATATTAAGAAATCTGAAAATTATAAGGGAAAAACTTGGAAAAATTTGGGACCATTTTTATAAAAACCTTAATTACTCTGCGAGTATGCATGCTATTTGCATACAAATGAACACAGTGTATTACAATAAGGCATTCAATCATAATCTAGAGTTTGAGCGCTTTTACTACATTCGTTTTGACAGGGTTATTCAAAAGATATTCATTCTTTTTTAATTTGCTGACGGTCCCCTATGGAGTTTCGGAAAAACATCTTCACGGAGATGTATGACGTATACTATTATATTTATACACTGAGAGTTTCGAGATGATTCCTCATGTATGTTTCTAGATATTTAGTAAAATGTCTAAAATCGCAAGTGTCCAATAATCAGTGGCCATATAGTGTATATAAATTATGGAAGAAACATAAAAATTGTATAAGAAACACCTTTCTTAATTCCTTGTGTCATCTGTGCTATTTTTCTGCATATTGCAAAATTCGTCATTTTTAATTACTTATTTTTTATTTTGTTTTTTTATTTAATATATGCATGCACATTGACCTGTAAAATTCACAGTTAATTTCATTCTTTTTATTCAATGTGCGATAAAACAAATATAAAAATATTAGCGAACTTTTCTCTGTATTATTATTTTTTTGCATATTTTGACATCAGTTATCAGTTTGTTAATTATTAAAATTCTTAAAAAAACGTATCTCTAGATTTAAAAAAAATATATTTTCAAAATTTATCACGGCATGAGTTCGTAGTTCCACATTTTCAAAATTACGGATTCGTGGCAATTTATTATCACGCATTCGATTATTAGTACATTTCATACCAGTAAAATAACCTAAATGTAACTAGAATTACATTGTCATGAAGTTGATTAAGGAAGAAGGATTATTATTCTGCTTGTTTGATCAACTGTAATTTTGTATTTTTCGTTATTTCGCATAGTTTTGTCGAATTTGTAAAAAAATTATTAAAGTGTTTATTTCTGAAATTGGTCTTATATGCTAAAATAATCAGTTGTGTGATAGGTATGCACAGTTGAATAATTCTAGTTTTCTGGCTTAACACATTCGCTGCCGATCACGCGGCAGCGCGTGATATGGCGCCAACGTTAAGGGGCCACTCATGCGCCAGCGCGTGATGTGGGGTGACATTCAATAGACACTCACGCACTGGCGCGGGAAAATCTGTCACTGATTCTTTGATATAAAAAGTCAATTGGCTACACATTCATTGACTTCTACAGTGAGGCATTAACTATGAACACATCTTCACGTAAGCGGCAGCGAAATTAAATTTTCGTAAGTGATTGAGAATGTTTCAGTAATCTATATTTGAACATATTTATTTGTAATCGAAGTACGCGTAATCCGTTACATATATTACATATTTTAGACAAATAATAAAAAAAAGTTATTAATTATTATGGCATTATTAAACACATATTTGTAACTTTACAAAACAAATGTTCTCTGCTCGAAGGGAATATTAGCGTTTGGAAAATCAATTTCCGTGCCAATTACTGAAGGTTGTTTAAATCTTGTGCTTTTTTTACATTTATGACTGCGTAAATGTTTTTTTTTTCTTTGCTACTAATGATTAAGGAACATAATGACATTTTCTTGTGACGATTACATGCAACTAATTATTTGCTTAAGTGTTCATGATGCCTAATTTGGAACTTAGCTAAATAAGAAATCAAATAACGTAATTAGACGAATGAATCTTTATTGATTTGTTAATAACATAGTTTAGGTTATAATTAAGAAGGGATGCACTGAGCTGAATGCATATAATTTAAATTTCTTATTAACATTTTATGTTTTAAAATTGAATGATCTTTCAAAAATATTTATAATAAAACATACAATTCACAAAGTTACACATTTAAAAGCAATATTTTCTTATGCAAAATTTATTTCAGACATTGATTTATAAAAGAGTTTTTCAGCTGATGGTAGTTTGCTAATAAAGTTATAAGTGTTATTTATATTTATGTATTTCTTTTATCGTAAATTCGGAATTTGGATTATGCGATTATTTCATGCGATTATTTCATACGAATTAAAATGTTGAAAAAAATTTATATACAGGATGGTCTTAAAAAATCTTTGATGATATATGGAGCTCTAGTGGCCAGTCCGTTCAACCGATCGAAGTGAAATTTCAGATATAGCTATTCATAGGTATGAGCTCGAGATTCTGTGAACGGCAACAAAATGGCGCTCACGGTTATGGTTTGTAAGTTTAAACACTGCTTTTTTTTCATTTTCAAACTTGTGATATTCTTACTAGTGAACTCTTTACTGTCAAACGGTGTTTAACGTATGCCAAAGATCATAGGAACGCGTCTCCATTACTCCTTTTTTTAATGAGTGCTGAAACATTAAACAAAATTTACATGATCTTATAAATAATCTGCACAGCTCCGCGAAACATTGCTGAGTCGTGTTTTGAGAGTTGTTACAAAAATGTTTATTTAGCGAATAAAATTTTAAAAAATTCCAAATTCCAATTTTAATAATTTTATTCCGCTTATTTATTAGATTTTTATAAATATACATAGTTATATTCGAATATTTTTTTTCTGAAGACGAAATTGCTTAATTTTTTTTCTAAATATTTATGAGATAATTATACGCGGTAGTAGACGATGCTTCAAAACACTATACTAATTACTGAAAAAAAATAGAGCTCAGGCACTTTTCTTGTTTGAAATTAGGCCCTGAATAAATTGATATTAATTTTACATCCAGCATTTTTTTTTTTTTAATTTTGTTAAACATAGTTTAATATTTCCATGTAAAAGAGATATTTCACCACACTGAATAATTTTAGATGACATGTTTTTGCAAACGAAAAAAAAGTCTTGGTCAAACATAAAACTCAATGAATTGTACGTCTTTCTTGAAAATACTTTTCAGTTTCAGAAAAATGCATTTACTAAAAAAAGGTTTCTTCTTATTATTTTTTTTTCATGAAAAAGCAAAAACGCAGCTTTTAAATTATTAAAATTAAAAATTAAACAATTCATCAAATGAATACTTTAAAATAAGATAATATCGCGTCTAATCTAGTAATAATTCGCATAGTAATTCAGCGGTATATTTTTGTATCAAAAATTCTTCTGTGTAAAACCTATAGCGCAGATTTCAATTTAGGATCTCAATTTTTTTTTTATGCATCAACTTTTAAAAAAGATTTTACCTCAAAAGATAAGTAGAATAAATTCAAGTAAGACGTAAATTAACCACTCGTTTATCTTTTATTCGCTATTCATTTTAATTAATAAAAGGTATACCCTAAAAAGTTAAAAATAATTTAGATCTATATATTTTACTTATGTCAGCTCTAAGATTTAGATAAATGTATACACATATATTGCACTTTTAGTTATATTTTTAACATTAAATTAAAACTACATTTCAATCTGAAATTCTGGATTTTCTTTCAACTCAAGACGTATACTTACTGGATTAATTTTCAATATTGAATATGTATTTTCTTTGTGGATTTCAATAACATTAATTTCTGAAAGTCATTGTGTTAAGTCTTATAAGAAGTTCATCTCACCGATTTTTACATTTATACATAAAAACTAGTCAAAGTATCAAGTATGTCTAGTTAAGTATACTTTGAATAATGTTGTTCAAAACTATAAACTAATTTATTTTGATAATAAAGATTTTCAGCGAAATCGCTTAATAAATGGAATATACTATGTAAAATTATTTTGCTCAAGTATTGTCAAATTATATTTACTTAAAAATAATCAAAAACATTTTATTTTTATTAGTTTTCAATATTTATAATTTTGGCGAGTATTTAAATGTTATTTTTAGAAACACAAGCATTTTTTTTTAAGATGCAGAATGAAAGCGATTTATCGCTTGTTTCAAAGGCTTGTTTATGTTTTATAGATAAATGCTTAACAAGGCATGACCTACGTCTGTAAATCTATGTTTTCTAAATGTAATAAAATTTCACCAACTTACTGTTAACGCTATTCTACCCTTCATTAAACTGTCGCAACCATCTCAAAATAGGTCATAATTTTTTTTTAAATACATAAACAATTTGCATTTAATTTATTATTAAATGAACCACTTTAATCTATTATTAAATAAGTCACTTAACGACATTCTGTGGTTTTAAAACCCTTTGGTTAACAGTTTTTTTGCGTTCGGACACTTTTGTTTATTTTTATAAATAAAAGTGATTTTACGATTTTACTTAACGATTTTACTAGGCACTTAAAAAAAACCGGGTGATAATGTAAAGTCTATGGGAACGTTTTTTTCATATATCTCGCTCAAATTTTAATATTTTTTACATAGGATAGCTGAGGACGATCTACAACCGGCCTAGTTTTTACTTTTTCGATTTTGCTTATATATTTTATATATTATGATTGTCTCAATTTCAGAACTGGTTTAAAACAGTTTTGAAAGTTAAATTAATTTAAAAAAAATCTTAAACGAAAACTGAAAAAGTAAAAACTAGGCCGGTTATGGATCACCCTCAGCTATTTTTATGCAAAAAAATCATGTAAAAATATTAAAATTTGGGTGAAATATTTTAAAAGAACTCACCCATAGACTTTACATTATCATTCGGGTCTTTTTCTGTGCCTAGTGTTGCGCCTTAACATTGCTCGAACGCGCCAGCTAACAACAGCCTGCACTGCTGCATTTGTGAGACGGCCATTCTTTAGTTTTAGGAAAGTATTTACTGTTTCGATTGCACAAATACGGCGTTATAAATTGTGAATGGAACTTATTAACTAGGCGTGCCATATACATTATTTATAATGAGCTTATAAATTACTTTTAAAAAGCAAAATTCAATTATTTGCAAATGTTAAATTAAAACTATTAAGATTATGACTAACAATTTATTCAATTCAAAATGTATTAATTGTTTGGTTACCATCAGCGTAATCCTATAATATATGTTAATACAGTTTTTATTAAATATACGCTATTTAATAAGAAAAGCACAAATAAATATAGAACAAAATTCTTTTATATTCAAATATCCATGTTATTTACAATATTTAAAAATAGATATCTCTTTTTGAAAGGTTTGCATCAAAAATAAATGCAAATGAATTTGACTCTAGATTTCAAATATTTAAATGATAATGTCTGTGAAAAACATTAAGATACATTGGTATATTTTATACATTTTTAATATATGCACAACAAAATATTCTGAAAACTATTCATAAATAATTCATTTTGCATATTGAATGGAAAATTTAAAATGCACATGAGTTTTGTTTATTTTATATAAATGCCTTTGAAGGTATTTAGAAAAAGCGTAAGGTGTTTATATTTTAGAAGTGATTCGCTTCAAAATATTTCAAATTGTTATATTAAAATTGCTAGTGAAAATTACCTTTAAAATGGCCAGTTATATAATAAAAGAATATTAAAATGAATTCGCATTTTTTTAAAAATAATATAATAATTTAAAAATATAATATTTAAATATTATATTTTTGAAGCACAAGCTTTTTTTATAAAAAATGCGAAATGAATGTTATTTATTATAAATCGCGGAAGGCTTATGTTTAAAAAATATATGCTTAACAGCTCATAACCTTTGTCTGTAAATCTATGTTTTGTAAATCTAATAAACTTCCGCCAAAGTATTGTTCACTGTATTCTATCCTTTAATAAACTGTCGCACCAATCTTCATATATTTAAATCAGTAATTTTTTTTTCTCTAAAAACTTAACCAATAAGCATTTAATTTAATCATTAAATGAATTAAATCATTTAATCACATTATGCGTTTTCAAACCCTTTGAGTAAAAGTTGTTGGCATTGAGAGACTGCCCAGCCTTGTCTGAACATTTTTTTCGTTCAGTTGGAAATATTTAACTTATAAGATACAGTTTTTTCCGAATATTTTGAGCTTTAGGACATTGATTTATGCATTGATTTTTGCATTGAGTTATGTAACTGGTCAAAAGCAGTATACAAATTACTCTCAAATATGGCCGATTTTCTTATTCAGTAATTCCGAATAAATGGAAGCAGAAAATCGTCTAGTAACTTATTAATTACTATTATTATTCAAAAATTATTTATAATATAAAAAGAAAGGAAGCATTTAAAATTTCGAGCCAGATTTGCTTTCACTGTTCCAAAGAAAAATGAAGCGAAAAAACTTCTTTGAAACACCATAAAATAAATAAATTGTGCAAGGTCTTTTGAAAGAACTTAGTCACGTTTTTAGTAGACGCACGTCTTTTTTGCGCCGAAGTTCTTTCGAAAGGCCCTGCAAAATTAATTTATTTTATGGTGTTTTAAAGAAGTTTTTTCACTTCATTTGTGTGTAACACCAGCTTCAACCTTATATATTGATTCAAAGACTTCATTTATATGCAAAGGTAAAAAAAAAAAAAATGTAGGTGACTAATAAAGAAATGCTGAAATACTTGGTAAGTTTGTTAGCAGGTTTTCTAAGGAAAGTTATAAGAAAGCAGTTAACAAGAATCGTGTTAATGACAAAAAAGAAGAAGATAGGGTGGACCAGGATGTAAATTGCCCGAGACGGATATTATTGAAAGGACTCAACAATCAATTATTATAAACAATCAATCATTAACATTCCTTCAATTCGCTAACAACAGCCCGCACTGCTGTATCTATGAAACAGTCTTTTTTCAGTTTTCGGAAATTTCCAAATAAGCGATTTGTATTGTCTCGATTGCAGAAAGACGGCGTGATAAATTGCAATGGAACTTAATTAGTAGATGTCCTAAATACGTTTTAAACAATGAGTTCATAAATTATTTATAAAAAGCAAAATTCAACTATTTGCTAATATTAAATTAAAACAACTAAGATTATGACTGAAAATTAATTCAATTCCATATATACTAATTGCTTTGTTACCACGAGCTTTAATCTTATAATATATGTTAATGCGGTTTTTATCAAGTACGCTATTTAATAAGGGAAACATAAATGAATCTAGTATAAAACTCTTTTATATTCAATTATTCATAATATTTACAATATTAAAAAATAGATATTACCTTTTGAAAGGTTTGCATCAAGAATAAATGTAAATGAGTTTGATTTCAGATTTAAAATACTTAAATGTTAACGTCTGTAAAATGCATTAAAGTGCATTGGCAGATTTTTATAAATTTTTAATATATACACAAGGAACTATTCTGAAAACTATTCATAAATAATTTATTTTGGGTATTGAACGGAAGATTTAATGAGTTTTGTTTGTTTTATATAAGTGTCTGTGAAAAGTTTTTTGGAAAAGCATAAGATGTTTATATTTTAAAAGTGATTTGCTTCAAAATATTGCAAAAGATTATATTAAAGTTTCTATTGAAAATTGAATTTAAAATGACCAGTTTCATCATAAAGGATTATTAAAAGAAATTCGCAAGAATATTTTTTCATTTTTTTATTTTGCTATAGTTCTATAAAAATAAGTAAAATAGCTCAATTTTTTTTCAGTAAAATATTGATGCGCGACTGCCGCACAGTGTAAGATTTTGCTAATCTGGCGAGTAAAAAATGCAAAAACCGACATGCAATGATTTCACTTTAAGACATTTCAAACAGCACCTAAAACATTGGAGGAAAAAAAGTTAAGTTATAACAAATGCCATAATATACACCATCAAAAATCGTCTCAAAAACCTAACTTTCTTCTAAACATTTTTAGAATGGCGATATTTGTATATGTATTTGCCACTGATATTTATGGCTAAAAACATTTATTTTGTAAATATATTTATATGATAGTATGGAACTTTTAAAACAAAGTAGGTACGCAGTATTTTTATTTATGATAGTCATTTTAGAAAGATATTTTTAAAATTATTTTTTTTCAAATAAATATGAAAATTATAAATAAATTATGAATTTTTATGGTTTAAAAGTTATTTAAAAATTTAATAGCATATAACAAATTTTAAAATGTTGTTAAAAAGTTGTGCACTCTGGAGCATTGTATTATGATATATATATTTATATATATTTAATTTATATATGCCTATAGATATAAAATGAATAAATTTCAGTTACTACTATTTGAAACTCTTCTATATAACTAATTTGTTTTCAATTACGGGTTGCTAAAACTTACAGTTCAGTTACTGGTTAATTTTGGAATGCACTAGAGGATTAAAAAAATCATAACGAAAGTGGTCAACAGCTAATGTAAAAAATATTGTACGACTGTTAATAGTGAAATATATTTTTTTAAATGCGTATTTTATTGTTCGTACTTGCTGGTTTTCTACGAAGTAATTTTACTATAGAAAATACTGTATTTAAAATTTACAAAACCTGAAATTAAAAAACGTTTGACTTATTACTTAGATGTTTCAAACTGACAAAGTATGAAACCAAGATGGATATAAGAATAGCTTTAATAATCTTTATGCGATTTCACACTACTTTCTGCAATTATTTATAAAACCTGACTAATTTTTTTTTTTAATGTATATTCCGTATGTATTAGAAAATAACTATTCCAGTATTCTGAAACTTTTTTTATTTTTACAGTCGTTTATTTCTTAAAATGTTTAATTAAAAATGATTCTTTTAAAAAATCTTTAATTCTATAAATAATATTATCCTTACTTATATATACTATTACTTACTTAAATGTTCTCTATATTTTCTAATTATGCCTTATTTATACTAGGCAGGTGAAGTGTTTCATTTATTTGTATTGTCTGAGAACATCTTTCCGTGAAAGATGTACTCCATGAAACTGGGTAACAGCAAAAACTGCATTAATGATATCTCTATTGTGTTGGGACTAATAAGCTACAACTGCTAATTACCCCTTAAATAGGTTTGACTGTATTGGTAGCATAATGAAAGAAAAACACTTTTAGTTGTTTTGATAATAAGGAAAATAAAAGAAGAAGAAATATTATTAATTAGTTAAATTATGTTATAAAATAATAAAATAATTTTATCGACAAAATCATTATAAAAAGAGAAATTGAAAATAATCTTACGTAAACTTAAAAGGAAATGTTCATTATGTTAAAAATATTAAGTTTACAAAGTAAAAGTCAGTAGAAAGCTAATTTAATACATTTTGATTTATTTAATATAGTAACATTATTACAGATAAAGTAGTATTTTTCATAAAGTTTGAATGTCATAAAAGAATATATAAATTTAAAATGACATTTCATTGTTATCTACATCTAAGAATATTTTTTAAACTATGAATTTAAAAATAATGACCATAAACAGTACAATAGTCTATGTTGTATTTAAATATTGGTAATCAATTTCTGTCTGTATTTACTTTTCAGTAACATAAATGGATTTATCTTTACGGAAAACAAATTTGGTTTTAAAAATTGAACATGCATTAAATCAATATAAGAAATTACTCTATCGTCATCGGTTGAATAAATTCTTCATGATCGAATTTTAAATCCATATTTCAAAATCCTGTTGAAAATATTTTAAAATGTAAATATTAAAACTACACTTTACGATGACTAAAAAACACGTTCCTATGTATGTATAAGCTTTGAGAAAAGAAAGTTTGTTTTCGATAAATAACAAATATGCTACGTGTGTATTCTGTGTATTCTGAGATTAGAATGACATACAATGTTCTCACAAAACAGATCGCATTCGAAAAATGTAAAGTTAAAAAAATGCATTATGTAAATTCATCGATGACATATTAATCTGCGTTTGCCTTACACACATTTAACAAAGTTTTCAAGATAAAAAGATTCTTCTTCATATTAAAAGTATTCCAGTATTAAAAAAAAATATTTTGGTTATTTTTTTTATTTATCACCTAAAATCTTTCTAAATTCTATGACTTACTTTATAGCATTACCATTTTCTCTTTCTTGAAGACAGAACCAAACAGTTTTATTATTTGACAAAAAAGCTGCGTAAAATTCAGTCTGCATATACTCACAAATTTATACAAAGAAAAAGTGCATTTATGAATTTGTAAGCATTTATAAAAGAAAGTCTTTCCTATAATTTTTTGTGTGAGTGAAATTATAGCTTTGCGCTTCAAAAACGATTAGACGAAATGAAAACTGATCGAAACGTGGCCTTAAACGCATTTTAATTTATTTTTTACAATAGGTGTTTTTGTACACTAGCATTTTTTAACAGTATTTTTACGCACATATTCTATTAAAGTATGCAGAAAAGTATTAAAGCTCATGTCAAGTTCCTGTCTATGTAGTTTTTTTGCGGCGTATTCTACAAAAAATATACAAAGGGTTGAGGGAGGAAATGACGATAGTCATTTTGATAATAGCATATTTGTTATACAGATTATATTCAAAATACTACAATAATTGTTTTTTTTATAATATCGTTTGATAATTTAATGTCTATTAATGAAAATATGAAATGATATTTTTATTAAGAACTTATTTTTGATTAAACTTATTTGTTATCTTAAAATTAATATCATATTTGAAAAAATTAAATAAAAAAAATATTTTGAAAAGTCAAAATATTAAAAAAATTCATTCAAGTTTTTCAAAATAGTAAAAGCTTTTACATTAATACTTACATTAATAATTTAATTATCGCCAATTCATAACTGGGGGCATTATTGATTATATTAAACGATTTTATTTAAAATCAATATTCTGCTTGCAGTTTTTTTTTATCTTAAAACGGATCTTGTGAATAATATTCTTTAATCTATTAACTTCGTTGTTTGATTTGTATAGGTAAGGTAAAAAATCGATGTTACGTAACTGTTTACAATCAAGCGTTCGTAAAATACTAACACAATATTCAAAAAATGGAAATTGTCAAAATAATCACCGAAATGGCGGACAGAAAGTAAAAAAAAATCTGCTGGATGTGACAGGAAAATGAAGCATATAGTTAATAAAAACCGTTTTAAAAGTGCGCATTTCTCGTATAAAAAATGTAAAAAAGAACGAATTAAAATTTCTGTATCGACAACATAAAGAAGTCTCCATAAATTTTAGTTTGAATCTTATTTACCCTAAACAAAAACTCGCATGTCTGCCAAAAACGTATAAATATGAAATTGGTGTAAATTAAGACGTTTATAAAGCAAAGATGATTGGAAAAATATATTAATTAGTGATGAAAGTATGTTTTGTGTTTCATATAGCAATCAAGGCATTCGAGTTTGGAGACTGAAGCAAGATGCATTTGAAAAAGAATGTCTTAAACGTTTACTAACATCTATTAATTTGAACATCTAAAAATGAAAGGGAGGCGTTTAACACAAAATTTTTAATACGTTTAATTTGAAACCGGAATGTTGGTTCTGTTATGTTGATGTTTTCATTTTATGGAACTACAGTTTGGCTGAATTATATGTTTTTCTACAAGATGACAATAAATTAAGCAATAGTATTAATTTCACCCTTGAAATCGAAGAAAACGCCTCCCTTCCATTTTTAGATATTCAAATTAATAGATGCAATTCAAGTTTAAAATTTTCAGTTTATAGAAAACCAATAAAAGAAAATACAGTTATCCCGTTTTCAGCCAACATGCCTTTCAAATACAAAATTTTTGCCTTCAGGTCATTTATTAAAAGAGCTTTTATGATTTGTTCGGATGAGATATTAAATAAAGAGATTGATTTTATACAAAAAATAGCTTTTGACCATGGTTTCCCTGCAAAATTTGTAACTAAAATAGTTCAACAGTACAATACTCAAACCACATCTGGCCAACGACAGGATAAGCTCGTAGTTTACAGAAAATTTCATTATATCCCTTACATATTTGAAAAACTAAAAAAGATCGAGAAAAAAAAAAGGTAAAACTTGTCGCCATTCCACCTCCATATCTCATTGACATCGTTACAGATAAGATTGACAAAATTCCAATAGATCAAAAATCTGGTATTTATGAAATCCCCATCACTTTAATAATGTTAAAAAAGTCTACATCGGCATGACTACGCGGAAACTTTCAATTAGAATTAAAGAGCATAGCTGAGATATAAAACAATATAAACAGAATACTGCCCTTTCTCGCTTCTACTTGGCGAACAAGGGTTGCCGTATTAACTTTGATGAAGTCAAAATCATAGTTCCGTGCAATAACCCAGTTCAAGGTAAAATAATAGAATCTATCGAAATCATAGCACGAGAAAATAAACCATGTAATGATAATTTATCCTAAAATATACCAAAAATATGGCATAACATAATAAAATCTTAAAAATTTTTATTTCATTGCAATATTTTACTTTTTACTCACGTGTAAGTGGCGACATTTTTAAACTTTTTATTCATTTCGGTGTTAATTTATTAGAAATATTATCTCTCGATCAAGATGCAAACTTAGTCCTTCCATTATCATATTTTCCTGAAGACGCCCGCAGAAGACGGCGCGAAACGTTGATATTTTATTTTGTTTTAATTGTACCAGTGTATATTAAAATTTTTGTTTTGTGCACCATTGAGCAATGTGTTGTATTTTAATAAATACATTCTTATTAGTTATAAAACGGTTGTAAAAGTTAGTTATGGTCAAGGCGCTACAGTACTACAGCCCAGTGTTTTCAGACACGGAATCTGATTGGCAAATGGACTTTCCTACCAGATCTGGTTATTTTCTCTGGGTCATTCTACGTTCCTCTACGTGTTTGGCTGTTGAAGGGTTTCTTTGGCTGTTGAAGGGCTTCTTTGGCTATTGACGGGTTTCTTTGGCTGAACATCTTCAGGCACACTGAGCAAAAATGTTGGTTTTAGTCGGTCGAGACAAACTATTGCCTTCTTGCCTTTAATGCCGAGTGTAAACCATTTGTCTGAACGGGAAAGGACTTTAAATGGTCCGTCGTAGGTAGGTTGGAGTGTTTTCCTGATTGCGTCATGTCTGATAAAGACGTGGGAACAATTTTTCAAAACCTGATATATGAATGGTGTATGCCGACCATGGTTTGCAGGAGGTACTGGTTGCAATTTTCTCATTGCCTCTCTCAGGTTATCCATGAAAGTTTAGTATCAGGGGCCGAAGTTGGTCGCAGCTCTAAGAGTTCAACTGGAAGTCTCAAGGTAGTTCCATATACCAATTCTGAAACTGTTGCACCAATGTCTTCTTTCAGGGAAGACGAAGGCCGAACAGCACAAGTGGCAATGTATCAACCCATCGTTCTGTCATGTGGCATTTGATGGCAGTTTTCAATGGCCTATGAAAACGCTCTACAATGCCGTTAGCGTTCGGGTTAAATGAAGTCGTTCTAAGGTTTTTTATTCCGAAATGTCGAGCTAGATACTAGTTCTGCTTCAAACTGACGACCTTGATCGGTTATTATGTATGTAGGCAGAAACAAATGTCCGTGCAACCGTTTCTGCTGTGATATCAGCTATGGGAATGACTTCGGGTCAACGCGTGAACGGTCTATCATCGTCAAGGCGTAGCAGTATCCTTGAGATGGTGGTAAAGGCCCAATTATGCTCATGTGGACATGTTGAAATCTTTCACTTGGGGTCTTAAAGGATCCCAGAGGACTGGAGACATGACGTTGTACTTTAGATCTTTAGCACGCAATACAAGCACGGGACCAGTTTCTACAATTTTTGTTCCCTTCCGGCCACACAAATCTACTCGTAATGAGTCTTGTTGTAGCCTTTATTCCTGGATGGGACAGATTATGAAGACATTTGAATACTTCAAAACGTAGGGTTTTTGGAACGTAAGGCCTGATGGTAGTTGCTGAATAGTCTCAATAAATCTCTCCGTCTGGTAGAGCGACTTTACGAAGTCTCAAATAAGAGCTTTTATTGTCTTGTAATTCAGAATCATTCGCCTGTGCATTGACCAGATTTGTATAATCAATTGTCGAAGGCATTTCTATGGCTGCAATTCGAGAGAGAGTATGTGCTACGATATTATCTGAACCTTTCACATAATGCAAATCTGTTGTAAATTGTGATATATAATCTAGTTGTCTGTTTTGTCGTGGGGATGCTTTACCTGATTTCTGATGAAAAGCGAAAGTTAAAGGTTTGTGATCGGTATTGATGCAAAATGTTCTACATTCAAGCATGCATTGGAAGTGTCGAATAGCCGAATAGGCTGCTAATAATTCTCTATCATACGCGCTATAACGTTTTTCAGTGGGAGACAGTTTCCGAGAGAAAAAATCCAAAGGTTGAAATTGGTTATTTGTAACCTGATTGAGTGCAGCCCCGATAGCAAAATCTGAAGCATCAGTACACAAAACCAAATCTGACGTTTCTGAAGGGTGAGCAAGTAAAGCTGCATTTGCCAGTTGTTGTTTACAGTCATCGAAAGCTTGTTTAGCTTCCACAGTCAACTCTATATGTTTGTTATCTTTTTTGTTTCCTTTAAGATACTCATTTAAGATGGCCTGTTTGTCCGCTGCATATGGCAAGAATCAACGGTAAAAATTGATTAAGCCTAAAAACATGCGTAAACCCCTTACAGTTTTCGGTTCCTTAAAATCTAACACCGCTTGAACCTTTTCTGGAAAAGGTTAAGTTCCATCTTTTGAAACCAAGTGTCCTAAAATGAGAGTTCAGAGACCCCGAAGACACATTAAGATGTATTTAGTTGTATCCCGTAGTCGCTGAGTCTCTGAAATAGTTGCTTTAAATGCTCTGCATGCTGCTCTTCCTTATCAGAGAAAACCAAACTGTCATCCAATTACGCAAAGCAAAATGCCAAATCCCTTAAAAACTCATTGATAAATAGCTGAAAAGTTTGGGCAGTGTTTCAGAGACCAAAATTTAAAAAGGGAAATTCGAACACGCCAAAAGGTGTTATTATTGTAGTTTTCGCAATATCCTCTTCATTTACCGGAATCGTATGGTAACCCCGAAAAGAGGAGAAATCTTGTAAGTGAGGAATGGGATAACGATCTGGAATTGTTTTTGCGTTTAAGCGCCTGTAATCGCCAGCAAGACGTATGCCACCTGCGGATTTAGTCACAACATGAAGGGACGAAGACAAGGGACTCTTGGATGGGCGACAAATACCCTTCTCAATCATAAATTCAAATTCTTTTTTTTTTTTAATCTAGTCTACTGGCTGCGACCGCCTTTATAATTTTTAGCGCCCCTATCGGTAAGGTGTCACAACTGAGTCGTTATCTTTTTAAACCAAGTGCTTCTAAACTATTTAAAAATCATTTTTTCAAACTGTAAATATTTTATTCTGTTACTGTTTAATTAATATTTGTTACTATCTTTTTGCTAATTGTAATTATCATTCGTTTGTGTGAATAATTAAAAATTGTTTTTACTTTATATGGGTTCAAATTCTTGATGCGATTGATAAGCTATTTTGTTGACATGGGAACCAAACCTCATCCCCCCCCCCTCTCAAATTTGGCAATTCTATCCTTTCGTTATTTTATCTTTATTTTATTTTATTTTATTTCAAAATTATGCCCCTTAAATTTCTAATTAAAACTTTTTCTGAGCCATTTCCAATAACCTAGGTTATTGATTTTTGCTACTTCCTTTCTTTCTACCCTTTCTTTCAAAGATGTGTGGTGGAGAGCTGGCGATGCCCCGATCCGAGTTAGCTTTTGATAAATTACAACTAATTATTTTTGTTTTATCTTAATCTTTATAATTTATAATCAAGTTTTGTTCTTTAGTAAATCTAAACTTCTTTGAGCCGCTGAGAAAAAGTAGCTCCAAGTAAATCTAAAATAAATCGAGCCGCTGAGCAAAAGTAGCTCCACTAGTGAATTTTGGACAGGTGTTGATATAAGACTAAATAAGGTCCGATCATACAATATGTCAAAAGTTAAAAAGAAACATCGAACGATTCCGCCTCCACAAGGACGGCTACTCTTCAAGTACCATGAAATAGAATCATTAAATCTGAGTCCAATTCTACTCCTTGACCAGATGATAAGGCATTACTTAAGACATTCCGATGGAAGTGATGAAGAGGCTAAGAACTTCCAATTCTTATTAGAGACCAAATTGACTTATATAGAGTCAGAGCTAGAAAGTCTAAGGATAACAGGACCCTTAGCCATTCCCAGTGACTACTATGATCAAAACAAGAATTCATCATCAGCAGATGAAGACATTGTTTTAGAACCCAAACCATTGCTTTATGGAATAGTACAGGACTTGCGTTCTAGAGACTCTACTAAAAAAGAACAAGTGGAAAAATACAGAACTCTACTAATAGATCTCATCAGAGAAAGACTAGACTTCTTGGAATACCTACAGGTGGTCAATAACATAAAGCTAAACAAAGAACTAGAATCCTCAAATGCAGACAACACAGAAGAAGAGGCCGGAAATGTATCAGACACGAGTATAATCTCATCAGTAATTGAACATCCCAAGTCCTTACCAACACCAAGTACAATATCAAGAAGAACCACAAGATCATCAAGGCTTTTTCCTTCATCTACTAATCTCTCTCTGATGGAATCCAAGCTCTCCGACTTACAGGATGAAATAAACCTGAAAAATAAAGAACTGGAAGAATTGAACCTTCTAATTATCCAGCGCAAAGAAGATCTGATCGATACCTCCCTCACTACAATACACCATAACTCGGCTTCAGAGGATGCCAACACATCTGATCAATCCTTGTACTCAATACAAAGTGAAGATGCAAACTCGGACAATGAAGCAGACAAACAGGACAGTTCACAAACAGAAGAAACGCTCTCTCTTCCTTTTCAACCGTCCACAGTCAAACGTAAACTAAAAGAACTTGCGCAACAAACAATCTGCACCACCACAAAAGACACAGATCCATATTCCAGGGGCAGAAGACAACTCGAAAACGATTTTGTCAGATATGGGAGAAAAACCTGGAATGATAAGGATGTTAAGATGTTCCTACGTATCTGTAAAGGATATCAAAAACAAAGTTTTTCTCTCAAAGACACTGTAGAACAAGAAAAATTCCCTGATATGAGCATCATCCTCACCCCAACATTACAAATAAAGTTCCTCTCCCAAAGCCTCTTAAAGGACTTAGAATCTTATAAAGAGAACATCACAGCAGAATTGGAACGGCTTAAGAATTCGAAAAGTAAAAACTTACCATTCCAGCTTATACATGAAAATTTCCATAACTCCTGCCAATTGAAAATAGGCGACCTTCTTAAAACAAGCAGAGAACTTGAAAATCAACTAAATAACGCCCAACTCACACTACAAGATTCCAGAATGGAGTCGCTCAAAAGCGATCTTCTAACAGATATGAATCAACAATTCTCGAAACAATTAAACAAGATTAAAACACTATTAAGTAAATCACCAACGCTTTCTACAGCAGAAAAGTCCAAAGAAACCTTCAATTCTCTCCAACCATCAGCTCTTTCACAAACCAATAAACAAAAACTAGTCTTTATCCCCAACTCCATAGAAGATTATCCGGAACTTGAGAAATCGGTTTTGAACTGCATTAAAGACAAAGAAGTAAGACCATTAATCCGTTCAATGAAGCAAACTAAAAACAACAACATCGAAGTGATCACCACAAAAGAGGATGCAACTATTCTCAAAAATAAACTAGCCCCGAAAACCGAAGTCTTATATAAAGTACTCGACCCAGACAAAAGAAGAAGACAAATAATCCTTTTAGGGGTCTCGCACGACATCACTTTAGATGATCTTAAAGAAGAACTTAAATTTAGGAAAGTCTTTATAAACGATGACTTTGAAATAAACAAAAACCTGATATCTAAGGACAAATCACATAAAAATTGGGTTATAGAAACAAGTATTCTCAACTACAGAGAACTAACAAAACGAGGCTTTATTAACATTTACTTCAACAGAATAAGGATCGAACACTATGTCAGAGTTACGAGATGTACAAACTGTCAAGCATTAAACGACCATACTACTCGTAACTGCAAATACCAGACAAACTGTGGTAAATGCGCACAAAATCATCGAACTGCAGATTGTGATAACTCAGCGATGTCATGCATAAATTGTCAACGGGATAAAAGAAATGACCTACAACATGCTGCTTTCTCACCATTATGTCCTGTTTACCAGGCGGAACGCGCAGAAGCATTAAGAACCTACTACAATTATTTACAACAACCTAAAAAAGAAACGAATCTCTCGTTTAACACTTACTATACAAGAACTGATGATCTCCCACAAAGAACACATAATAGAAATTCCTCAAGAAGCTATTCTCAATTAACTATCTCACAGAAAAAGACCATCTCATCCTCACGAAAACAAGTTTACTTAAATAGCCAATATAAAAATCACAGGAAATATAAGGAGGCAATGCCTCCTCTTTGCCGATAGAGGCACCTTAAATCGAGATATAAATCAAGATCTCCTTTGTATCAGCAGAGAAGGCTCTCAAGCCCCAACATCTCTCTCTCGTAAATTTAAGGATTGCCCACCTTTCGGTCACATCAAAATTCTCCAAGTTAACTTAAATCATTGCAAAGCAGCAAATTCAACCCTGAGAGATTATCTTATCAGTGAAAACATTGACATTGCTCTTCTGCAAGACGCATATTGCAACAGAGAGGGCACACTCACGGACTTTCCTATTTCCTGGGCGGTCTTCCCGTCCACGTCAAAGAGTGCCCATCTTGTCATTCAGAACACTAGCCTTATTTATTCACATCTTTACACAGGCACACATTGCGCTTTTGTCACAGTTACTGCTAAGGAGGGAAAACTCATAATTGGCTCGACTTATGCAGCACCAAAATCAGATTTCGAGGAAACCCTCGAAGAGTGGCAACACCTCATTACACAGAGGCATTTCTTCATTTGCGGTGGTGATTTCAATGCTACATCTCCACTCTGGGGATATGACTACGAAAATGACCGTGGAGAATGCCTCATCGAACATATTGTTGCTCAAAATCTTGTCATTGCCAATATCGACAACACTATACCTACATTTCAAAAATATAACAGCAAAGGAGAGAAAATAGCTGAGGGTTTTCCAGACCACACTCTGGTAAATCCCCCAACACTACCGAAAATTCGGCAATGGCAAGTTGAAGATGTCCACAATGACTCAGATCATAATTATATAAGATTTTCTTTCGAAATAACACCCTTATACTCTTCACAAAGAAGATTCAATACTGCAAGAGGTAACTTCCGTAAATTCTCGCATGTTATTAAAACTCACAAACCAATCCTGAATCAACACCTAAAGGACGTTACAAATACCACTCAATTAAACGACTTTACCATTAATTTATTAGAAACCATGAAAACAGCAGCCAAAGCGTCCTTTAGATTAAAGAACACTCGGAGGCAGCAGTCATTCTCGTTTTGGACCTCCGATCTTAAGACTAAGCGTAATCACCTCACGGCACTGAGGAGGAAACTAAAAAGACTCAGACTAACAGAAGATGTTAACACGGATTACTATCGCAATCTCAGCGCCAATTATCGTCTTCTCTCCGCTAAATATAAGCGCAGTGTACTGGATGCGAGAAATGCTGCCTGGCAAAAGTTCTGCACAAATCAAACAGACCCTTTCGGAACAGCTCAAAAATTTTTCACAGGAAAGTTCTTCACTCCTGATGAAATTAAGCTCGAACTGCCACCCAGCCGATCATCTAGGCAGGAAAACATGGAGCACCTCACCAAACATCTTTTTGGCCCCTCCTCATATCCACCAGGAGATAATTCTGACATTACTTTTGATGCACCCCCCGACAAACCCTTTTCAAAAGCTGAGGTAGCAACCGCGCTACGTACGTTTAATGACAAAAAAGCTCCAGGTCCGGACTGTATAGACTTTAAAATTCTGAAATTAACTTTCCATGTAATTCCCAAAATTTTTATGCGTTGGGCTAATCTCTGTCTCACTCACCATTACTTCCCGCTCACTCTGAGACAAGGGGAAGTAGTATATTTCCTGAAGCAAGGGAAAGACTCCACAGAACCTTCTTCTTACCGCCCAATCTGCCTACTACCATCCTTAGGCAAATTATTAGAAAAATTACTTGTATTTCGGCTTAACCACTTTCTTGAATCTAATAACTTACTTCATCACAGACAATACGGATTCAGAGAAGGCAGATCATGTGAAAAGGCTTTGTTTGCAATTCTTACCTCCTGTGCTCATAGCATAGCTGAAGGAAATTACACAACTCTTGTCTCCTTAGATATTAAAGGTGCTTTCGACAATGTAGAGTGGCGGGACATCTTATTACAATTACGTGAAATCGGCTGCCCGAGAAACATAGCTGGAACCATTGCAACATATCTTAAATTTCGTAGCATTCTTATCAACTGGGGTTCAGGAACTTCAGTTCACCCATTAGAAAAGGGTTGCCCCCAAGGTTCGTGCTTGGGCCCAATCCTTTGGCTGCTTATTGCCAATGTCTTGCTAAAAGAATTGGAGAAATTAGGCTTCAATCTTTACTCCTTCGCAGATGACTTCAACTTTGTTTTTTCGGGCCTTCGTCGTCTGGATCTCGAACTGCAAGCGGCAAGAGCTTTCCCTGCTTTTTGCCAGTTGTTGGCTCGCCTTCATCTCCAGCTTTCACCCGGAAAATCCCAAGCTTTAACCTTCATTAAACCAAGAGAACTCAAACGCAAGCCCGTGATGCGAGTCAATGGGGTTAGCGTCCACCACGTTCATACTCTTAAATTATTAGGTGTAATTATTGATAAACATCAGAGCTGGATTCCACATATCAAAGCACTAAAAATTAAACTTTTAAATTACTACCATAATTCCTGTAAATTAACATCAAAAACATGGGGCATCAAGCCCAATATGTTAAAAACATGGTACCACATAATCATTGAACGCATCATCTTTTACTGTGTGGGCGTTTGGGGAGGTTCGCTAACCAAAGTGGCTAAGCAAAAACTTGCCTCTATCCAGCGCATATTCCTTCTGCAAATGGTTAGAGGTTATAGAACTATCTCAACGGATGCACTTACAGTACTTACTGGTATTCCACCCATACACTTAACTCTCGCTTACGAATTTCAGAAAAACAGAATACTACACTTAGAACACGAACCAACACAGTCAGCACTTCTCCCTAACTTGCTCTTACAAAGAAAAGTCCACAGCTGGACTATGCATCCGGCGGATGAGACATCCTATCTTCAAGTTAATGTTAATAAGCATTCTTACAGCCCCTCGAAAAATCCAGCCATTTTCACCGATGGTTCACACACGGAGACGGGAGTAGCATCATCCTTCTGTGTTTTCAAAGACAGTGTTGTTATTCATCAGTGGGCTTGCAGGATTGGAGATAACAATTCGGTGTTCCAAGCAGAACTCTTCGCAATCCTGCGGGCTTTGGAATGGATTGTTCTCTATCTTCATACTACTTTTTTTCACCTTTATAGTGACAGCCTTTCAAGCCTACAAGAAATATTCGCCCATAGAACTAAACACCCTTTAGTGCTTAAGATAAAAGTTATCTTAAAAACTCTCGTCCATAGGGTCTCTCTCGGCCATGTCACCGCTCACATCGGCATAGCTGGCAATGAGCTAGCTGACGCACTGGCCAAGGAGGCCACCTCACGTCCAAACATAGATATCCCCCTTCCTGTTCCCCCGTCTCATGTTCGCCACTTCCTCAAAAGAAACATTCTTTCTGACTGGCAACTCTACTGGGATGCCTCAAGCAAAGGCAGGCACACCTATTCCCTTATCCCAAAAGTCTCATACAATCTCTTAGCTTTCTCCCCTCCCACATCAGCATTCCTCTCCGGCCATGGTCCATTCAGAACATACCTAAATTATTTTAAACGCTCAGATACGGACCTCTGTGAGTGTGGGGCCATAGGGTCTCCAGACCACTACTATTTCTTCTGCACACTCACAGAGGCCTGGCACCTTAAGAACCCTAATTCCCGCCCAGATACCTGGCTCACAAATATCTTAACCCGCCCAAAACTACTCCGTCAATTGGCACAAATTTATCACTTCCTTATGGACCTGGCCAATCTTACCACTTAACCGTTCTCTCCTAAGACTGCCCGCTGTCGCGTTAGAGCCTTTGTTGAGCTTTTGGCAGTCGTAGCGCCACTTGTCGCGATGGAGCAGGTCTCCGGCGCGCATACCACTGTGTTGATGTTGTATACAGCCTGTATATTATGTATTTTTTTTTTTTTTTTTGTTGAAGTTATTGTAATGAATCCCCACATGCCGGGGAACATTCCGGGTGGGACAAATAGGGTCTACACCGGATCCTAGCGATCTGGTGATCTTGTCCCACTTAGGCATAAATAAATAAATAAATAAATTCTTTTTTAACGGCATCGAGGGTTTTTGAATGTAATCTTCTAGAGCGACTATGGACTGGAGGCCCAAATGTCTCAATATTATGAACACTGGAATGTTTGGCCTTCCCAAATTTGGGATCTGGGGTTATAATGTCTCGAGAAGATCTTAACAAAGCGTGATAACAGGAATTTTCTATAATGACTTTAACTGCCCCTTGTTGAATATTATTCAAACTGCCTGAGGTGCCTATTTTTGTTATTCCACCGATAAGTCTTTTATTCTTAATATCAACAAATAGATAAAATGTCTCAAAAATCTGCTCCGATGATGGGTGTCGAGACCTCAGCAACTGTAAAATTCCATTTAAAACCCCGGCGTAAATCTAAATTCAATTGTAATAATTAAGTATCGAATGTTTTTATTTTTGACTGATTTGCGGCATATAATTCTAAGGAGTCAGGAATATGTTGGTAACCATGTTGGTTTCTTTTTATTGGTATGCACGAAACATCGCTACCGGTATCACTTAAATATTTTAGATATGTAGCACTGTCATACACGCAAAGGCGGTTATTAGTTGTAGCTACCGAAACTCACTACCATCTACGGTACTTGTTTGAGTGGTAGCGCCTACTCGTTTACTGACTAAGTGAACGAGCAAGGCTGCCTATACTGCCAAGCAAAACGACCAAACCGATTAAGGTATTAGCAATATTTTTGATTGTTTTCATAAGCCGGATTCGGCTTCTATTCCTAGATTGGCCTCGGAATGTGAATCTTCGGCCCTTTGAATTATATAGCCTTTTTCTTCGGAAAGTTTCTCGACAAGCATTGTCAACTTCTCAATTTGTTTTTGCATGTTTAAAATAGAGGGCTGGCCTATTAACGCGACTGGTTCTCTCCAGTAGTTTCGTATAACTTGTCGGCTAAAACCGCAAGTTCAGGTTAATTTTCGATCGATACCAATAAGATGGCTTGAATGTGGTAATCTCTGTAACCATAAGCTCTGCAAAAGGTTATCGTTGATTTGGCCTGCAGCCAAATCGCGCATTTGGTGGAGTAATGTAGACGGTTTACTGTCTCCCAACTGCAATTCACTCAGAAGTTTTTTAAGCGTTTTCCATCAGAGTCCGCGAACTCTGCAATAAACCTGCGCTTTATTGTGCCATATTTGTCCTGCTGTGGGGGACTGTATATAAGATCAGTAACATAATTTAAACTTTCAGAGTCAATTGACGAAATTAGACTAGCATATTTGGTGTCATTGTTTGTAATTCCAGATAGCTGAAACGCGGCTTCTACTTGTGAAAATCATAATTGAATATTTTGTTTCCAAAATGGCGGCACACAAAGTGTAATTCTATTAATTCCAATGCCTTGCATATCCAGTTATCTATAAATGTTTAAATTATGCTCAATTATAATATGAATGTGTTTTATGTTCAATAACCTTAATAATAATATGAATTAAGCATGATAAAGTTACAAAAAATCCTTCTCGAATTTACAGAAAATGGAACTGACCTGATATCCAGTTCTCTCATCAATCAAAAGCGAACCCTTTGATGCACTATCATTTAATTAAATTTGCGCTGGTTGTTGTTTGAAAGTTGCATACTTGTCCGGAGTCACCAATGAAGCATTAGTCCACACGTAAACATACACATTATTTTACCCAAAGACTTATTACAATGAAAATAATACATCTTCAGAGATTTAACATTAAATGCGGGTTTTTACAGAGATAAGAAGTTAGCATAATTTAGATAAAAAACTTTGTTCTAGGAATTCTCTTGAGTTTCGAATGGAGTGGAGAGGTTCCTGAGTAACGGTGATAAAAGTTACAAAATGGTTGTAAAAGTTAATTATGTCATGCCGCTATAAGTTTTTACCCGAAATTTTATTAAAACTGCAGGAATTTGTTTTATGAGATTTGTTCCTTTAAAGAGACAATCATTTAAAGTAGCTGACTTCCCTTCTTTATATGATGCATGAAAAACTGGTCTAACACTGGTAGTAAGACTATTTGTTTTCATCACGGGATGATAAAGTAAAATATGTCCTGGAATCTTTAGTGTTTTAATTGTAACTTTTATGATGACACCTTCTTCTTCTCATTCCCCGAAAACTTTAGCATATTCTAGAGTTTTTTTTCGTCGATTATAATTTCTTTTTTGAATTTATCAATCTCCGTACAGCTATATATCTATTCAATGAAATCTCACGTTTGCCGTTTATCCAAGACCTACAATATAGCAACATTCTCTATTTCTATATACTTCTTTTATATGATTACCATGAGCGATTTTTTCATCTTTTGCTTTAGACAAAGTCTGATCGCGATCTGTTATGCTGATTGTATTTAATTTCCATAACTTTGAAATCGTCATCACTTTTAACGTTAGGTCCGTAACAGCGTATTTCCATAATGTAGACAAATTTCTGATGTACTTTCTAAACGACTACAAAGCGTCCAATCAAACTTCGACTCTACGGCTGATAGATAGTTCTTTAGCTGTTTTACTTCATCTGTAAAAAGTTGTCCGAAGTATTCGTTCCCAATTAAAATTTCAATTATCGGACTCACTGCTCTTACATCTGTGATCCATAGTTTACTTTGTTTAAGCTATTTAATTGCGGATTCTTTCAGAATGGAGAAATATCATTGTAAATTTTATCTTAATCCAAAAATTCAAAGACTTCTTGTTTCCAGAATTTCATCAAACTTACTACAGTTGACTTTGTTGACAATGCATTACTATTACTAATAACGCTTGATGTGGTGGAAATATTGTATCGTTGCCATGCTTTCAATGCATTTTCTGATAAGTTAGATTCTATCAAAGGATAGAGGCATGCGGGATTGCTTTCTAAACTTAAACCAACTGATTCCAAACACCTTAAATATGCCTCGACTTTTGTGAATAGTGTTTGCAAATATTGTTTTAATCGCGCGATGCTAAGCTTTGACGCCTGAGACAACAAACAAGGTATTTTAAACCGGATACCGCAATGCATGGCTATTATGTAGTGACAGGATTACTTAGAACCACTGTGAAGATTCTTATAATGTCTTCTTAAAAATATTTTTCTGTAAGGGTGATTTATAAAACCCTTTTCTTGCGCAAAACGTTTATATTGTCGCGAATTAGATTAATATTTATAATTGCTTTAGTGTCCGCACTTTCATTGTGACTCCATGGTCGTGGTTTTATTTTTCGCAGATGCTCACGAGCAATGATAAAAAAAGAGTAGTAGAATTTATTCTGGAATAAAGTTTGTGTTAAGTTTTAAGTGAAATGTTTTTGAAGCTTCATTTTTTTTTTTTTTTTGTAAGATATTTAAATTATTTTTCACACGTAAAACGACGATGTCTATATTATCGGGTAGATTTTATAGCTTCGATTTCGCATTGTTTGCGATATGTGGCGTCCGAACTAATAGGGACGTGTGAAAAGTAACTGTTTTTTATTTGTTATCAGAAGTTGTCATTGAGAAAAAATGGATGCTTTGAAAATCAAAAGATCTCCTCTTAGATCTGGATTTACGAAAACTTATAATGCTTTAAATGAAGCTTTAAACGATGCAACTCCAGATACTAATTTAATAGAGAATTTAATGTGTCAACTGGAAGATAAAAGCACAAGATTGCGAGCTGTAGATGAAGAAATTTTGAATTTTATGTTGACAGAGAAAGTTATAGAAAAAGATTATTCTAAAGAATTTGAAGCTTCCGAAGAGTATACAGAAAAATTTATTGCTATAAAGCAAAAAGTAAAGACATTTTTGGTGAAGCCTATCGAAGAACAACTCCGATTGCAGAATTATACGGATGTTGAAAGAACACTGTCGCGACCACTTCGCTTACCAGAGATAAGTTTACAGCTGTTTGATGGCGATGCAAGATTATGGTTAACATTTTGGAACTCATTCAGTAAAATTCATGAAGACACCACTTTAGATGACCATTTGAAATTTGTTTATCTTTTACAGGCGATAACGCCGAAATCCAAAGCAGCACAGATAGTAAATAGTTATCCGGTTTCAGCTGATAATTATCCAAAAGTAATTCTACATCTGAAAGAAAGGTTTGGCAGAGAAGATACACTTATTGAGATATATGTTAGAGATCTTCTTCAATTAGTTTTAAATAATAATCAATCATCAAGCAAGAATTTCAATTTATCGTCGTTATATGATAATCTAGAGACAAAACTTAGGTCTCTAGAATCATTAGGTGTCACAGAAGAAAAGTATGCCAGCATACTTTTCCCACTTGTAGAATCTTGTCTACCTCATGATGTCCTTAAAATCTGGGAAAGACAGCGTGAGAAGACTGCTCAAGGTAAGAATCAATTAAATTCTATCCTTGATTTTTTGAAAAATGAAGTTATTGCGGAAGAGCGGGTTCTTTTGGCTCATTCCAATCTTGGTTTTGAAAACCCAAAGAAATATCATAAATGTAATAATGAATATAATTCAATGCCAACTGCCACAAATTAATTTATAAATAATAAGTCTAATAAGAATTTAGTTAAAAAACGTGAAGATTTATGTATATTTTGTGACAAGTGTCACTTATCAGAAAAATGTTTTAAAGCTAGTTCGCTTTCTTTTGATGAGAAACGTAACTTAATTTTGAAGAAAAAAGCTTGCTTTGTTTGCCTGAAGAAAAACCACATTTCACGCAATTGTAACTCTAAAATTAAATGTTCGAATTGTGGAAAAAGACATTTTTCAATATTATGTCAAAATGTTTTAAATGAAGGTGGTAATGTGTCGTTAGAAAGTCATAAACATGAATCAGGGAGTAGTGACACTGTTTTAACTACTCAAGCTTCGGATCCTACTGTGTTACTCCAAACTTTGAGTGTCCGTGTAAAGCACAATGGAAAAGAGAAAATCGTGCGTGGAGTTATTGACACAGGATCCGAACGTTCCTATTTATCACGAGATGTAATTAAATATTTGAATTATAAAAGTATTGGTGAAATTAAATTAATTCACACATTATTTGGTAATATTGAAACAAGTGAAACAAAGCATAATAAGTATCGAATTCACTTAAGTAGCATAGACAATAGTTATAAATGTGATATGCATGTTTTAGATGTTCCTGTTATTTGTTCTAAAATACGAAAAGTGCCAACTGGGCCTTGGTTATCAGAATTAAATAAATGTGGCATTAAAATTTCTGATGTTGAAAATAGTTCATGTGAAACCGAAAATGAAATTAAATTATTGATTGTTTCTGATGTGGCTGGAAAATTACTCACCGGAAATATTAAAGTTTTAGAAAGTGGTCCGGTTGCGGTAAAAACCCATTTGGGATGGACTCTAATGGGAAAAATTCCAAGTATTAAATCAGAAACAAATAAGGCTGCTATGATTATTTCATCACTTTGGAACAATTGTTCCGTTGCTGATTTGTGGAAGCTGGATATTATGGGTATAACGGATCCAGTTGAATCCAAAACTAAATCTGAAATTCATGAAGAAACTATGCAGCATTTTAAGAGTAATATAAGAATAGATTCAGAAGGGAGATACGAAGTAGCATTGCCATGGGTGCTAGATAAAGCTTGCTTACCTAACAATAGAGAATTGGCCGAAAAGCGGCTTGCTACAACGAGGAAAAAGTTAATTAATTTAAATAAAATTGAGGTATATAGCGAAGTATTTGATTCGTGGATAAATGCAGGAATAATTGAAAGGGTGGTTGATAATAAAGAAACTAAAGTACATTATTTGCCACACAGACCTGTATTTAAAGAATCGAGTGAAACTACTAAAGTTAGACCAGTTTTTGACGCTTCGGCTCATGTTAAAGGTTCCCCTTCTCTAAATGATTGCCTAGATAAGGGATTAAATTTGATTGAAATGATTCCTTCTATATTGCATCGGTTTCGGAAATATCCTGTTGGTGCAGTATCCGATATAGAGAAGGCATTTCTACAAATTGGTATTAGAGCAGAGGATAGAGACTATCTGAGATTTATATGGGAAAATGGCATAATTTATAGACATAAACGTGTTGTTTTTGGAATCAATTGTAGCCCCTTTTTATTAGCGGCTACTTTGAGACATCATTTAGAAAGTGCGACTGAAAATCTTGCTTCTACAGTAGAAATTTTGAATGAATCGTTATATGTAGATAATTGTGTTTGCAGTTTCAACACAGTTGAAGAATTAAATAAGTTTATATTTGAATCCCAAATGTTACTATTCTCTGCAAAATTTAATCTCAGGGGATGGTTGTCAAATTATCCCATTCAAATTATTTCTGAAAATTCAGCAGCTAATGTAACACCAGTATTAGGTTTAAACTGGGATCTGGAAAACGATACCCTATCTTGCAAAATCGGTTCTATTGAGGAAAAACAAATTATTCCCACAAAACGAGCTGTACTTTCATTCGCTCAAAAAGTGTTTTATCCTCTTGGATTTACCTCTCCAGTGACTTTGCTCCCTAAACTTATTCTACAAGAATGCTGGAAGTTAAAAATTAAGTGGGATGAATTACTCCCAACTAATTTGGCTAAACAATTTTTAAAATGGGTGCAAGGATTGAAGATGATTTCTGACATCAAATTGCAGCGATGGATGTATCTTGATAATTATGAAAGTAATGATGTAGGCCTTCACATATTTTGTGATGGAAGCAAACATGCGTATGCTACTTGCATTTTTCTAAGAGTAAAGAGAAAAGATAAAATCCTGGTAACTTTCGTACAGTCACGTGCAAGAGTAGCTCCCCTTAAGAACATAACGATACCCCGGTTGGAGCTTTTAGCATGCTGCATTGGAGCCAGGTTGGGAAGTCGAGTTATATCTGATCTACGAATTCCAAATTTAAAGATATTTTATTGGTGTGACTCAACTACAGCTTTAAGCTGGATAAAGCGAGACGAAAGATGGGGAACATTCGTTTGGAATCGCGTAGAAGAAATCAGATTCTTAACTCAAAAAAACCAATGGCGAAACATTGCAGGAAAATTTAATCCGGCAGATATCCCTTCCAGAGGTTGTTCGATTGAACAATTTTTACAATTAAGATGGTGGGAGGGACCGGATTGGTTGGCTCAACCTGAATATACTTGGCCTCAAAGTGCCGAAATTCCCGATGAAGAAATTATTAACTCTGAAAAACGGAAAAGTGTCATTTCAGCAATGAACAAGAACACAGAATCTAGTGATTGGTATTATCGACGATTTTCATCTTTTAAGAAAATTATAAGATTGATCGCCTGGATTTTAAGATTCTTAAACAATTTAAGAAATCCTAATTCAAAAGAAGTTTCTGAACTTACGTGTTTGGAATTAGAACAAGCCGAAAGAAAATTGATAATTTTGATTCAGAAAGACAGATTCAACGAGAAGAATAATCAGAAGATAAGTAGCTTCCCAGGTCAAAATTTATGCTTGTACCAGCAACAAAAATATGCTAGTTATTGCTAAGTGTTGCTATGTCTGCTAGATTTCCAGCAAAGTGGGCCAATACACACCATGAATTGCTGGAAATTCTATGCTATTATATTCTAGCTAGCATCACATGCTATATCGCTAGCTTGCACAACAAAAGCATGACAAGCTGTATGCAAGCATCTCATGCTTATTTCCAGCAAAGTGGGCCAATACACACCATGAATTGCTGGAAATTCTGCTGGAACCAGCAATGTGTAATGCTAGTTTATGCTATTTTACTTGTTGGGTTATAGCACTTGGTGCTTGTCTAGCAAACAAATACCAGCATGAATTTCGCCCTGGGTTAAGACCAATCCTAGATGAAGATGGTATTATAAGAGTGAAAACGCAAGTTATTTATAGAGAAGATGCTTTCGATTTTAAATACCCTGTTCTTTTGCCTTCTGACCATCCTGTAGTCCACCGCCTGATCTCCTGGAAACGCCAAGAGCTTTTGCATGCAGGAGTGGCTCTTATGATGACATCGTTACGAGAAGACTACTGGATCGTAAAAGCTAGGAAAACTATTCGAGCAGTAGTACAGAAATGTGTACGATGCAGAAGATTCAGTGCACAAAAGACAGAATCGATTTCTATTGCATTACCAGCAGAAAGAGTTGAAGACGCAGCGGTGTTTCAGATAATTGGTGTTGATTTAGCCGGCCCATTATATTTAAAGAATGAGGAAAAGGCTTGGATTGTTCTGTACACTTGTGCAGTGTATAGGGCCATACACTTAGAATTAGTTACGTCATTATCTACAGATGCTTTCCTCCAGTCTTTCAGACGTTTTATAGCGCGAAGAGGAAGACCAACCACCGTGTATTCTGATAACGGCGGAAATTTCGTCGGGGCAGACACAGCATTTTCAGCCATAGATTGGGAGCAAATCTCTGCCGTTGCAGCAACACAAAAGATTCGCTGGAAATTTAACCCACCTGCCGCTGCCTGGTGGGGCGGTTGGTGGGAGCGATTGATACAAATGGTGAAACGGATCCTGAGAAAAGTTCTAGGTAGAGCTTCATTATCCTACGAAGAACTGCTCACAGTGCTCTGTGATTGTGAACAAGTTGTGAATGCTAGACCTCTAACTTATGTTACTGAAGAGGTGAACGATCTAGCACCGTTAACACCATCAATGTTTTTACAGGATATAAGATCTTCAGATGTGAGAGATTTTGATGCAATTGACGCGCAAGAATTAAATAAAAGAGTTAAGTATAGGCAACATGTTCGAGAACACTTACGTAAGCGGTTTCGTATTGAATATTTAGGACAATTGCGCCAGCAAAGTTCTTTGCAAAAGAATGTCAAGCAACTTACCGTTGGTGATGTCGTACTCGTAGAGTCTGATAAGAAACGTGCCTATTGGGCTTTAGCCCGAGTGCAAGAACTTATTTCTGGTAAAGATGGCCACCCAAGAGTTGCACGATTAAAAACTGAAAATGGTGAACTTTTGAGACCTGTCCAAAAACTGTACAATTTAGAGATTCCAAAAGAACTTTCTAGTGATCCAGTATTAAGAACGAGAAGTGGCAGAATAGTGACTGTCCCAAAACGTTATTAACTTTAAATACTGTTTCAACAAAAAACTTTATTCTTATTTTTTAGTATATTTCATAGTGTTAATTTGAATTTGTAATAATATGTTTAATTTTATTTGAATTTTGCAGAAGAAAATGTTTATTTACCTGTTTTGAGAAATGTAATATTGTAAGAATTGTATCTTATCACTGTAATGTAAGTATTAGTCATATTTTATTTTATATTTTATTGTACCCATTGTTGAGTTTAACTGTCGAAAACTCAAGGTGGGAGAATGTCGCGAATTAGATTAATATTTATAATTGCTTTAGTGTCCGCACTTTCATGGTGACTCCATGGTCGTGGTTTTATTTTTCGCAGATGCTCACGAGCAATGATAAAAAAGAGTAGTAGAATTTATTCTGGAATAAAGTTTGTGTTAAATTTTAAGTGAAATGTTTTTGAAGCTTCATTTTTTTTTGTAAGATATTTAAATTATTTTTCACACGTAAAACGACGATGTCTATATTATCGGGTAGATTTTATAGCTTCGATTTCGCATTGTTTGCGATATATATTTCTATAAAACCGATACTCAGAAATAGCAAAAACGCGCGCGTAAAAATTCATTTTGTTCAACTAGAAAATTCATTCTTTTTTAATTAAGAGTTATGTTATTATATTATATTAATGCTTTTTTTTATCTACTTGTTACTTTTGTTATTCAATGTAGAAATGTAAAAAACACGTATGTCAGTATTTGAACACACCGGTGTACACTACTTTTAAATATTTCTCTAAAGTTAAATTCTTTTCAAATAATACTTCCTTTTAAATTATATTATTCATTTCCACATAAAAAACGAAAACAGTTCTAACTTCATAGACGGTTTTTTCCAAGGAAAAGTTTTGATCTTCTAAAAATCTCTTAGATCTATCAAAACATCTTTTTCAAACTGATAGAAGAAGTGTAAATACACAACAAATGTTAAAGAACGATTAAAAAAATACTACACTGCAGAAATACATAAACATGTAAACTTTTATTCTACCTTAATATTTTTGATACTTTTTATGTTTAACTATGTTCTAAAGAATATTTATTGTGATCGAATTCAAAAGAAATGAGGTGGATAGGCCAGCAATGATTTTTTGTCTTTCTATAGGGTAATTTATTTTCATATCGAGCAAGTTCTTTCAGTTGAAAATATCTTCCATTCCTTTTGATATTAAATATATATATATGATTGATAGATTTAAACATATATTAGTTACATGTTTTGTTAATACCATATTACAATAAAATATAGCATAATACAATAAAAGATATTTTCTTCTGCGAAACAGCGTTAAAACAAAGTGAAGTCATAACCGTGTATTTTGTGTAGAATGATCTCGAACTTCCTTCATATGTGTCAACCGGATTCATCGTCATTTTTAGACTAGTGAATATTTCAAAGAGGACTTTTTGAAGATGTCAGCGAACAATCTAAAAAGATGTCAGCGAACAATCTAAAAATAAACTAACTATAAATTAAATGTAACAAAAAATCTATTAGTATTTATGATTTAAAATATATTTTGAAAAGTCCAAGTATTAGAATATTTATTCCAGTCGTTCAAAATATTATATTTTACAATAATTCCCCTACAATAATCACTAATTCATAACTGGTGGAATCATTGATTAAATGCAGATGATTTTATTTAATATCTGTATTCTTTGTACACTTTGTTTACTTTTTCGTCTTTAAATGGGTCATGCGAGTGATAATCCTCAATCTGTTAAACTTTGTATGATTTGTTTGAATCGGCACGGAAAAATAAATGTTATATATTACATTGTTCGCAATCAAGCGTTAGTAAAATACTAATACAATAAGTAATTGTAAAAGTAAACTATATATTAAGTGTAAAAATCTGTCAGTATTTATGATAAAAATATGATTTTAACATAAGTTTTATTTTTCACGAAGTCCTCCTTTTAAAACCTTCTGCTTAAATAAATTGAACTTAGCCGCTGCAGTCGAAATACTCAACACAAGAAGATACGGGGAGTAAGATCATCAGTAATCGATCGACTTCTTACTAATGTTGTAATTTACAGCATCAAACTTTTAATAACAATTTTTCTTTTATTTTGTTTTTTGGAATATTTTTATCTTATAAAAAAATAACTAATTAAATAAATAAAACTATTTAAACTAACAACTGTTTAGACTTAATGGTATGAATTTTGAATTCCCAATAATTAATCAGCCAGTAACGGCAAAACCATGTTATTCTGCATCTGGCTGAAATTTTATTTATGAATTCCGAACTCTTACCATAATTTTAAATAGTTATTAATGTTTTATAAGATGATAGATATTCCATAAAAAAATAAAAGCAAACTTCAATTTAAAATTTCCCGGTGTGAACTCGAAAACAAGTTAGAAATCGGTCGATTTGTGATAAAGTGACATCTCGTGTCCTCAGGCTTTGAGCATTTCGATGCCAGCGGCTTAGCTCTTAAATGCCGAAGTAAATATGTTTTTTTAGCATTTTTTCCTGGTATAGGAATAAAGATATTAGCTCCGGTATTTTTGTGTGCCATTTATTATCATTTAAAGCATAAAAAAAAGATTTAATAACAAAAAAGATGATGTGGTAAGTTTAGTGAATACCGTTGCGTGTGCGCTGTGCACAATCGGGCGAAATCTCATAGACACCATGTTCGTTTGCACCCAGTTTCCTTTAAAAATCTTGAAAGTACATAGTATTGTTCTTATCTTCCATCAGTTTAACCGAAATTTCGAATGCATAAGCCGCAGATCAAACATTTTTTTTTTCGACTCAGAATTTTTTAAGAAACAAATATAATTAGTTAGATCGAAATAAATATTTGTCTTCAATCACTAAATAACATTTCTGTGTCCAAAAATAATTGTTTGATCCGCGGCTTATACATCCGAAATTACGGTAATAAAAAAAAGAATTAAAATCAACAAAGTGGCAACTATTTTAAAAGTCTATTTCTTATCCCTGTTTTCGTACTTTCATTTTAATAAAGAATATTTTCTTATTTTTCTGAAAACGTCTGAATATGTTCCAATCTTCAGTAAATCCACTCATTTTGAATTTAACAAATTAAGCGTCATAAACGTGGCATACCGACAAATATTTATGGACCAATTTAACACAAAATCAACATAAATGTTATTTTTTGCAGTCATAAGAAAAATAATTATGTCAGGTAATCACGAACAAATACCCAGACAAATAATTTTCACAGTCGGTATTTAACGAAATAATAGATTTGCATGAAAAATATTGCAGTTAAAATTGCAACATAGGATTATTATTTTTTTTTTTTGGTTCAGATAAAGATTTATACACTATTCGTCTTTGACTAAAAAAAATCTTAGTAGATAAGGGGAATGAGTATTTTATAATTTTATGTTATACATCAACTTTCATTCATTGAATTTACAATTAAATTGCTTCCGTTTTAATCATTATTGGAAGTATTAATAGTTTCATCCGGATACAAAAAAGATAAATCCAAGATATTTAAATGATATTGTATTGTAGTAAGAATTACTTTAAAAAATCGTAGTGTTTTTTGTATATTTTATTTTATCAAATGTTTTCCTAAGCAGATTGATATTTTACTATTCTTTTATTTTTACATATTGGTTTTATACATCATTCAAATACATTTAGTTTAAGAAACATTCACAAGAATTTTTTATATATTTAAATAATATTTTAGAAATTAATGAAATATATTTTTCAACTTAAAGAGAAATATACTTTTAGTAAACATCATTAAAATACTAGCGTAAAAACGAATAAATTTTTTCTATACCAAACGAAATTTTAACGTTTCCTTTTCATCAAATTATTCTTTAATGTAAGCACAGGGCATAAACTTTTATCTATAGAACACATTACATTATTTTACAAGTAAAGTTCTTCATAAAAATACATAGATCGATCAATGTCAGTTTGTTAAAATGAATGATGAGAGATAAATACATAGCAAACATTAAAAAATAATATTGGATATGTTCTTTAGAAATACACAAATGTAAAAGAAATAGTTTTCGAAAACTTTTCCTCCATTTTTAAAGTTTTGATATTTTTTGCGTTTAACCAAGTTACGAAAAAAAAAAAAAGTAAACTAAAACAAAAACTTTGTTCAAATAAATCTCTTGATTTAAGTTTATAATTCATTTTATATGTAGGCCATCTTTTTATTAATTAAAAACATTATCATTCTTTTTTTTTCATTTCGATAAGAAAATATTTCAAACATATTAAAACAATTAACATGAAAAATTCCTGAAATTTTAATGAAAAGAATCTTTAGTGAAATTTTATATTAACAATTTGAAACATGAATTAAATATTCACTTGACAACAATAGTAGACATATCTTTTATATATCATCGAGAATGTGTATATTTCATTACCTAATTTAACAACAAACTTAATTGTGTGTATTCTATTTTGGTGCATAAATCATGGCGATATTTTTTTACTCTGCCACTGTATCTAAGAGATCAAGTATTAACTATAGTGGTAAATCTGCCAGAAGAAGAGATACAAAAACTTTTCATTTCGATCTATAGAAAAATTTCATAAATTAAAATTATAGAAATTACTGTATTTATAGAGAATACTAGAGCTGTAAAGAAATCCGTAATAAATTTAGGCTATTATCAATCTGCATATGTAAAATAAGAGATGTCTGTCTACTTGCCTTCTTGCCTGCCTTATTAGGGATAACGCCGAAATTAAAATACCCAGGACTCTCAGATTTTTGCCATATATGGATGCGAACACCGGAAGATGCACCTCACAGCCGGATTTTTAAATTTCAGTCTATATTTTTTTTAAATTAAAACTTACTGGATAAGAATCTAGCTCGTCGCACTGATAAGAATTTGAAACTTTTGCTGCTTCGTCACTCCACCCATTAATAGAAAACGATTACTTCACTGTAATATAGAGCATTCTCATTGATCAAAATAGAGATTTCTATAAAAGCGGTGGAGTAACGATGCAGCAAAAGATTCAAATCTTTAACAGTGCACCAATGCAAAGCAATGAAGCAGCCTGTGAATGAGATCAGGCAGTAAATATGGGATTTATCGACTGCATTTCACGGCTGAATGCCACAAAAATTTCCACACGCATTGCTATTTTTTCCTGTTTTGATTATTTTGTTTTTTCCTATTTGATTTACAATCGATGAAATCGATCCATGGCACCATCCAAAAAAAGTAATAAATTGGGTAATTACTATATATATATCTTTTCCTATGGTTTGGCACACATCGCGTGCGAACTCTGAAGATTTTGCATGGAGTAAGTCTCATTGAAGAAAGGAATTTTAAATTAATTCAATTATTGCATTATTTTTGTGGTTCAAAAAAACTAAAATCAACAATGTATTTCTTCAACCTTCCAAAAACTGGTTTTCGTAACAGAAGTACACTCAGATAAAATTTAAAATATTCTAAAATTTAAAACATTATTCAGATAAAATTTCTTTCTTTCGTTATTTATTATTTTAGTATGAATGGAGATTTTAAATATTCGCAATTTGTTTGAAAATATCTGTAGTCCCGGGCAACGCTGGGCAGATTATCTAGTCAACAATAAAACTTTAGCTGATGGAAATTTTCAGTGCATTATGCCTCTTAACAGTACGCGATATATTTTGTTTACTTCATATATATTATAGTATGTAGATTTTTATGAAAGCGAGTATTAAATTATGTCATTAAAATATAAGGGGAATCAATGAAACTTATGCGAATAATAAAAAATTCACATGAATAACAAAGCCTGAGTCTCAATATTTTTCTCATATGCAGGTGTTTGACTAACTTTTAATAAAATTAAAGACAAGATAACTGATGTACACTAAAAAAAGTAAAGTTAATATTTAATTAAAATGTAACAGCCTTAAATTTTGTAAATATCGCTTAAAGTTTGATAGTTCAATCTTTTTTCTTGTATGCATCGAGTCAGTAGTGTAAAAACATATAGTGTTGATTAAATGATAGCCATGTTAGCAAAAGTGCTTTGTACTTTCCAAACAACTTTTTCTTTGACCCAAACATTTCCGCAAATAAATATTTTAAATGAGATAAAACATGGAAATTCTACAATAACATACTAATTACTAGTTATAAAAGTTACTTATACAATTTGATAGAAAAAATATTTTTGATGCTTTATAGTATAAAATATACTCGAATGTATCTGAAAGTTTTAATCTATAAAAAAGATGTTTTAGTATTCTAATGCAGCTCCGATAATTTCTTTAAAAAAAGAACTTCCTATCTATTTATATTTAGTTGCATAAAAAGGTGAATATAAAACCTCCAGAGTCTTCAAAGTTTTATTTTAAAGGCGGCACACACATTATGGGAAATTGTGAACCAATAAATAATGTTTTGAAAATCTCGAAGACATCAAACCAAAGCATGTATTATCTCACATTTTAAAATGAAATGTTAGAATGAAATGTTGAAAGGTTAAGAGAATTCTGACATTAAGAAAATACTGTACAATATTCTCCTGACAACCGGAAACAAAATGATAAATTTCAAGAAAAAAATAGTAAAATAATCAATAAGATAATATAGAATTTTATGAGAGTAATACTTATTGGTATAGATGCACTTAAAAATGAAAAAAGATGTATAAAAATGTATGTTCCGAAAGAAAATGTCCTTCGGTTATAAAAGTGAAAGTAATACTTATTGATTTCAATCTGTCCAAACGTGACAAAAAATTAAAATTCCATATTTTGTATTTTATTTTATACATTTCAAAATCATATTATGGTGATATTTATTGCAAATGTAAACCGACGGAATTCAGTTTATTTAAATATTGATTCTGAATCCTAATTCTTTTCTAGGTATTGTTTTCGCTTATTGTGCATGCACTAAAAATATATAAATACGTTTCACAATAATGATTCTAAATTAACTTCATTAATGCAAAATACCTTAAATTTTTTCTCTTCGTTTTCTTGCCTTATATTTTTTCATTTATGTTTATCACGAAAATATTATTACACATTTCTAATTAATGAGTGATTTTTTTAAATAAAAATATAAAGGCATTTAAAAAATTAACATTTCAGTATTTTTTTACAGTTCCTTTTAAAACGACATACATTCGGTGTCTTTTACTTCATACGTTTTGGTTAAAAAAAAAAAAAAATAGATTTAGCATTTGTAAATGTCGTCTTTAAAAAGTAATTCGACAAAATATGCAAATTAGTGTTTGGATAATAGCAGTATTTCTACCACACTTGTGTCGAAATACACATTGCTATTTTATGTTCACTCGGCCAAATGTAGTAAAAATTGTCTTTTGTTTATCCACATCTAAATAATAAACCATCCTAAAAAAAGAAAAAAAGGTTTATCCAGTTAGTGAAAATGAAGATTTCACACGAGTTTTAAAATAAAATACTAATTATCATTAATAAATAATAAACTGTTAATTTCAATATAGATATGTGGAATTTATTTTAATTAAATACTCAGCATGCACAGTATGCATATATATACATATATATTTAATTTCTGAGTTTAAAAAATCCTGTCATTCAATAAATAAATAAATAAATATATAAATAATAAAATAAATAAAATAAAACAAACAATAATGTTCAACTGTTATACTTTTATTTTATATTCTTATATCATCTTATTCTAATTATTTCATTATCTTATTTCATCTTATTTTTCAATGTTTAAAAATATTTTAAAACTTAACGGAAATTTCTAAACAAAACTTGCAAGCTTTTATAAAATATGAAAACATAAAATGATTCGCAGATGGACCATTACTGCGCAAAATATTTGCGTTTAACAATACAAAAGACTATACGTACTTCTACATTAAACCTTTATTCATTCACAAGGTTAATTAAAGAAATAAAAAGATGTGTTTTGGAAGCTGATAATGAGACATTTTTTAAGTCAGATATTTGGACATTCTCATTGAAATTCACATCCTACATGATGATAAAAATACGTGGAAATCAATGTGGTAAAAGTTGAAATTGCACATATAAATCCTAAACAAACATAAATGTGGATTTATAATATTATTTCTTTTTTATTTAGAAACATACCTAATGCATTTTGTGAAACAAATGAAATTTTGGGATGATTGATTCATAAAAATCCATTCATGTCACAAAAAATTATGCTTCTTACTTATTTATTTATCACAATGCATTATGAATCTGAATTAATTCTGGAAACTCTAAGGGGTTTATAATATTAAGATCCAGATTTCTTTTAGAAAAACAAGATCGCATGTTGCTAATTAAATCAAAAATACGGTATTTCATACATAATGCTGAATCCACTTTTTTTTCAGAATTGAGACAGTAACTATAATAATTTAACGCTTTCAGGTTTGTTGTACTATTTATAATACAGGTTTTTTAATGGAGTACTATTTATTAAAGAAATATATTTGCTACAACATACAGTAATGTTAGTATATGACTGTGCATTTACTGTATGAATTTATATATATTTAGGCGTTTAGTAATAATAATAATTTTTATTACTTGCTTCATTCTCTTTTCGCCGTTTGCGATTCTTTATTTTAAACATGCAATTCACTCTTTAAATCTGAAATAAATATGCCTTTCCTGAAAGAATCGTGTATAAAAAAGCGCAAAATTATTACAAAGATGTAATACAGGTTAAAGCTTCATGTTATACAATATTTCCTAAACATCTCCAAACATTCTTCCTTATCATATTGGTCATATGAATATGAATTGATTAGGGGATAAAACAATGGCATTCGTTATCTTTCAGACTATGAAGTATTCGTTAAACACAAATTAATCTATTTGGATATATAGTGTTTATGTTATTTACGTAAAAGTTTTTTTTTTCTAAAAATTGAAATAAATTTCGGACCCGAAAGGGTTAACAATAATTTTAATATAGTTAATTTATTTTATGTAACAAAAGCTTGAAACGGTAATCACTCATGTCCAAATAACACTGAACTAAATGGTGCAAAACTCAGAATGCTTGTGGTAGTCATATGTTGTCGAATTACCACGAAATACCAATTTCAACTAATTTCAAGGATTTGGATTCGAAAATTTGAATTACACCCTGTGTTTTTGATTAGTGGATTGCGACAGTGTTTTCAGAGGTTTCGTATACAAAATTTACTTGTCTGAACCTGTATAATCTCCCCCCTTCCTGCTCTGGCCATCAAGTCAGATACATTCTTTGTATTTATACAGTAAAAATATCTTTGCATTGTTCTTAAGTGCACCATCATCTTGCTTATTCGGTATAATACGTATATAATTATACAGAAAAATAGATTTTAGAAATATAATTTTCCTTATACTTCTAAACTTTGTTCTTTAATTTCATACAGATTATAAAAAAGAAGGTTAAATAAATCGGAAAAAAACTGCGCATTTATATAAGCTGAAATTATCCCAAGAGATCAAGTATTGACATATTTGATAGATTATGATTTTAGGCAGCCAATATCTCAAAGAGAAAAAGCAAATCATTTAGAAATATTTTTCTAAAAATATACATTTTTTGATAACAAAAGTGAATTTTTTCCCAATAAATATATTAGTCCTTTAGAGAGTGATTTATGCAGTTTATGGCATTAAAAAGGGGTATATTAATAGAATGTATAATTGTAACTTAGCATTGAAATGTAACATTTAAAATTTTGTACATTAATGAAAAAAGTCCCTCTTACTAACTTTACCATAATATAATAATATTAATATTGTAAAATGATTTATCCAATAAATTTTTAAGCTATTGTATAGATTTTATTGAGGGCTTTGAGCACGGCGACCGAATCTAGAAATTCCGTAGCGAGAAAAAACCTAACACTGTGGCTAACGACGTTTCAGTTCGGCAGACTTCGGCATGGTATCCTTCGGTAGACTTCAGCAGACATTGACGCGGTTTTTTTTTTTTACACGAAACTTCAATAAATATTATTTATAAAATTTGAAACGTGTTCGTTGTATATTTTGGGGAAGGTTACCACCTTCCCCTCTTCGGGGGGAGAACTCGTGTGATACATCGTTCTAAAGCCCTGTGGCTATTCATGTGAATGCGCCCCCTCCCTTCTCCGGCAAATCTTTCAACATTTTGCCTGATGTGAATTTTTTAAAATGTTGATGACACCCATCGTATGTTATATTGTTAGAAAAAATTGACCATTTATAATTTTTTACGCATTCTATGTCTCCTCCAAGGGGTACTTTTCTAAATTTCGTAAACACCCGTCATGTGACATATCTTTAGAAAGGCCTTAAACTGCTTATTCATATTTTGCTCGCCCAGTGCGCCATTCCCCCTCTCTCCCATAATATTAAGAGCGCGTCTCTGTCCCCCAGGTGGGTCATTTTCTAAATTTGTACATACACCCATCGTGTGGCATATCGTTTAAAAGAACTGTAACTTCTCATTCCAATTATGCATGTTTGGGACGCCGCACCCCACTCTGCTCCCCCCAAAGGGGAACTTTTTTAATTTTTATCCACATCCTCTTGCTGCATAAAATTTGGAAAGGTCTGATACTGCCTTTTCCTACTATGCATGTCTTGTGTGTCCACCTCCACTCTGCCTTCCAGGGGGGCACATTTTTATTTATTTACAACACCAGTCGTGTGACACATCAGTTGAAAGGTCTGCAACTACTTATTCATATTATGGATGTATTGTGTGTCCCCCCCACTCTGCCCCCCAGGGGGGGCACTTTTTTAATTTATTTACAACACCAGTCGTGTGACACATCATTTGAAAGTTCTGCAACTGCTTACTCAAATTATGCATGTCTTGTGAATCACCACCCAGGACGGGGGCACATTTAAGCTATTGCATAGCTTTTATCGCGGGCTTTGAGCGCGGCGACCGAATCTGGAAATCCAGCGAACGTCCAGCGAACAATCCAGCGAACAATCCAGCGAACGTCGTTTCAGTTCGGCAAACTTCGGCAGACTTCTCATTTATTCAATTTTAAAAAAATGTTATCTTATCGATCATCACGCTCAAAAAGTGTAACTTCAATTAATATCAAAGAAAAAAAAAATAATTAATATCAAAGACAAAAAACTGCATAAATAAAAAATAAATAAATAATTATAATTGCATAAGTTGATAAAAAATGCTATGCAATAGCTTTACCGAGGCAGTCCCCGAATGCCACAGGTATTTTTTGACTACCTTTTCATTATATGAAATTTGTCTGCTAACTTTTCTTTTTCTCAGTTGTATATTTTTTATAAAACATACCAAGGTATTATTAAAACCATTAAACAATTATAAAATAATTTCATGAAAATTTTCGAATTTGACAACATTTGGCATTAAATGTTCTTCTGTGAAATGAACACATAATGTGTTGTTAGAGAAAACAAACTCGAAATGAAGTTTTGTTGTGTTTACTTCTACAAAAAATGAGCTAAAATGTTGGAAATCTGTTTTGTTGGTATTAATTATATTTATCCTTTAAAGTTCAGTACGTAGTCTAAAAAGTCAAAGTTATGCTTTAAAGTATTATGTAGTAAAGGAAGGCTGGCATTATTTACTTTTATGTTATGTATGTATTTTCGCAAAATGTTATATGGTATAAAATTCCTTCATAAAAAAGCCCCACCAGTGGCCGCGAGTTTCTGACCTCAAACTGGTAGAAGGTAGGTGCTGGGTTCGAACCCAATCGCGACCGTCGGCCTAACCGTCCGAAGTTTTCCGTGGTTTTCTTCGAACCTTGCGTAAATACGGGTTAGGTTCCCTTAGAAAGACCCCCACGGAGGGCAACCCACCCCATAGGGCCTATATCCCATAGCGTAGATAATCGGCCAACAAAATACACCACCACCACACCACACCTTCATAAAAAAAATGGAGTTTGACAACATTTGTTTTTCGTATTCTTCTGCTGTTAGAACACAGAATGCGTTGCGAAAAAAAGTTCAAGATTATATTTATTACGTTTACTTGTTCAAAAAATGAGCTAAAACTTTGGAAATAGATTCTACTTACCTTTCATAAAAAGAGGCAATTTTGGTATTTGGTGTAGGGTCGAAAATATAAATGTCGAAAAACGAAATATGTCAAGAAAATGAAAACAAGTGTTTAACAACTAGAGTAATTTTTCATATGAACCACCGCAATCATACTTGGAAAAATCTTGCAAGTGATTGGTACATCCCTTCGAAGGTTCTAGATACCTTGACGCTTGTTGACTTTGATGATAACTTCATTGCAAGGCTTTCAACCATTGCTACAAATGTTCATAAAACACTTGCAATCTCCAAAAAAATAGTTTATCACTTGCTAGACGTTTCGGGTAACACATTTAAACACTTACTATGATTGTTATGTTATGGTGACGAACGCCACCCTCTTGTGATATACCGTGCTTTCTGTTTTATGAATAGTTAACCAAGTCCGTTTTTAAATTTTCTTCTGGATCAAAACGATAAAGGCATTTTGACAAAGAAAACCAGTTCTTAAACATATTCTTGACTAATTGTTTTATTTTGAATAATATGAGTATATGAGCACTTATAAACAGCATGAATACAGCATACTAAAATAAACGCTTTCAAACATGAAAAAGAAACATTTATCATTTTAGACAACTACGAGTGTACTGGTTAACATGACCACGACAAATAGTAATTTAAATAAATTTTTACATTACACAAAAGCCAACAGAAAATGTCTTGGTATACAATAGATTCCCAAGCCAGGCTCAAAATCGTACAGGTAAAAGGACCGTTACATATAAAACAATGGGGAAAATTTAAAATGAGTGTTGTGGAGAATAAAACAGTTATCTCCTTCGGCCAAAGCACACAACGTGCAGTAATCCTAAATCAAAGTTGCAAAATACGTAAAAATTAAACTAATTTATTATTTGGTTTTCTTTTTCTAAAATGCAGGATTCGGAGACGAACACTCAATAAAATAGCTATTAAAATGTTTTTCTTTTAAAATTAAATTTTAAAAGAGGGATGGGGAACTAACATTTGAAATATTAATAAAAATATATAAAATAGAATATGTGTTACATCACATATGTGCATAAAACGCTCATTTTCATTCCCTCTGCATTTCTTATTTTTCACCAAAACTTTTAATTTTCGACCCCACATTGTTATACCAAAATTATTTTTTATGTGTAGTATTTATCTTCCAATACAGTTTAGATTTTCAATTTGGGGACACTATGTATATTTTTTTCCGATTATACAATTCCGAATTTTTATTTTTATACTTTTCGAATTTGCGCTTAAGGTTTCGTGATAGGAAAAAAAAATATATATATATATATATATACATAGTGATTAAATTAAATATCAAAAAATGCATTTAAGAAAATTAATTATTTTTATGCAGCTAAGTAAAGTAAAAAAGTAAAGCTGGAAAAAGTACATTTTATATAATTTTTAATTAAACTTCAGTCTTCTATGATGTAAAATTTACGCCCGAGGAACAAGATCCTTTGAAACGGAAAGAGGAATACGCAAAATGTAAATGTAGGATAAATTTAAGGTACATTTCAAAAGCAAAAATGTTTTTTTATCACAACTTTTTCATAATTTGGTAAATCATGTGCGACAAATAAAAATTAAGTACAACAATTATTATTATAAAAGAAATTAAGAAATGAGAAATTAAAATATTTCTTAGGGGATTCCAGGCATCATTTAATTAGATTTAAATGAAACTTATTTTAAAGAAGAGTGCAATGTAATCATTTCTTCTATAATAAATTTAGTTTAACCCTTTTAATTAAAGAATTACATTTTGAACATTATATAAAAAAGTCTGATATTTAATTAAAGGAGTCTTTTGATTAAATTCTTTAATTAACACGAACATTGCGAGGGCATGAAATGTAATTATACAAAAAAATAATTCTTTTAAATTAAGATTTCTTTGACACTTTAACCTAAAAATGTAATGAAGAGTTAAAATATTTGAATTGAAAAATGATTAAATTTGTTTTGGAACACTTTAGAGGATCATAGATATTGTTACGAATTTTGTAAATAGTTAGTGTTTGTACTGTAAAATAATGTAAATAATCTTACTAAGCTCCATTCCTTTATTAATAATAGTTTTTGTTACATTATCTCTGTCTTCAAGCAAACTTGTCTATTATTTTTCAGTGTATGTCTACGGCAGATTGGCGAAATATTAAAGATATCGCCAAGTTGGCGTCACTTTTGACGACTAATTTTGGTCGCCAAATTTGGCGATATATCCCCAAGTTGGCGACAAACTTGGCGATTGTTGGCGATGGTAACCTTTCCCTCTCTATGGTAACCCCCCTATATATATACTGATATATTGAATGTTGTTCCGTGGCTTTGTGGATTTTTCGAGAAGATTGTAGAAATTTCCAGCACATGCTAAGAGCCTATATAAGGAGAGCAATACGAGCTGTTGTGGTTATTATTCATCAGTCAGTCATTGAGTGAGGTGCGATTGTAAACAAGTTTGCTTGAGTTTTCTCTATATTGTTTTGAATGTGATTTAGCGTTGAGACATTGTATAAAGAGTCTCTGGGACCTATATCTGTACTTGTACGATAGATTTGAACAGTTATTTTTCAATATTTGTGAGTTTCGAAGACTCTGTTGTTCTGAAGATCTGTAAATAAATTATTTTCTACTTTTCTAAGAGACAAGAGTTTGAAGTCGTCTAACCATAAGATCAAAAGAACCCTATATACGCAACAAATTTTTGGTGTCAGGAGTCGGAATCTTATGGCGAAAACAAGAACAAGGGACGGACAACTGAAAGAAATGTTAGATGCTATCAATGGCAAAAAGACAGAATTGACGAAAGGCCAAGAAGAGTGGGCGGAAAAAAATGAATAAAGGCCAAGAAGAGTTGGCGAAAAAACGAATAAAGGCCAAGAAGAGTTGGCGGAAAAAAAGAATAAAGGCCAAGAAGAGTTGACTGAAGAAATGACAAGAAGCCAAGAGAGAATGGAAGAATTAAAAGAGGAAGTTAATAAAAGCCAAGAGGAAATGAAGAAAACTTTGGAAAAAAAGTTCTCGTCCGTAGAGAGAAGAATAGATTCGGTAGAAGAGAAAATTCAGAATGAAGTTAGTAATGTTGAAGAGAAAATGGAAATAAAAATAGAGGAAGTAGAAGAGAAAATTCAGAATGAAGTTAGTAATATTGAAGAGAAAATAGTTGAAGTAGATAAAAAGCTAAATAAAAAAGTACAAGATCTTCAGAAGAAGCTTTCAGCGTCCAGTGGTAATTATGAAGAATTTAGGAATCCGCCTGCTTCTCCCGTGCACATCAAGTTGTCGACATATGACGGAAAGAGTTCCTGGCAAGTTTACAAGACCCAATTCAACATTGTAGCCGAAGCGAACAAATGGACTGAAGAGGTGAAATCTTGTCAACTGGCAGTATCTTTAAGAGGAGAAGCCACCGACGTGCTGCAAACATTGCCCGATATGACGCAACTAAACTTTGAGACTCTAAGTTGTGCACTTGAAATGAGATTCCGAGAAAATTTTTTAAAGATTATACGAGAATACAAAAGAAGAGCCGCCATCAAAAATCGAGTTAAACCCTTCAAGAGTTTGCCTCAGAAATAGAACGGCTGGCAAATTTAGCATTCATCGACTGCCCAACAAATGTACGGGAAATGCTCTCATTGCAGTACTTTGTAGACGGAATAAAAGATCCAGAAGTGCAGAGAGCGGTACGAATGGCAGATGTGCAGGATTTAAACGCTGCATTACTATATGCCTTAAAGTTGGAAGCAGCTATACAAGCCAGTCGAAGAGATCGTCATTCAGTTCGAGGTGCAACGGTGAAAAAAAGCTCAGACGCTGACAGCGACGTCTTGAAAGAAATTAGGAAAACAAATCAAGAGATTGAAGCTTTAAAATATGGAAGAACAACTTCAAGAAGACAGAATCTCACGTGCTGGGGATGCGGTGATACAGGACATCTCCGAAGAAATTGCCCCAAAATCCACGAACGTGAGATAAATTCAAACAGTCAGCAGGAAAACTAAATTTTGGCCATCTCGCGGGGCGGAAGTTGCCAGAGAATGAAAAGCCCCACCTGAATATCCTCGAGATATCAAAAATGAGTGGCGGTGATAATGAATTATATGTGATAGGCTTTATTAACGGAATTCAGTGCCGTATGATTGTCGATACAGGAGCCAATGTGACAATAATAAGAGAAGATTTGGCTCGAAAATTGAAATCTAAACTCATCTGGACTCCATCCTGCATTACCCTGCAAACTGTGAAAGGCGACAAGATAGGCATATATGGAAAGGCCAATTTAATTATCAACTTTGGAGGAACCAAATATTATCATACGGCATATGTGGCTGACATAACAGATCCTTGCATAATCGGGCTAGATTTTCTGAAGAAGTTTGGCTTCAAACTTGATTTCAAAAATAATAAAATGCTCTCTAAATTTGAAGAAATAAGTCTTTTTGGATTAAATAACGAAATTGAATGTAAACAAACAGTAATAGCCAAAGAAGACATCAATCTAGATCCAAGAACAGAATTTTTAGTTCCAGCTGTAATTAAAAATGAAACTAATTACCGATTTGGCCATATAGATTATCCAGAAGACAATAGTACACAAGCAGGAGTATTGGTGGCTTCTTCTGTAGTAGACCTCTCGAAAAAGACCATTCCAGTCAGAATTGCTAACATCAGTGATAAGACGAGGACTATCAAGAAAGGAGAGGTGATAGCATCATGTGCTCCTGTGACGTGCATAAGTCAAAATTCCAGTCACTCTGAGAAATCTTCAGATAATTTAGTCAAAGATTTGTTACAAAATACAGACTTAGATCCAAAACAGATGGAAGCTGCGGAAAATTTAATTAGGGAATTTCAAATTTTATTCTCCCAAACATCTGAAGACTTTGGACGAACCAAAATGGCACAACACCGAATTGATACTGGAGATCACTCACCTATTAAACAGCACCCGAGACTATTATCTTTTGCCAAGCAAGAAGATGTGCAAAATTTAATTAAGGATATGGAAGAAGATGACGTCATCGAACCATCGACAAGTCCATGGGCGTCTCCCATTGTATTAGTAAGAAAGAAGAATGGTTCAACAAGATTTTGTGTAGACTACCGCCGACTGAATGACGTCACTAAAAAGGATAGTTACCCTCTACCAAGGATCGACGACACTCTCGACACACTTGCGGGCAACACTTCGTTCTGGACTCTGGATCTGAAGAGTGGTTACTGGCAGGTAGAGATCCATCCGGACGACCGCGAGAAGACTGCTTTTACAACGGGACAAGGATTATGGCAGTTCAAGGTAATGCCTTTTGGTCTGTGTAACGCACCTGCAACTTTCGAACTGCTTATGGAAACGGTTCTCCGGGGGCTATCATATGAAGCATGTGTTGTTTATTTAGATAATATCATAATCATAGGAAAATCTTTTGATGAACATCTGAACAACCTCAGGAGGGTGCTACAAAAATTAAAGGAAGCTAATTTGAAGTTAAGCTCTTCGAAGTGCAGTTTGTTTCGAAATGAAGTCGCCTACCTTGGACACATCCTTTCCGCTGAAGGAATTGGGACTGATCCAGAGAAGATATCGGCTGTGAAAAATTGGAATCGTCTAGCAGATGTTCACCAGCTTCGGAGCTTTCTAGGATTATGCACCTATTACAGAAAATTTGTCAAAGGCTTCTCGATGATTGCAAGACCACATCATAAATTAACAGAAGCCAATCAAAAATTTGTGTGGACACAGGAATGTGACGCTGCTTTCGAAAAGCCTCAGGAGGCCTTAACATCCACTCCAATTCTGTCATATCCTCAAATCGATAAACAGTCAATACTTGATACGGATGGAAGTAACGAAAGCATTGGCGCTGTACTTTCCCAGGAAATCGACGGCCAGGAACGTGTTATCGCCTATTTCAGCAAGTGCTTATCAAAGGCAGAGCGAAACTACTGCGTAACAAGAAAAGAGCTTCTTGCTGTAGTGAAAGCCATAGACCATTTTCATCACTATCTTTACGCTCGAAAATTCCTGATCCGAACTGATCATGCTTCTCTAACTTGGCTATTGAATTTTAAGAACTTTGGAGGCCAGAAAGCCAGGTGGATACAAAAGCTTCAAGAGTACGATATGGAGATACGCCATCGAAAAGGCTCATCACATGGAAATGCAGATGCTCTCTCAAGAAGACCCTGCTCAGAGAATTGTAGAAACTACTACCGGGTTGAAAAGAAATTTAATGTCAAAGGTCCTATAGTAAGACAAGTTACAACTGGGTCTACATCATCGCAAGATCCGTGGTGTGACGAGAGCCTGCGTAAAGATCAACTTGCTGATCCTGAAATTAAGCCAATTCTAGAGATGAAAGAGGAGTCCAACAGGAAGCCAAGCTGGCAAGACATGGCCCGTTACCATCCTACGACTAAACGTTATTGGGCACTTTGGGATTCCCTACATTTGAAGAATGGTATTATGTACCGAAAATGAGAATCTGACGATGGAAAGACATGTAGATGGCAACTACTACTCCCTAAGTCGAGAATTTCTATGGTCCTTCAAGAACTTCATAGTAGTCCCACAGGAGGTCATTTTGGTGTAATGAAGACCCTTCAAAAGGTTCGAGAGCGGTTTTACTGGAATAATGTTCGCAGTGATGTAGAGAAGTGGTGTCGAACTTGTGACACCTGTGTAGCACGTAAAGGTCCAAAGAGGCGCACCCGTAGACGATTGCAGCATTATAATGTAGGAGCTCCTTTCGAACGAATTGCTCTAGACATCATGGGTCCTCTTCCTAGAACATCTGATGGCAATAAGTACATCCTCGTTGTCATGGACTACTTCACTAAGTGGCCTGAAGCCTATGCCAGTCCTAATCAAGAGGCGGCAACCGTAGCAGACATACTGGTTCAACACTGGGTTCCTAGATACGGAGTTCCTCTTTAAATCCATTCCGATCAAGGAAGAAATTTTGATTTGGCTGTGTTTAAGGAAATGTGTGGACTACTCGGCATGGACAAAACTCGAACTACACCTCTACATCCTCAGTCGGACGGCATGGTGGAGCGGTTCAATCGTACCATCCTAAATAGCCTCTCCCTCCTAGTGTCTAAAGATCAACAGGACTGGGACAAGAAATTGCTTTTTTCCTGCTTGACTACAGGAGTGCTGCACATAAGGCTACTGGTTATTCCCCTTCTCAAATGCTCTTTGGTCATGATCTTCGTCTGCCTGCGGATCTTTTGTTTGGCCGTCCTCCTGACGCTCCTTTTTTGCCTGAATAATATGTGGATGGATTCCTGGCACGGATTGAGGAAGTTCATTGTCTAGCGAGGAACCGAATTGGACTGGCATCAGAAAAGATGAAGACACGGTGCGACAAAAAGGCAACTGGACATGAGTTCAACGAAGGTGACAACGTTTGGTTGTGGAATCCCATACGTCGTAAGGGACTGTCGCCAAAACTACAAAGAAACTGGGACGATCCTTACACAATCGTCAACAGGCTGAATGACGTCGTCGTACGGATACAAAAATCGCCACACACCAAGCCCAAGGTCGTACATTATAACCGGCTAGCCCCTTTTTTTGGCCAAAGTGATTAGAAATTCAAAACTGGAATTTCAGACCATGGTCATGAAAGTCACTTTTTGTAAATATGTAAATAGCAATTAGTTCTTAATTATGTAAATCTTATTATTATTATTTATTTATTTATTTATTTATTTGTTTACTTATTTTAAGTGTTTTCCTCTATCTCAAGGATTGTACTGCCCGGGACTTGCAGTCTTTGAGGAGGGGGTAGTGTTACGAATTTTGTAAATATTTAGTGTTTGTACTGTAATATAATGTAAATAATCTTATTAAGCTCCATTCCTTTACTAATAATAGTTTTTCTTACATTGTCTCTGTCATCAAGCAAACTTGTCTATTATTTTTCAGTGTATGTCTACGGCAGATTGGCGAAATATTAAAGATATCGTCAAGTTGGCGACAAACTTGGCGATTGTTGGCGATGGTAACCCTTCCCTCTCTATGGTAACCCCCCTATAGATATACTGATACAATGAATGTTGTTCCGTGGCTTTGTGGATTTTTCGAGAAGGTCGTAGAAATTTCCAGCACATGCTGCGAGCCTATATAAGGAGAGCAATACGAGCTGTTGTGGTTATTATTCATCAGTCAGTCATTGAGTGAGCTGCGATTGGAAGCAAGTTTGCTTGAGTTTTCTCTACATTGTTTTGAATGTGATTTAGCGTTGAGACATTGTATAAAGGGTCTCTGGGATATATATCTGCACTTGTACTATAGATTTGAACAGTTATTTTTGAATATCTAGTAATATTTGTGAGTTTCGAAGACTCTGTTGTTCTGAAGATCTGTAAATAAATTATTTTCTACTTTTCTAAGAGACAAGAGTTTGAAGTCGTCTAACCATAAGATCAAAAGAACTTTTATTTGTATTATTTCTAGAATGAAAAAGAAACGTATTTGAATAGATTAAATTAATTTCAACTCAGTGCAATACTTCCTTAACATGACAAGTTAAAACAAGTTTTAACTTTAAATTTAACTACTTTAAACTAAATTATATATTAAGTATAATAGTTACTAATCGTCATTTAACTGAAATTTATTATAATTTGAAAAAAAGTAGAATTTACAAATTGGTAAGGTAGAATAAAAAATGAATGGTCAATTTATGTTTTAATAAAATTTTTCAAATGAAGTAAATTTTTAAAAGATTTACAGTTCAGTAGTAAATAACGTAACTGAGTAATAAGGGAATAAATGAAAAGTGAAATATATGAGACAATATACTTTAATTTAAAAAAGTGCTATTATCAATATATTAAAAAATACTATAAAGTTCTCATGTTTTAATATGAGCCAATTTAAAAAAAGAGTTTTTTTTAAGATATATTCATTTAAAGCATTCTTTAGAAAACTTTATCATTAAAAGATTAATATAACATTGGCTGTACAAAACTACTCAAATTTGGTATTAAAGTTTGCTGAACGAAAAGTCCGAAAGTTTAAAACGAACTTATACGACAAGTTCTTTGACGTGCATTCTAAGTAAATGTCGAGAGCTGAAAAAATAACTGTAGAGCGAGAAGTAACATTATTAGTTTTTCCCTAAAACAGAATTGCGAATTTTGCATAATTTATATATTAATATAAATTATGCAAATTATAGTAATATAAAATTGTCACATTGGCTGTTTTACGCAGCAAACACTGTTTGTAAAACACTGCTCTGCCCCCTGCGAGCTATGCACGCCAACCCCCGTTCAGACACCCAAGATTCTGAAAGCACGCTAATTTCATTGGCTTTAGAAAATTTAAACTATAATTTAAAAAAAAGGCGATCTCGCTATAAATGAATTTCCATTCATAGTTCTTTTATTGAAGGCTTTTAAGGCCAAATTAGTGGCTGTCAGGAGATACAAAGTCTGTTTTCGTCTTTCATTCTTTGAAAAAACATAAATTAAAAGAATGAAAATAATCTAATATAAAATGAATTGAGTAAGCAGCAAAAAGTCTTTGTCTCCCGGTATTTACGCTACATATTATATAGTTCTGGATTGTGAAAATTCATGTACGTTTATATTTCACAGAAATATAATAATCGTTTCAGGTAGATTTCGCAAGAAATACTACCTATTGCAATCGCACCAGTTTATATATCTATCTATCTATCTACCTATCTATCTATTAGGTAGATTTCGTAAGAAATACTACCTATTGTAATTGCACCAGTTTATATATATATCTATCTATCTATATATATATATATTTATATATATATTTCACTTTTTTATGGACAAGATAACTCCTATAATTCTTCACCAATCTCCACCAAACTGGTACATAAAAGCAAAGGGGATAAAATCTTGGCTAAGTTCGTTAATGGGCAAAATCGGACCAAGGGGGTCGGAATAAAAGGCGTTTTTGTGAAAACCGAAAAAACGCCATAACTTCTTAATTAAAGTAGATATCGAATCGGCTTAAAGTTTATATTACTTCTTAAAAATGGGCCAAAAGTATATGCATGACAGATTTTTGATAAATTTAGAAGTGGGCTCAAGGGGCCAAAAAAATAGGGATTTTGAGAGAAAAAAATTCATAACTTCGTCAATCTTCAAGATATCAAGTCCAACTAATTTTTTTGTAAATTTTCTTAAAATTATTTAAAACTTTTGTATTTACAAGTTTTTGATAAGACCAACTTTTACCGGTAAAAAAAAATTAAAAACGAAAAGAAAAAGGGCGCTGAAAAAAGAGAAAAGTCCATAACTCCGTCAATTTTTAAGATATCAAATTTGATTAAATTTATTTTACATCTTCTCAAAAATATCTACAACTTTTATATTGACAAGTTTTTCATAGGACCAATTCGTAAAGCAAAAAAAAAAAAAGGAGTTGGAGAAAAAACCTCAAATCCAAACTGTTTATATTCTGACTCATTTTTAAATTCATTTTTGATTTTAAACGCATCCAAATGGTAGATCCTCTTATTTAGAAACTGTATAAAATGACTCACTGGTCAATTTTCTGATAAAAACAGAATATATTTAAAAAAAGGCTACCAAAAAGGATATTTTGAACAGAAATTCCGAAAGTCATCGGGACTGAAAATTGAAGGAAGTATTCAAATAAGAAATTGCGTTTTTTTCTGACTCGTTTTTAAATTCATTTTTGTTCTCAAACGCATCCAATTTACAGATCCTCTTATTTAGGAACTAAATAATGTGATGCATTGGTCAGTTTTTTGATAAAGACGGAATATATTTCAAAAAAGGCTACCAAAAAGGGTATTTTGAACAGAATTTTCCGAAATCATCGTGACTGAAAATTTAAGGAAGTGTTCAAATAAGAAATTGCGTTTTTTTCTGACTCGTTTTTAAATTCATTTTTGCTCTCAAATGCATCCAATTTACAGATCCTCTGATTTAGGAACTATATAATGTGATGCATTGATCGGTTTTTTGATAAAGACAGAATATATTTTGAAAAAAGCTACCAAAAAGGGTATTTTGAACAGAATTTCCCGAAGTCTTCGTGATTTGAAAATTTAAGGAAGTTTTCACATAGCAAATTGCGTTTTTTATGACTCGTTTTAAAATTCATTTTCGCTCTCAAACGCATCCAATTTACAGATCCCCTTATTTAGGAACTATATACTGTGACGCATTGGTCAGTTTTTTGATAAAAATAGAATATATTTTTAAAAATGCTGTCAAAGTGAGTGTTTTACACAAAATTTTCCGAAGCAATCATGATTAAAGAATTAAGGATGTATTCAAACAACAAATCGGTTATTTTATGACTCAGTTTTAAATTAATTTTTTTCTCAAATGCATTCAACTGACAGTTTTTTGTTATTTAGGAACTGTATAATGTACTGTTTTGGTCGATTTTTTAATAAATTCAGAATCTATTTCAAAATATGTTGTCAAAATGGACATTTGAGCTGAATTTTTCTTAAGATGATTCTGATAAAACCAATTTTTTCAGAAAAATGAAATTAAACATTTTTCACAAACGGCCAAATGAAGTTATTAAACTTTGTTTATCTCTAATTATATATATATATATATATATATATATCTGTTGAAATGAGCACTCGTCGAAATCTACCTCTGCCTATAGGACCAGCCGACAGGGATTTTTTTTATTAGACAGAATAAAGTGACATAAAAAGTATCGTGTATTTTGGAAATTTCTGTTGTTTATTTCATTATTTAATAAAACATTTGTTATACATCAGAATAGATCTGAATGATTATTTTTTTTAGTTTAAATTACAGTTCAAGCTATTTAGTTAATTACTTTGAAAAATATAGCAATTAGTGACTGCGATTTTAAAATTATTCCTTTCAAACACACATTTCAATGTTATTGTCAATGACAATGTTTTCATTTCACTTTCAATTTGAAATGTATTCTTAAATAGAAAAATTACAACTGTTGTTAGAATTCATCGTTTGTTAACATATCTAATAGATCCAATTTACATATCTTACCAATGTTTTCTACCTTGTTTTTTATTGCAAAGTCTAGAGGGGTTCCGCAACCTTGTGTTGGTAGTAACATTAACATAAAATAAAGCATATATAAGAGGAATGGCTGTCACCATCATTTTGACATCATTATATTGTTAATCAGTTCGTTAGCTTGCCCTTCAGTAACACAAAACTCGCCTTTTTTTGAAAGTTTTTTGCACCTGTTACCAGTTTGTGTTAGTAACACCGACATAAAATATAGCCTATGTTAGAGGACAGAATGTCACCATCCTTTTGATATCATTAATCTTTAAACCGGTTTGTTATTTTCCGAGATATCTTAAAAATTGCAATTTCAAACTTTTTAGAACGCTTTTCGTGCACTTTTCCCTTTTAAGTTTCATATTTTTTAAGAAATTCTCTTAGAGACCATTTACATCTTATAAGCAATTAGCATGCAATATTTCATGTTTCTAGGCCTTCATTAACACAAAAATTACATTTTTGAACGTTTTTTGTTCTTGCACCACCTTTGAGTTTGTGGCATCAACGTAGGATCTAATCTATGTTTGTTTCTGGGCGAACACCGTCATTTTATTACCATTATTTTTGGAATCAGTTCGCTATTTCTGGAGATTACCTCCTATAAATAAACAAGCTTTACCACTTTACAATATAGGTATAGATAATTCTAAAACATATTCTTATCCATTAAAACATATTCTAGTTAATTCAAGCAACATTCTATATTTTTTAGTTAAAAAATTTATATGTGTGAGAAATTGACATAAATATATTGTTATATAAATATATTGCATTTTGTAAATAGTTTGTATTTGTACTCAAAAATAGTATAAATAATCTCATTAACCAATTAACCGATTCTTTTATTTACGTACAACAAATTGAAAATATTTAATATACACCCCTTATTTTAAATTAGAATTTTCGTAACATTTATTCTAAATATTTCTGCTTTTAAATAGTATGAAATTGTATTTAAAAAATTAGTGGTGTCAAACTGATTTAAGTGATAAATCAAAAAAACACTACTTGTCCGTACGAAATACGGGTAAATCAGTTGAGTGGTTAAGCTCTATTCATGAGCTAATATTGGTTTTTGTGTAAATTATATGCCTCAGTTTGTTGATTTTCTGCAAGCAAGAAAATTTGTCGGTTTTTAATTTACATTTTATCACCCCCCCCCCCTCCATGGAAGTTGCAACTTATGTCGTCATGTTTTTCGCCTTTTTCTTTTTTTAACGAAACTTTGATATTATAAGTATGTGCCTATTGAGAATATTTAAGGAGATAGCCTATTTTTTATTATGAACTACAATGTAAACACACACAAATTGAGATTTGATTATTAAAAAAATTTTTAATTTACGTTTAAAAATTTAGTGTCTGATAGAATGCATAATACAAAGTTTAGTGAGTTAATATCGTCTAAGAATGTTTAAATTTCCAATTTTTCATTAGATACACTGTAAAAAAATCCGTTAAATTTGTGGCAAAAACTGCTGGGAACAACGTTATCAGCAATTTTGCCGTAAAAATTGCAGTAAAATTAGATGTAAATGCGATAAAATTTGCATTTAATTTTACTGCAATTTTTACGGCAAAAAACTGCTGGCAACATTGATGTCAGCAGTTTTTATTGTAAAATTAACGGATTTCTTTTACAGTGCACTTTGAGATTTACACAACTCATAATATTGTAACAAATAATATAGATTTTGTTTATAAATTTAAATATGCCTATAATATTCCCATAGAGTAATAAGATATTAAAACACAATAAAAATAATATATAACAGCGCCATAATCTTTTATTTTTATCTACATTTCATCAAATTAATTTTCCTAAAATTCTATGACATTTGACTTTTTTATACGTATTATTTACACACATTTCTAACATTTTTCATACACAGTATTAAATTTCCTGCTTAATATGAAAAAGCTTTCGTTTGATTGACACTTCTCGATTAATGTGCGCGGAAAACTTCAGGTTTTTGTGGAATATATTTTTTCCCATTTATTCCCATTTAATTTTAGAACATAATCGCTTCTACTCAAATTACAAGGCGTTGTCTCTTTAAAAAATTTTCATGAATTCCTAACTGCTAAATAAAAAATTTTGAAATAAAATTCACTGATTGATGCTTTGATCAATGACTGGTAGAAAATAAACACCCCGACCATATTTCAATTGCAATTCCGTTTGTAACTTCTTTGAAATAACTTCAAAGGGGTAATTTATTTTGTATCCAACTCTTGTTTTTTTCGAATTTTTATTTTGTATTTTATTTTAAATACTTTCACGATGATTCGGGATTTCATGACTTTCTCTATATAGCATTTACATTGGTTTTTTCTTTTAACTCGCTTTCACTAGAACCGGATTCGGACTTGGAGATTTACTGGCCATTTTTGTCAGTATATGTGTAATTTTTTATATTAAAATTCTCATTATCATCATATATTTTTTATCACCACGAGACACATTTCCTAAGTTTGATTTTGCAATTTTAAAATCATTTGAAAATGCTTGTCATTGCATTACTATACACTCTGAATAAAATAACAATTACTATACACTTTAATTAAATGACTATTTATTCCTAGTGAGTAAACAATTTGATATAAAAAGCCTGAATGCAAATATATTCACAGAAAATTAACGTGTTTATTTGCACATAATTTATGCAGAATTTTCACGGCACATAAATTATATTTTATGTATAAAGAAAATTACTCGTTATAATTTAAATATTGTAATTATATTATAATAAATTAACAACACTCGTAAAAATTCAGCAGGAACCTGTTGAAATTAATTCATTACTGCATGATAGTTTGATAATTCTTTTGCCTGAAAAAAAGTGTCTCAAATCAAATTTTAATTTTTTATTTGTATCTGGGATGATGTGCGGGGCATTGAATGAAAACTATGAAAATGAGTATAAGCCTGGTATAAATATTTGATTATACAGGATATCCCCGAAATGTTGGGACCAAGATTAAGGACAGGTAGGGGACGTCACAAGGGTTCGGATTTGTTTAGCAACCCACGGTCGGAAGCGTTTTCTTGGCGCGGTAGTGATGACAAAAAACGCAAGATGGACAGGACATGACTAAGAAGAAAAAATATCTTTATTATCCTTAGTACAGAAGAAAAGTAAGAAAAAAGAACGTGAAAGAAACAACGATCGTCATCAAAGTACGTATACAAAATTACGACCGCGGGTGTTTATGCATTTAGGCGCATCTAGGGTGCATGGAAGATCTAATGTTCTCTAGAAAACGCCAGGAATGTCTCGAACTTCCCCAGCAGCTTCAATGATGCGTTCCACAGTACTTTCCAGTGTTATCCCGGTATTTTTTGCAGCACTAAGAATAATAAACATATTTTCTCTCCTTGTTCGTGTCCTTTCTTTCATGTGATTTGTGTCATAATTACCGCGCGATGAAAGTGTTTCCGACCATGGGTTCCTATGTAAATCTGAATCCTTCTGATGTCCCTTACATCCCCTTAAAATTTCTCCCAATATTTCTGGGCTGCCCTGTATATTTTAAAAGACTTCCGTGAAAGGAACGTATGAACTAAATTTTGTAAGGTCTGGGTAACATCTGAAGCGTTTGATATTTTGACTTCTTTTATTTGTACTATAATTTTAGACTGAAATTTACACATTAAAGCATATAAGTTTATAACAGAGAACTTTATTTCAAAATAAGATTTCTTTGAATTTTAAAATATCATATCATTATATAAATCTCATATCATTATAGGTCTCATATCATTGTAGATTCGGTGCACAATGTTAAGCTTTTTTTTAATTTTATGTCATCCACTTCAAGAAAATTAACTTTCCGTAAGAAATATTATTCTATATGTAAAACAAATAAAGTTGTCATCTATATTTAAAGCAAAATTGATAAAAATCGTTAAAAAATTCGTTAAAAAATATTTCTTTTAACACTATTTGGTTCCATAGATAAAAGTGAACACCAATTTCAAGATTTTAAAAAGTTACTACTTTATATATATATATATATATATAATGTTTCAAACATGTTACTGACTTCGGAGAGTAATCGCTTTAATAGTTTACATTTAGAATATCACGTTTCTGAAACAACTTTGAGACACATAGTAAAATTATACGCACGTAAACTTTCTTGGTTTAGATATAATTTTTTTTCAATAAATGAATGGAAACTTTATCCTCAGAAAAGTTTTCTAGTTTTTATAAAGATAAGAGATAAGAGGTTTTCAGTTAAATTTATTAAAGTAACTTAATTTTGATAATGGTGCAGCTAAAACAACAAACTTTTGCAAACATAAAAAAAAACGAAAATTTTTTAACAAATTCATATTTCATTTATTTGCGCTTCACTCAGCACTGATCACACGGCGAATGAAGGCCAGGCGATCAGTGCTGAGTGAACCGTTGACCTGGCCTTCAATCGCCGTCAGCGCCACCTATTGTTTGATATGCGAACTAAAATAAAAAAGTAGGGTAAAAATACCCCTGACATTATACATAATCCTGCTGAAATTTTTTTTTAAATAGCTGTCACCGTTTGCAAGTTATTGAATTTTAAAATCCATCAGTCATTTTTGGGACACCCGGTACATGCACTCTATTATCTGCATTAAAAATGTGGTAATGGAAATTTCAATTTTCATTTTTATAAATGAAAAATACAAAAATATGAAAGTTATACTTTCAATCTTGCGCTCACCAGAAAATTCGAAAAATAAATTTAAAAACAGAAGAATGCATTCTTATATAGTTTTTATTATTTTGCCTATCCAATTATGTGTTGAGTAAATATTATAACATTATCCGTCATGAAAAAATATTTAGGAAGAAGCACAATATTTGTACCGCCACTTTAAAGAAACTGATTCAATGCTGCCGTTAATTAGAGAAAGAGATGCTATGTACCACTGGAATCCTGCACATCAGAATTACGTAATTTATTTGAAGAAGTTCTCGTCATCCACATAGCGCTTTCACACTTAAAAAAATATAAAATTAGCTGTTTTGTTCTAATTTTTGCCTACTAAATGTAAGATAATTCTTTAAAACTAATATGAGTTCTTTTGTTTTAATATAATTTCCAAATACATGTGTTTATTGCATATATTTTTTACTTCTATTAGTATGATTATGGTTTTGTTCTTAGTCACGAGATCATTTGTATTTAAATTAATTTACCTTAATTGAATTAATTTCGGTTTTTTGAATTGAACTAGCTATACGATCATAAATTTGAAAAAAATGTAATGAATTCCGAGAGCTGTGCGCTTCTATTACTATCTTTTTCTTATCTACGTAAGTAATGACTATTTTAATAATTTTTTGTATAATTTCTCCAAAAGAACTTTTATAAAGAAATGCATTTTTTTTTAATTTGATTCGGCAAACACAGAAACTTGAAAATATATTCTGTAATTTTATTTCGTTGTAACATCTATTAAAGTATTTTCTTGTAGTAATACATTCAACTAACTTTCTGATATAAGATAAAAAAAATCTTCATTTTCATATACATCACTGCAAAAGTACAGTACAAAATGGTATGAAGAAACCCAACTTTTCATTTCTGTTATACATTTTTTCGAGTTTGCATGTAAAATTGTTTTTAAATGCATGTTTATCTGGTATGTGTAAAACATATTTGGCATAAAGAAACTTTTATTATGTTTAAGATTTTTCAAAATTGTATTTTTGACTGTTAACGAATTTTAGTGTTGTTTATTTAAAAAGTATGAAGAATTTCAAGAGATAGAGAATTCTTCAATACTTATACGCTTTCCAAATGTTCCAGTACTTTCTGAAACATGCAGTTCTATTTACGAAAGTTTTTTATGTTTCTTTTGTTAGAATTGCTGAATTTGAAAATAATAATTTAAGAAATCAATATTTTACTAAATAATAAATGTTTTCAAGTATCATTTAAATGAAAATATAAAACATTGCACTGAATATAAAATTTCAAATATATTTTATTTTTATTGTTCTTTCTTTGAATTTACATAAATAAAAACTGAAAATTAACTAAACATAAGCAATTTGCTTAATACATTCACATAAACCCACAAAAGTAAGATTGATTTAGAATATAGTGTCAAGATTTTTTTTTCAAAAATTTTAATAGGAAACAGTTTCATTTTCTTAATCGAAAAGTTAACATAAATATAAGTTTGTCTTTCTTTTGATACTTAGAATGTAGCAAATTTAAACTTAAACTTAATCAATATATATATATATATATATATATATATATATATATATATATATATATCTTATGTATCTGTAAGTAACTGATTTATCTAAGTAAGTGGTTTTTTTTACCGGTAACTTATCGGAACTGATCTTATTTTTGAACATCACGTCAGGATAATTTTTAAATTGTAAATTTCAAAATTAAAACTAAACATCCTTCCACATCTCATCGGACTGCTCAACTGTTTAGCTGTAAGAAACTTAGTTTAAGCCGAAAAAGTCAATACATCCAAGTGAAAAAAATTAAATTTAATGAAATCATTTACATCTTTATTATAACGTTATTTTTTTGCTATATTCTAATTTAACATTTACAATTTACAAAAAAAAAAAAATGACGGGATGATTTAAAAATTCATGTCATTTTCATAAATTATAAAGCCATTATTTATAAATTGTAAACTCCATTAATTATAAATTGTAACTACCGAAATTCATAATAATATTAGATTGTCATCTAATTTTCGGCAATATGTAATATTTCATCTTGACGGGATATTTAAAAGTTCTTTAATGTTCACGCACGAATTTTGACTGAAAAAACATACATATGATGGTTGAAGTTAAATAAAGACTTATAAAAATAATAAATTTTTTGTTAAAAGAAATCATGAAAAGAAGCACAAATCTCAAATACTTACAAAATAAAGCGTATGTTAAAATACAATTATTTTGGAACATCTGTAACTTAATAAAAGTCAATATAATCGTAATATTTGTACGTTGATTTTTCAAAACACAGATTTATATGAAAAAAGTTCTACAAATACTGTAGGCATTTTGTATATGATCCCGCAAATAATGGTTGAACTCGTTTGTTTTCAATGTATGAAAAGTAGTATTAGTCATGCAATTTTTAAAGTTTTATAACTCGGTCTTTTTTAATGTTATATGAACGGAATTTTTTCCCTTAATAGTAATACTAATAGTTAGTGCAATGGGGAAAAACACAAAATGTAACTTGTAGGATTTAGGAACCATATAAAAATTAAATTTTGAAATATTTTAATAAATGATTTAATTTGCCCAAATTGTTTTTAAGACATTTCTTTACCTCATTCAAAACCTTTTTTTAATTGGAACTATATGTCTATGATTAACGTTTTAGAAATTAGACATTGACTACATTTGAGTGTGACATCCTAGAATACTAGTTTATTTAAGCTTTTAAATACAGTTCCCATACTATTTGTTTTCAAAACAAAAATCGTTAAAGAAACTGACTTTGCATGTTTTGAAATCTTAAGCAAGTCAAATAAAGCATAAACTGTTAAATTTTTTAGAATGTTATTTAATTAATCAATATTCAATTTGTACTTAATTCCGAATTAGTACAAAGGTTCAACTTGTATGTTATTGAATCTGAAATATGTATATTTGCGCGCATAGGTTAGTTTCAATGCAAAGTAAAAAGTTTAACTATATAAGTATGCGTTAAATATATTCATGCTTAAATCAATATTATTTGATACATGTATTTAACAGTTCATAAAAAAGTTATAAAAAACGCTTAGCCTATAAAAGTCTGTAATTAATAAAATGCATACCTTAGTGCCATTTTTAAATGATTACTGAAATAGCATTATTGTATGAACTTTATTTCATTAACTAGTATATAATCCCATCAAAAATGACAGAATTTTCACTTCCATTTCATTTTCATAATACTTCATACAAACAAACAGAATGAAGATTTTATTATTGAAGAGTTGTATTGTAGAAAAGCACATTTTTGAGATAGCAATAAATTTCTATAAATACAAATAATAAAACCTTTTTTTATTCGATTTTTATGGCGATCACTTAAATATTTAAAAAAAACTTTCCAGGGGAAAAAAAAGGCATGGGCTAAGGGGGGGGGACTCCGCCCCCCATGACAGAGTGTAAATTATTCATTTTTTATATTTACAAAAATGCAATTTTTCAGGAGATTTGAAAGTCATCGCTGTATTTGAAAATGGGTTTCTCATGCAGTTTCAGTTTGCCGATCGTTTTCGAAAACGGCTATTTGACGCGAAAAAAAATCGCTAAGTTTAAGGTGCACATCTATAAATAATCCGTTCCATATCATGCAATAAATATTTTAATTATATCAAAGCAGATAAAATTTTTCATAAAACTTCATACAAACAAAAAGAATGAAGATTTTATTATTGAATAGTTTGTATTGTAGAAAAGCACATTTTAAAGATAGCAATAAATTTCTACAAATACAAATAATAAAAAGTTATTACTTTTTTTAATTTGATTTTTAGTTTTTGAACAAATTTTAATTTCAAAATCAAGAGCAGTATTTATTACAACAATAATAATAATTTGCAAAATAAAATGTCATTATTAGCAAAATAATTGGTTTTGGAATATGGCGATCACTTAAGGGAGACCCATAAGAAAAAACCCAAAATTTCTATTATTGATTTTAAAGTAATAAATTTTGTTGTACTATTTAAGAATCTTTTTGTGAGGAAAAATTAGCAAAAAAATTCACTTTTTTATTAAAAAGTATATTTTTATGTCGATTTTTATGATTTTTTGTGTGGGAAAATGCACTTTTTAAAATTACTACTCCTGATACAATTTTCAATATTTTGATGTTACTAAAATTTCTTAAATAGTGTTATAGTATATGGAAACGACTTAGGGAGAGATTTTTTAATTTTCTATTTTAATCAGCTAAAAAAAAGAAAGAAATTACGCATGGTAAATTTCCTTAAATTCGTTATAATTTTCATGCTTACCAATTTATGTAAAATTTTCAGAAATAGTTAAAAAGAATATCTCTCCTTACTTTTGTTTCATTTTTTTAAGATTCTAAAAACATAAATACTTTGTTTCTAAACCATTTTACCACTGAGTCTTAGTACTTTGAACTTAGGCAAAATATGGAAAAAGTCATTTTCAGGGAAACACATTTTTAGTCCTTTAAACTCTAGTGACTTCAATTAAAAAAAGCTCATTTGCTACCTGTTCCAAATGTCCCCGAGTTCCGAAATTTTGCATGGATATTCGCAAATATGTATTTTATCGTTTTCTGAGATAAAAAAAGGAACTTTTGATGATTTTTGGCCGAAAATGGGGTTTGGGTCTCCCTTAAATATTTTAAATTTTTTCTTCTAAAAAAAGCGCATAGCCTATAAAAGTCTATAATTAATAAAATGCATACTTAAATACCATTTTAAAATGATTACTGAAATAACATTATTGTATGAACTTTATTTCATTAATGTTGGATAATAAATTCTAATGATACTACTAGGTTATTCCGTCGACCAAAAAATTATCGCCAAACTATAAGATTAAATGCCAATAATGGATGATCCTGAATGTCACATTCCTTGACATTAAACACGATTCACGTGTTTAAAATGTCATTAAGTGATTTTTATTTCAACTATTTATTTGAATTTTTATTAATAATCTACTAACTCTTTGTTTTTGTTATTTAAAATAACAATTATGCCGATATGCATAATTTGGCTATTAGTTTGGCAAATTGTATAATTTGGAGAAATTGGTCGACGGGATAACAGAGTAGTACCGTTCTAATCCATGAACGATGCTTGCGTTCTGTATTTTACTTCCCATTTTTAAACTTTATTTTCAGGAAGATATATTATTTCCCACATAAATTATTATGTTATTTTTTTCTATGTAATATTATAAAGCGTTAAACTACTTATCACTTCTAAAGTATAAATGTCTTTATACAAGCTTCAATAAATGTATTTCGTTTTGTAACATTCACCTATAATTTAAAATAAAATGTTAATACAAGTAAAAAATTATTAGTGAAATTTTAAATACTCAAGATATATTTAATAAAAAACTAGTTCTTGTGCAAGCAAACTTAAAATGCACTGTATTCTTTATTAATAATTTCGGGACTAGCTAATGCACACAGAATATGAATACATAATAATCAGATCATTTGTAAGTTCTACTTTAATTTTTACATTAATCTAAATCAGTTAAAAAAATTCTCTACGATAGAAGTATTAAAAATATACCAACTCCTAAATCTTTTTTGAAATGTCAAAGGTCTATTGACATTGATTCATGCATAAATTTTTACCGCGATAATTTTAACACATAAATTTCACTTCAGTTAGCTTATAAATGGTAAACTATTTTTTTAGCATTTAGTGTTACATTTTTAAAATAAGCAAAATAGAAATGGAATTTAATAAAAAAAAGTGTTAATTTTTTTCACAAAAATTTCACAAAATAAAACGATTTATAATATGAGATAATAAACATCTGTAAAAAATTTATACAATTTATAAGTATTAATGTGTTTATAAGTATTCAGTATTCAATTTATAAGTATTCAGTTCATGTGTTTAATTCATTCTTAGATCAAATGAAAATAATGGGACATTTTGTTTATAAGAATCTAGAAATAGTAATATCCTTATTACTGTTTTTTAAGAGTTTTTATAACATTATTAAAAATGCAGTAACTGCAAAATAATGAATTAATGTAAGTGATAAATCTTTCAAAATGTGTAACGGTGTAAGTAATAACGGTGTAAGTTTATCAGTCAAATAATGCGTGGTTATTGCTTTAAAAATGAAGCTAAATCTGAAAAAGAAGTTAAAATTTACACCAAGCGAGGGTTCCTCTTTATAGAATAAAAATATGTAAGATTTTTATCATAGTAATGTGAGTAATAATCTTCCAATTTTTAAAGCTTCCAGTTGGATATATTTCAGTTGATCTTGACTTTTGAGGATCAACAGAAAACTATAAATAGGATAAAGCGATAATAAAATCCCTTCAAAAAGTAAATTATTAAACTGAAACTGCAGTTACATTTAATTAGAAATACATTGAATTGAAAACTTATGAAAAAATCCATCGACAAATTCTAGTCGAAAATTATTGCAAAATTCACTCATATAGAAAGAAAAAGACTATCTTTGCCTATACAAAGGAATACAAATTTTAATGTAAAATAATAAAAAAAATTGAAAATATGTACTGTAAAATAAATAAATATTTACAATTAAAACATTAAAATCATTTTACTTGCACTTATGTAATTTGTATTTCTAATATTATTTATTTTACTAATTTCATAAATTTTGAGCCAATTGAGCACTTATAAATATTAAAATTTATTGCTTAAACTTTTTGTGTAACGTTTTTGTATAAAAAGAAAAAAATTGAATTAAAATTTATATTTACAAACATGTAAAAAAAAAAAAAAATCTCGTAAAAAAAATCACGCTTAGTAAGATCCACCCTAATGGTTTATGTTATACTTTTATTTTTATTAATGTTCAAGCAAATGTGAATATCATTCAAGTTAATCTTTTCCGCGTAGGTAGTTTTTGATTATAATAACTTTTTTATCACAGAACAGCGTTCTGCACCTAATATATATGTTGTGTTATAACATGAGAAGCTAAAAAAAACAATAGCTCACACTTTTTTTTCTTTTTGTTTTCATTTTTTAACATAGGTTTTCCATTTTCTCCAGAGTATTAGATTTAGTTTGGTTTATTTTGTATCGGCCGATTATCTACTCGAAGGATATAGTCCCAGTGGGAGTGCTCTTCGTGGTGGTCTTTCGAAGGGAACCTAACCCGTATTTACATAAGGTTCGAAGAAAACCACGAAAACTCTGAAAGGTTACGCCGAAAGCAGCGAATGGTTTTGATCCCAGCAACTGTTGTCTGCCAGTTGAGATGTCAAAACCTCTTGGCCACTGTTGGGGCACAGAGCATTAGAATCGAGCATTTAGAAAAATAAAAAATGTAGATTTTTCATAAAAGAACAAACATTGATGACAGCTATAAAGATATAATATGTAGGGGAAAGAAGAAATGCTCCAATCTTATCTAAATTATAATATGCACTTGAATAAAAAATCCGTTTTATAAAATAGTGTCATTGATTTTAGTCTGGTATCATTTTTCTTGACATTGGATAGATAATTTATTTTCAAAAAAGAGGTGACAATAATGAATTTGATTTTTTAAACAGTAATTTAATTCTACCATAAGTGGTTAATACCTGGCGTCGAGAATCAAAGACAGGTATTTCGCAAACAATAATTTTACTAAGATGAAAAAGAAATGAATACAAATGAAACGCGAAATAAAAAGAATGATTTTTGAATAAGTCATCTTTTTCGCAGCAATTTAATTTAATAGTTTCATTGAAGTATAAATGTATAAATTTAATAAATGATTAAAAGAGTTAAATTAAAAATTACATTTATTACTTTCTTAAAAGGTGAAGATAAAAAGATTAAAAAAAACAGATGTTAAATGTACCGAGATCTTTCGGACATACACATGTCCATTCTCAAGGGTAGTCATGAACTGGATGAGAAAACTAGAATTGACGGAGATACAAAGCAAAGCATTAACACGCATGTGCAAGAATTGAGCCGGTCTATTTTCTTGAATGGGGGGGAGGAATTCATGTAGAACTTTTAGCAGTTACTCTTCTAGAGATGCCTAGGATATTGTGCCATATTGCAGGAATATTATAAGAAAGGCTGTCGGTACATGTATTATAATTATTACTTAGAATTTCTATTGATTGACGGATTTTTGAAAGATAGTAGTTGGAAGCTTGAAAGATAATTTTTGCTTTATCGAAATTTATTTTTATGTTTTCTTTCTGATTCAATCTAGATAATGCTGTACTTTTTTTATTGAATTTGATGTCTGATAAATGCTCCCTCAATCTCTCACTAAATCTCCGGGTTGTCATGCCAATGAAAAACACATTTTCATGATGCTCATTACTGAATGGGATTATATATACACCTGATTTGTCTGAATTCTGTATTGGGTCAATTTTCCTGTGAATTAAATTCTTTAACTTAGTTGGAGGTTTAGCTATTAAATTTATATTATATTTCATCAATGCGTATTTTAATCTTTCATATAGTTGCGGAAAAGCAAATTATGGATAATTTTGAGGTTAAGCCATCAATCTGGATAGGGTATGTAAATGACATCTTCATAGTTTGGGATCATGGATTACAATCACTAAATGATTTTTTGCAGAAAATTAATGAAATGGATTCAAGGATTATGTTTACCTTAGAAATTGAGAAAAAGGAGACGTTGAATTTTCTTGATGTTAAATAATTGAAAAACAAATCTGAAAACAAAATAGAACGTACTGTTTATAGGAAAGAAATTAGATCCAACAATACCATTTCGTTTGATAGCAACTTACCTTTCTCATATAAAATTGCTGCCTACAGATTTTACCTAAAACGTGCCTTTGAAATTTGTTCGGACAAATTCCCAAAAATGAAATTAATATAGTTAGACGCACTGCTTATGATAATGGTTTCCTTCCCGATAATGGTTTCCCCCCCATTCCCTCCCCTATATTAATAAATTACTTCAGCAAATTAAAAAACCAAAGCAAAGGAAAACATCTTACTCAGATAAGTTTATATATTGTAAATTTGATTATCTTCCGCAACTATATGAAAGATAAAAATACGCATTAATGAATATAAGTTTAGTAGCTGAACCTGCAACTAAGTTAAAGGATTTAATTCACAGGAAAATTGACCCAATACAGAATTTTGACAAATCAGGTGTATATAAAATCCGATTCAGTAATGAGCATCATGAAAATGTGTTTTAGATTGGCATGACAACCCGGAGATTTAGTGAGAGATTGAGGGAACATTTATCAGACATCAAATTCAATAAACCAAGTACAGCATTATCTAGATTGAATCAGAAAGAAAACATAAAAATAAATTTCGATAAAGCAAAAATCATCTATTAAGCTTCCAACTACTATCTTTCAATAATCCGGGAATCAATAGAAATTCTAAGTAATAATTATAATACATGTACCGACAGCCTTTCTTATAATATTCCTGCATATGGCACAATATCCTGGGCATTTATAGAAAAGTAACTGCTGAAAGTTCTAAATGAATCCCCCCCCCCTTTCAAGAAAATAGACCGGCTCAATTCTTGCACATGCACGTTAATGCTTTGCTTTGTATCTCCTTCAATTCTAGTTTTCTCATCCAGTTCATGACTACCCTTGAGGATGGACATGTGTATGTCCGAAAGATCTCGGGACATTTAACATCTGTTGTTTTTAATCTTTTTTATCTTCACTTTTTAAGAAAGTAATAAATGTAATTTTTAATTTAATTATTGTGAGGTGAAAATTCCAACAAGACCTGTTTTAAACAGTGATTTGTCTTTTATGATTAAAAGAGGATCGATAAATACAGAGAAAACATAATGGGTTTTCTTAAGAATTTAAGAAATAAGGTTTATATAAGAATAATTTTTAATTAGAACGACTTTTTTATATTTTCCCGAAATGGAATACATTTTTTAATGTGGATTAAGAAATTATATCTTTCATTTAAAGAGTAATAGATGAAATCTAATAATTATGTTTTAAATGTATAAGCCAAAACAAGTATGGAATATTATTAACAGGAAATTCATATACTATAAGGTTATTCTTGACGAAAATAAAATTAAAATTAATAACATATAAAAAAAATTTGTGATATACAAACTTAAAACAAAATAAAATACATAATAAGATCAATTTAAAGAACCAACCTATATCGTTCGATGGGCCATAAATCCTTTGGAGTTTCATATACGATCTATTAATTAATAATTTAATTTATTTTTTTAATTATAGTATAACATACGTTGACTCTCCAAAGTTAAAAAATATATAAAATAAAAATAAGTAAATCTATACTAATAAAATAACAAATCGCTCTGTCTGCGTGTGTGTGTGTGTGTGTGTGTGTGTGTGTGTGTGTGTGTCTGCGATGGCTAGCAAAATCTATGGGACGTACGAAGCTCAAAATTTTTATGAGAGTAGCCCAATATCTCTCCTGATGCACCTGAGCTTCAGAATTTCGAAATTCTATTTATTAACTGAGTAATTAATTAAATTCCAAAGATCACTCTCATAAAAAATCGCCTTTTTTCTTCTTTTTTTTCTCTTCATTTAGTTATGGTTGGTTGGTTGCATAAAATTTTCGCATAAATAATTTAAAAAGCTGGAACAGACCTTTAAAATTCATAGACTGGCAAACTGTCAGTTTAAATAATGATTTTTTATCACAGCGGTTGCAAACCATGGAGGAAAAAGATAGGTGGTGGTGAAGTAAACCGAAAAAAGAGTTGCAATATTAAACCATTTATCGCTCAAATATTAATGTCCCAAACAAAAGCATGTGGAAGGGATTTTGTATTAATAAGACGAATTGAAAGAATTGAATAACAGCTGAAGCGTATTTTATGAAGAAATAGTAATTTTTTAAAATGGTCTTTTTTCTATTATATTATTTATTTTTAAAAAATGTTTGCTTTTAAAATAATTGAAATTGATAAATTCGAAATAATTTAAATGTCAAAATAAAATTAAATAAAATATTGAAAACATTTGATTTGAACTAAAAATTGCATTACTAAAAGCTTTCTTTTTTTTTCAGAACTTTTTAATACTTTATAACGTAGATGAAAATATGTTTTTAATTTAACAACATATTAATAACTCTATGTCAATATATAAAATATATTTATGAAAACATTCTTTTAAAATCATGCGCGAAAACTTAAATAACAAATATTAGTCTAAAATATAGATTTCAGAGTGCAGACGATTTTAAGACATTAACGAAAGAATGTTAACTTTTCAAGCAAAATCTTAAATGATGCTTCTATATTGATATTTCAAAGTGACGGCTAGGTTACATTTATGTTATATTTAAGTTACGGTAGGGTAATGTTAAGTCGCAGTTAGGTTACAGACAGATTATGGTTATGGTACAAAAGTTTACGGTTAGGAATTTGTCCACAGAGTCAACATTATGCATGCTTTGATTAAAAATATACACTTTTGTTAAATGGCTCTGAAATTATAATACTATATACCAATCTTTTATCATCGCGTATCGATTCATTCACGGTATAGTCGGATTTAAGAATGATATAATTAGTTTGAAATTCAAAATTTTTCACTTGGGATTTCTATGCGAAAAAAATAATTAGTTACGTGATTTAACAGTGATTTTTACGGGTAAATATCAACACTTTAACACGAAACTAACGCAATCGTTGGATACATGTTCCCTCCCGTGTTTCTCATTGCTCATTTTAAGTATTTCTAGAGCTTAATATTAGTTGTTGTTTTTAAAACCGATTTTTCACAAAGTCAGCTGCGACGTATTTCAGACAATGCATTTCTGCATGCTTCCAGTTATTGATAAAATCATACAAATTTCAAGTTCGTTTAATATTGTTAATACGGACCCGGGCAACGCCGGGCGGGTCAGCTAGTAAATAATAAAATTACATTAAATCAGATATTTTTTAAGCAGAATTGAAATTTAACAAATTACAACGACTATTTGGGAAATGATGTTTTCAAAGACTAAAATTTTAAAGACTTATAAATAAATTCTATGTTTATGTTAATAATAATAATAAACATCATTTTTATGATAATCATAACAAGTCATATATTACGTACGTCATGCATTAAACATTATATTCCTAGACGAATCATAAAAAATAGTAGTTTATAGATATACAACTTTAACTGTTTAAAATGTGCATTTTTATTTCATGGAGTTAATCGGATTGATTTTTCAATGCCTCATATTACGTACGACATGGATTAAATATTAATATTTTTTGTACCCATTTTAAACAAATTTTAAATGAAATTTAAGTTTTTCAATTTTCGGGGCTGCAAATTTTCAAACTTCTAAGCATCGCGCATTTTAAATTTTTATACCGTTGCGTAGAGAAAAAAATATGCACTTTTCAATGGAGTTTGTCTGAAATATTTAACGCATTTTTTTTCAAATTATTATTTTAAATATATATATATATATATATTACATTTTTGTAATCGTGGGAATAGAAGTATTCCACTTTTGGAGATTAAACATGGACCAATCAGAAAACGAATAAAATAAGTTGTGGAATTCAACCAATAAAAGATTCAGATATACTTCAGATTTCCTAGTCCTCCACCGAGGACAACTACTATTTTTCAAATACTTAAAAAATACTGTTAATGCTATGATATTGATTATTATTTAAAATATATATTATGTAAAAATAACGGAAAATATATTATTCGAATTATAAAGTTTCGTTCAGCAGAAGACCGTGTTAATGCTATGAATTAATGACATCATAAGAGCGACCACATATTTTTCTTTTCCGAAATAATCAAATATTGATAAAATTACAAAAACTCCATCTCGTAGAATTTTAATTATAAAATAAAATAAAATAAATTATGCATTACTCGTTAGGGGTAAGCAAACACTTATTGAAAGTCTAACTAATAGATTCTAGAAACTGCATAACAATTCAAATGTAAATTTTTAATATTACATATACTTACACGAGGAGGTAGGAGAATGAAATGAAAATTTCTAAAGGGTCACTAAAATTGTATTTTTTATTATATGGTGTTGCAAATTGCCAGACAAAGTCTGTGAATTGTTCACGAGCTGGTAATTTTAAAGTGTGGCGGGTTTAGAGGTTGGAGATGTGATGGATTAAAATTGGTGGGAACTTTATGCAGTTGCACCAAAGAGGAACTGCATGCACTTAATTTGATTTTTATGGAGTGGGTACTACTGGGTTATCCTGTCGACCAATTTCAACATATAATACAAATCGCCAAACTAATAGTTAAATTACGCATATTGACATAATTTTTATTTTAAATAACGAAACAACAAATAATTAGTAGCATATTAATAAAAACTCAAATAAGAAGTCGAAATAAAAATCTCTTAAAGAGATTTTAAACACGTGTTTCGAATTTAATATCATTGAATGTGACATTCACGATCATCTATTATTGGCATTTAATGTTATTGATTGGTGATAGTTTTTTGGTCGACGGGGTAACCAAGAATAGCCATGGAGTGAAAGGCTAAAACCTGTTGAAAACCATAGAAAAATACAGCAGATAACAACCGGTTTCACGCAAAAAAATTAACAATGTACAATAATCAAGTATGTATCGAGTGGTTTGTTCTGTTGACTTTCTCAATCGTCTCAGGTTGTTTCATTGAGGACAAAAAATGGTTCATTTTGCAGTTAGAAATTAAATTTTATAATCTATATGAAGTGAAGGCTGTAGTCTTATAACTAAGCAATTAAAAATATTTTAGAATGTAATGCATTTTGCTAAGATAATTGTTGATCGAAGTTAAATACTGACTAGGAATACTTATACATAATGTATAATATAATAGGAATATTTAGAAGAGAATATCTCTTTTGACTTTTGAAACTAAAATCTAGTTAAAAGGGAATACTTTTTTTGTTAAAGTTAATTGAAAAATTTATAATTTAAAAGTATTTTTCATAGTTTTTTTAAATACATTAATGTATCTCTCACTATAAAGAAGAAGAATGTGTTAGCGACATAAAATGAGTATAATCACATAAATTATTACACGAATTTTACAAAATTTACATTTAATATCTACAAAAATTGGCAAAATTCTGATTTTATTATTCTGAGAACATAATTATTTAATATTTACTTATGAGTAAAAAATGATTTTTCATTAGATGTTTCACCTTTGTTACATGATTCATGAATCTAAAATCAAGAAATACAAAAATCATAGCATGTTTACTAAAATAAAAAATATCAAATATAATTAACAATATTAAACAATAATCGGTTTATATGAAAGTGCATTACACTCACATTTTTTTCATTATAACATATGTATGAATTTAATATAAAATATCTCTCTCCCTGAAGCTTATATATGTCTATTTATACTCTTAATGTATCTATTTATACACTTTTGTACCCTCTTTACATAATTCTCATACTTTTCCGTAGAAAACTGTATTGACATAATTCATATAAAAGCTGTTTTGAGCTTGATCCACTATGCTTGTTTTTTATGCATCTTTAATAAAGCATCATCTATACTAATAAAATCCGTGCGCTCTGTCTGTCTGTCTGTCTGCTTGAAGACGATTACAGTTCGCAACGCGGGCGAGTTGGAAGTCACGAGAGGTGTCTTTCGATTGGAAAAATTCCGGGGAAGTCATTTCTGGCATTTTCGAGACCGTGGGACCAAAATTAAAAAAGTTATGAATTAAAAACTCCTTGGGAATCGGAACGAAAAATGTCTCAATTCCGAAACGGAGGTCCGAAGCAGAACACTGCGCCGCCTTGCGGTGAAGGACATGAAGTTTTCCCCTTTGGCTAAAAGAAGAAACAGCCGAAAACCTCTTTTTCTACCGGCGCTAATTGCGTTTTTTTTCCGCATCAATTTTTTTGACTTGCCGTAGAATATTTACCGTAGTTTTCGCTAAAATATTGAACTTTGAAATAAAACAGGACTATCGAAACTTTTTTTTGCGCGTTCTTTCTCAAACCATCATGCAGACAGTTTTTAAAGTAGAAAAAACTGATTACATATTCAGAATCTGCGTAAAAATCTGCTTCTGATGAACTAAAAAATACGAAAAAATGTGTTATGGGCGCCTAGTGCCCACCGTGCAAAACCAAATATTTTTAACGGGACTATGGGCGCGAAGCGACCATAGCTCCGATCCACAATCTTTTTTTTTTCAAGTGCACGTGGCCCACAGTGCGATTTGTAAAAATCATATATTTTTAACGCTCTTTAATTTGCTTTTTTTTGTGCTTGAGGATTCGAACACCAAGACTTGCTTATTAAATGATTTTTTTTTGCTTATTATATACTGCTTAATACCGAGGTTCGTTTGGAAAAAGTGGCCCAGCTAGCGGGCGTAGCTCGCTAGTCTATACTAATAAAATCCGTGCGCCTCTGTCTGTCTGTCTGTCTGTCTGCTTGAAGCCGATTACAGTTCGCAACGCGGGCGAGTTGGAAGTCGCGAGAGGTGTCTTTCGATTCGAAAAATTCCGGGAAAGTCATTTCGGGCATTTTCGATACCGTGGGACCAAAATTAAAAAAGTTATGAATTAAAAACCGGTCGGGAATCGGAACGGAAAACGTCTTATTTCCCAAACAGGTCTCAAACGGAGCTCTGAGGCAGAACACTGCGCTACCTTGCAGTGAAGAACAGGAACTTTTCCCCTTTGGCTAAAAGAAGAAGCAGCCGAAAACCTATTTTTCTCCCGTCAATTTGTCAAAGAATGTATAAGAGAAAAAGATGTAATTGGTAAAAAATATTAAACACTGTTTAATTAATATAATAAGTACAACTATTTAAGCACAGCAAGATATGTTCACTAAGAGGTAATAGTGTTGCTAATTAATATTTTGAGGCTCTCAGATGTAACTGGCTATTCATATATTTATTCTGTATGTGAGTATTAATCGTTGTAGCTCATTTTCATACTTTTTCTTTTTGGTAGCATACACGAATATTGTGTAACCTAAGATTTACGCGATTAATACTAATTTCTGTTAGTACAAACGGAAAACGAGCTGCCAAAATTATTTGTTAGTTATGTTCTTTGTGATATTTATGAAATTACTTATTTTTTTTTAATAGCAGTCTTTTGCAGTTTTTAATAAACAAACTTTTTTTGCGCGTTTTTTCTTAAACCGTCATGCAGACAGTTTTTAAAGTAGAAAAAAACTGATTACATATTCAGAATCTGCGTAAAAGTCTGCTTCTGATGATCCAAAATATACGAAAAAATGTATTATGGACGCGCAGCGCCAACCGTGCAAAACCAAATATTTTTAACGGGACATTGGCGACCATGGCGCGTAGCGCCGGTGGGCCGGCTTCGCACGATGGGCCCGTACCGCCCACTGTGCGAAATCACATATTTTAACGGGATAATGGGCGCATAACAACCATAGCTCTTTAATTTACTTTTTTTGTGCTGAGGATACAAACACCAAGACTTGCTTATTAAATGAATTTTTTTGTTTATTATATATTGCTTAATATCGAGGCTCGTTTGGAAAAAGTGGCCCAGCTAGAGGGCGTAGCTCGCTACACTGTAAAAAAAATTCAAGAGGTTACTAAAAATGTTTTAGTAAATTTGTATTCCACAGAATTTTTTAGTAACCATTACAAACTTTTTTTTTGCAAGTGAAACAAGCATTTCTTTTGTAAACTGAACAAAACTAACTTAAATTTTTTTAGTATGAGCCACCAAGCAAATTTTAGTAATAGCTCCAAAATTATTTTTAATAACAATTACGTGCGTCCGAAGGGCAGGAGCTTCCTTCGAGCTGCATCCAGACTTCTGAAGCGATAGATTTTCGGCAAAAACGCAATAGATGGCAGCACCAAACATTGCGACCAGCTCCAACAGGAAATTCATAACCCCTTTATTATAGAGTACTTACACTACATACATTCGGGGCGTACTTGGCGCTGTCCAGTATTGAACCCGGAACCTTTTAGCCTGTAGTCCGTTACTATAACCACTATGCTATCGAGGCCACGCCACTTGAGTTTTAGTAATAGCTATTAAAAATATAAAACTATTAACTCTATTCGTTGCTAACTTTTTTCTAGTAATTCTTACAGATTTTCTAGTAACCGACTAAGATTACTAAACATTTTTTATCAATTACAAGGATTACTAAAGTTTTTTTAGTAGATCGACCCTTTTTTTTTACAGTGTAGTATATAATAAATTAATTGCATTAATATACATTAATAATGAGTTTTATAATTTTTTATACATTATTTGATAAAATTCAAATTAGATGATATCTAAATTCACTTTATAAAAATTATAGTATAGCTTTATAATAAAACTGTAAAAATAAGCTGTAATATAACATTTTCAATTTCGCAAATTATCTAAGAAAACGTGCTTAAGGAATACGTTTCCTGGTCAAAACATAAATCACGTATTGTATATCCGGATCCATTAAGTAGACTTCTGTATGTTTTTCAAGAACATTTCAAAACTTTCCCTAGTGGATTAAAATTTTACAACTCTATTTCTTATTTAAGAAACTTCATTACATTTCAGGTAAAAATTGCTTTGTTAGAACTTTACCAACGAAGTTTGGATTCAATATTGGTGATGCAGCTGACAACAAATAATAAAAATGACAAATTTTCTTCTCACATTTTCGTAAATGTATTTCTTAAGGGAATATTCTGTTTTGCTTACATCTTAAAGAAGAATTATATGTCACGTATTTTAAAAGTAGTAAATAATATCATAAAAAATGTTTTACAGCACAGATTTAAGCATGGTTATCTAATATGAGTTTTTTATATGTGCTAAAATGTGGATTTCGTATTCATATTTTTAATATAATGTTAGACAAAATGTTTATAAAAATATAAAATCTGTAATGTAAAAAAAAAAAAAAATGTCTGAGAAATAATTGAAAATGTCTTGGAAACTGAGATTTCTAGAATTTTCTTTTTAATGAAATTTATGTAAGAGATATACGTTTGCATTCTAAATAAAAAACAATTGTAAGTTTACTGATATTTTGTTTAAGAAACTGGAATATATACACATTTTTATTCAAAGAAATTCATGTAAAATATACATGTTTGTACTGTAAATAAAAAAATGTAAGAATATACTAATCATGGAAGACGGTAGTATTCCTGTGAAGCAGCCTTAAGCCTAAAATTGTATCGTAGAATTGTCGAAGGGCGGAACTCATATATACAGCTAGTTTGAGATCAAAGGAAATGCGGAAAGCCGTCTTTTAATAACTCAGCAAATATAGCTCACATTGTTCTGATTTTTTAAAAAGAGTCTTATATCTGCAGTCTAATTCTATTTAGAATATTTTTACATTTCAACGTTCTTTATCTTTGTTCAAGATAATGAAATCTAGAAAACGGCCTGGGCGATTTTATTAAAACTTATATATAATATGAATCTGTTTAAGATAGAATGAATAAGACGAGCCTAGTTTCTAGGAAAACTCTTGTTTGTTATACATTGGTCTTGAAAATTTGGACTATATTTTGCGCATTTCTATGGGAATCTCAATGCAAATGCTCGATAAACCATTTACTGTATTCATACGCGTGTTTCTTTTTTTCTTTACTTACCTTTTTCTCCGCTTTACTGCGTACTTGCTTGCTCAATCGTATGTTGTTGGGATTGAGATCTCAATGCAAATGCTCGTGTTCTGTCGCATCACGTGTTCTGTCCCGTTCGAGGCATTGCGTTTTATTTTTGTTTTGATATTTTTTAAGCCAGTTAATAAAATAAAGTTGACTTTCATTATCCGTTTCTTTGTATTTTTTTATTGTTAATGAGACCATTAAATGAAATTTTAATTAAAAAAATCTAATAAGTTAAATAAAATTACATTACAATTACAACTGATTTAAATGAAATAAAACTTCACTTTAAATAAGTTTCAATAATACAATTTTAAAATTAAATTTAAGTAAGATATAATTTTTATTACTAAAATGGACATTTATTATAAATTATAAAATGAAATGAATACTTACTTTTACAAAATCAAACATTTTATTATGAATGCGTCTAAAAGCATAAATTTCTGGATTTTGTCGGCACTCAGTTTAGAACTTCAAGCGTACCAATCTTTAGGTACAAAATTTTAGCTGACAAACATTGATTTTGAGACCACGTTCATCAATAATGTATGGTTCAAAAATGTTTAAAAATACAAAATATGAATGCGAAAGTATGCGACATTATAAATGACACTGTTTTTAGACTTTGTTGGGGGAAAAATATGATTGTGTCCAGTAGCACAGTTTGATTTTTTATTACGTAATCCAAAAACTTCATAATTTCTATTCTAAATTGCATGTCATTAAGATTCAATGTAAAGGGGAAAAAAAGCAATTTTTCAAGAATTTGAAAAGTTGAAACTAAACTTTAGTTGTAAATTGTAGTTTAAGCCTTTTTTACTACAGATATTATGTCAAAATTCCATTCAGATTTTTTTTTTTTTTTTTTTTTTTGACAAATGAATTGATAGTAAACAAGGAAATACTTAGTAGGCCTTAAAGCCAATAGATGGCAGCACTAAAGTTCTGTGTGAGTGGCAGTTTTGAACTTTGATTGCAGTCATTCGTTGTTGCATTTCATTCCTAGATGGTTCCCTTGCTGAAGTTGAATCATGCATTGTCAGAATTGAGATTGGTTTTAAAAATTTTTTCTAGGCGAAATTTATTGTCGATCTTACTGCCAATATCCCTTGGACGCATCGTACGCATGTTGTTGTCGATAGATTGTAAGTGCAAAATGGCAGAAGATTTGAAAATGTTAGAAATTTAAATTTTTTTATTATCATTTAAATTGCAGAAAAAAATGCTTGAATAAAAAAATGCAAAGATTTTAGTTTTAAAAATTAAATTGGAAAAATCCCTTTAATAATAAAAAAGCATTGTAATTTAAAAATATTTTTATAATCGTTGAGCATTCACAATAACAACAAACATGATTTACACTTTGAATAAACATTTTTTTCAATTGCAAAGAATAATTTGAATGAACAAATACAAAGTTTGTATGTTTTACATTTTAATTTAGTTTAAAATATCATTTTAGTGATTAAAATTTTAAAAAATCATTGTACAATTATTATAATTATTCATAAGTCACTTTTTAAATTGCAAAAAATAAATAAAAAAGAGAGAGAGAGAGAGAGAAAGAGAGAGAGAGAGTTCTTGAAGATTTTATCTTAAAAAAATCTGTTAAAAAAGTCGATTTAATTTTTGAAAATATTTAAAAAAGAAAACTGAGTGCAAAAGTATCGTGTAGCTTCTAGCAATATGATCCGAAGATTTGGATGAGCAAGGAACTTTGTTGCAGATGATATGATTTTTTTATCAAGTCCTATTAACAAACGAAATAATCTAATGCATAATTTCTGTTCAAAGCTATATATGTGTGAGAAAAGAAGTATATGTGTTCCAATATTTATGCTAGAATCATATTTTGTAATGTTTTAACCCTTTCGTGGCTATAAGCGCGTATATGCGCCCAGAATACCACTTAATTTGAATTGCGAAATGCCATACTGACACCGGAATTTTTAAATAAAAATTTTAATTTTACAAAGAACGTAAAAAAAAAAAAAAAAAAAAAAAAAAAAAAAAAAAAAAATTATATATTATGAAATATTTTTTTTTTAAATTCCGGTGTCATTCAATCATTTTAGTATTTTATGAATAGAAGTGCTTTAACCGTCAAAGGGTTAAAACATGAATGAAAGATACAATTTTTTTTTAATAATAATAATAATTCAAGTATAAACATTAATACAAAAACATTACGCTGTGATTTAAAAACATAAAAAAAATGAAAAGTACAAAATTATTTTTTTTAACTATAACATTTTGATTCCAATTATTATATGGCATTAAAAATTTAATTTAATAGAATATTTTAGTAAGTTCTCAGAAAATAATATGCAAAAATAATGAATTCTGTAAAAATATATCTCCACTTCTGCACATCACCCCAATTAAAAACTGAACTTTCTCACTTTTCGTCTATGACTTTTCCACCACATGAAATAATCATTGTCTTATACTTTGTTGCTATAAGTCTTTTTATAGTTGCAACTATTAGTTTGTGACTTAAAAAGGCCATTTTCACAATATCTAAAAATAAGAATTACTCGAATGTTCAATATACATTTTCAATCTCATTTTTGTTGCTAACTTAATTGTTTTTAGTATTTTGTAAATTCAACAATATGCCTTTTATAAATAAACTGTTAAGTTAAATATAAAAATCCTATGCTTTTTGAAAAAAAACTAATTATTTTAATGTTGCTTTAAGGTAAGGACAGGACACTGAGATTCAGGAGGGATGGGGCATGTCCCATCCGTGCCAAATGATTTCTCTATTAAAATAATTATGCTTAATAACATAAAAGTTTTTGGTATTTTATATTTATATTTTATGTTTAGGATACAAATTTTTTTTTATTATGTTATATAAAAAATGTTATATTTGTTTTCTGAAGTAAAGCCTTTTTTGTTTTGTATCTTTAAAGCAAATATAAAATGAACTAAAATACATAATTAAAAAAAATTAAAATTGAAATAAACTAATATTTATAACTCTAAATAATCAATTTTTATGCATTAAGATCTTAAATAAATTTCAAATTTTAAATTAATTGCTTTGTTAACATCTTCGCTTCATACTTATGAATCAGAAACTGCGAATTTTGCTTTCAGTATCCATATCAATGTACATTTTCGGAATATGATATAATTTTTTTTAAAATATTTAAATTATATATATGGGTGTGTTTAAAAAGAAAAGATTAATTCATATTTATTTTAAGGATAAGTTACAAAAATAAGAAATATAGGAAAATTAAATTTATTACGTTATTACATTCGCCTACTAGAAATGTGGTTCAAAACGCTAACTTTCAGAACATTTTCTGGAAAATCTTTTTTTCTGAAAAAGCTTTTACCAAATAATGGAACAAATTTTTCAATTGTGCAATTTCTGCATTAAAATACTTGAAAATTTTTGCGAATAAAATGAATTCAAAAATGTGTCACAAAGTTGGTAACTTAGGATATGAAATAGACTTAAAAGTAAAGTTGTATTTAGATTAATAAATAAGGAAATTTTTTGTTGCAATTGCTTCAGTGTAGCATCCTTCTCTTTTCTTTTTAATTACATCTGTTTTGGGATTAAAATCTGACAAATACAGGATATTTCTTATTCAAAAAATGTAAAGAAAACATTAATTTTTCGATTTTATCTCCTTAAATTCTGCATTAAATCTCATAAATATACACTGCTCAAAGCAATTAAAGGATATTTGAAGTTTTATATAAAATAAAGATATAAACGATTTTTTTTTTTTTTTTTTTGCCGAAAATAGAAGAAGAGAATGACAAATGCAAATTTTTCTAGTTTTCAAACTGTGGAGTATGCAAATCTTGAGTTCGACGTCAAAAACGTCGCTTCAGCGGCAGCGAATGAAATTTGTCTTTCAACTGGATAAAAGAGAATGAAGACAAGGATGATCGGCATTCAGTGATTGCTTTGTTTCGATGAGTACGATGTCTCAGCGAAGTCATTTGACAGATTCAGAAAATTGGAGAATTGTTGGTAGGTTAGAAAGGGGCCAAACTCATCCGAAGTAGCGCAAGCCATTGGAGTGTCACAAAGTGTCATTTTCAGTATCTGGAGCCGTTTTTTGGAGCGTGGATGTGCAGGCCGAAGACCAGGGCAAGATCGCAGACGGGCAACAACGCCCAATGAAGATCGGTATTTAGCGATAACAGCTCAGAGACACCGAAACATGAACGCTACTCTTCTCCGACAACACATTTGCTCGGCTACAGGCACCACGATTTCAACTCAGACTTTCCGAAACCGGCTCCATGCTGTAAGTCTGTATGCTCGCCGACCGATGGTATGTGTTAGATTAACATCAAGGCACCGTCGCGACCGAAGGGAGTGGGCAACCGAGCATGTCAACTGTAGGAGAAATGAATGGAGCAATATTCTGTTTTCTGACGAGTCCCGTTTTTCTGTGCATCCGGATAATAGGCGTATTTTCATCTGGAGGGACCGTGGCAGTAGGAATAATCCTGCGTTCGTCCACGAAAGTGTCAGATTTGGCAGTGGAGGAGTGTTGGTGTATGGTGGCATGTCCATTGACGGGCGCACTGACCTCTACATCATTTGAGATGGAGCTCTGACTGTTCGCCGATATAGGGATGAGATCCTCAGACATATTGTAGTCCCTTACGCTGCAGCAATCGGAGATAACTTCGTTTTAATGGACGATAACTGCAGGCCACATCGTGCAAACCTTGTGGAGGATTTCTTTTTCGAGGAAGGAATCGTTCGAATGGAATGACCAGCGTGTTCTCCAGACATGAATCCAATCGAGCACGTTTGGGACGCTCTAGGAAGACGAGTTTCTGGCCGCCAACAACCCCCACAAACTCTCCAAGAACTGGAAAGTGCTCTTCTGTGTGAGTGGGGCAGAATACGCCAACTCGTCATTAATAGCCTCATTGAGTCCATGCCTCAAAGGTGTTCAACGTTGCTGGCCGCCCGTTGAAACCATTCCGCCTACTGAAAATTATTTTCTTTGAAGAAAACACCTTTTCTTTTTCTTTTTTTCTCATATAAACAAATTGTGTTTTTTTTCTTTTTGTACACAAATGCGCAATAAAATGCATTTTTTTTCTCCAAACATGTGTAATTTATTCTCATATAACCTACTATGTCTGTCGACCATGTATCAATCAGCTAAAAAGTTTCCCAGATTAAAAATCCACCTAAAACTGCAATATACTTTAATTGTTTTGAGCAGTGTAGCATTGCTACAATAGGCTTGATAAGAGTTCATTATATACAAAACATACTCACAAAGAGAGGACCCGAGGCTTTTGTCACAGAATCTAGCGAGCCTTTGGGTATTGGTAGAGTTTATTGAGTATATAAACATATCTCAAGGATAAAGTGGGGGGGGGGACTTAAAAAGCGACCCCCAAAGTTCACCAATTGTTTAAGCAAAATATATAATTAAACAAATTAATCTCCTAAGCGAGGGCTGGATTGTACAGTTGGCTAGGCACCAAACGTTTTTTTTTTTTTTTTTTCTCTCGCTTTTCGGCTGTCTGCTGGTTCAAATACCATCCAGGTAATTTTTTTCTTTTTACAGACAAAATAAGGATTAGTTATTTTCCGACTACAATATCTGATTATTTATACGTATGACAAATATAAATAAGAATGTGTTTCTAGGTTCATTAATACACATTTATTTATTTACAAAGAGTAACAGAGTTTCATTGAAACGGTACGGACAGAAAAGTTTAAAAAAAATCTTATGCTATACATACGTATTTCTCTTACACTCGACATCTTTGGATTTTTAAATTATTTATATTTATTTTACAATAATTTACATATATTTTAAAATTACGTACAGTTATTTTACATTCTTTAAATTCAATTCAATACTATGTATTTAAAAATTAATTGCGTTCTGTTACAAGTGACGTTTTGAAGCTTCTCCAAGAGGAATTTTTTACAGAATAACTTTATTCATTTTAATTAATAAAGAACAGCGTGTAATCACCGAAAAACTTTAAAAACAAACTACCGGACTTATTCGCTTTGCAACAGGTGGCTAGTGAAAGAATAATCATTACAAACCCTTGATGTTTATTTTTCATAGTGTACTAACAAGCTTGTTTTGCTTAACAGTCACCTGCAAAACTACGTTATAAAATGTAAGAATGAATAAAATTAAAATTTTGTCTATTGAATAATTCTGTTTTTTTTTTTTCATTTGATCCATAAAACTGAAATATCTTTAAATAAATAAGTACATATGTATATATATATATATATATATATATATGTCTGTGTGTGTGTGTGCATATGTGCAGAAGTATGTTCTTATTTATATTTGCCATACGTATAAATAATCAGATATTGTATTCCGAAAATAACTAATTCTAATTTTGTCTGTGAAAAAAAATGGCCTGGACGGAGTTTTAACCCACAAACAGCCAAAAAGTGAGAAAAGTAAATGTCTGGCATCTAGCCAACTGTACAATCCAGCCCTCGCATAAGAGCTCGATTTGTTTAATTTTATATTTTGCGTCAATAATGGGTGAATGGGGGGCCGTTTTTTAAGCCCCCCCCTGAATATTACACTTTATCCTTGTGATATGTTTACATATAACTATACTCTATCAATACCCAACGCTCGCTGGATTCGGTAACACAAGCCTCGGGTCCTCTTCTTGTCAGTCTTGTTGGTTTGATTACAGATGTTGAATCTCAAAATGATTAGAAGAAGGAAAATCGGCCAGTGAGATTTCAGTACTATCCTCTCAAATGCATAATATTATTTAGATTAAATAAAGTGCTAAAAAAGAAAATGTTTTATTCTTATTTACATTTACATAAATCAAAATTAAGTTTTGTTTACTTGTTTGTAATGTGTGAAACCTACAGAATAGTGTGAAATGAAATTTTGACCGCAACAGAATTCACACATGCGCCTTAAGCTTTTGTATAAACGCCCTATCAACTAAGCTTCTCGAATGATACCAAGAAAATATATGACTGTAAAGATAGCTTTAATCTTCTGAAATCGTAATTTTATTTGCTTATTTTAGTTTGAATGCATGCTTAGGCTTTTTTTACTGTGTAGGTTTCACACGTTGCAATATATGTATATATATATAATATATAATGTAATATAAAATACGTGATTTTTACACTTTCTAATTAGCATCTCTTTTTTTTCTCGAAGTAATGTCTAAGCTTAATTTCTAAATTTTTTTTCAGGAAAATGTAAAATTGATTTTATTGTTTTCGCTGATAATTTATCATATTATTTTTCGGGTCATTACGAAATACATACATTGGGACAGAGTATTAGTAATTTTTTCTTTCTTGTTTGTAGAAATGAACAAAATATGGTAGAATAGTAAAAAACTTTCCATTATTTTGCTAAAATATAAGCTCTGTTGATTTATTAAAAGTAACGTTACTAGTTCATAGCACTGCAAATAAAATCATTAAAGTTACTAATCGTTTTCTAGAAAACTGGGATTCCTAGAACTTTTTATGTAATGGTAACAGTAAAAATTCATGTAAAAGATAACGATTTGCACTGAAAATAAAAAATCTGTAAGGGTACTAAGAACGTTTTAGGTAACTGGGATTCTAACAATTTTTCATGTAACTGCAACCCGGGTTACAGATAAAATTTAGTGAGATTACTGTAATTTTAGTAGACTCTCTTGTAATGTTACAGATTTGTGCAATTTTACAAAAATTATCTTTGTAGATTTATATTTTTTCTTATACAGTGTACAGTTAAAATATTAGTAACCATCCAGATTTCGGCAACTTAGCATCTGTAGGATTACAGATATTTTTTTACAATGTGTTAAAAAGAAAAAGAAAACGAAAAAAAGTCCACGAGGTTACTACGAATTTTTTATGAAACTTGGATACCTAGAAGTTTTTATGTATCTCAAACTTAAAATATTCATTTATTTATCATAGATTACCGGTAAATTTTAGTAAGCATACATATTTTTGTAGCTTTACAAAAATCAGTTATCTAGATTTGCAACCCGGCCACACTGTTTTTTCTTTACTGCGCACAGATAGAATATAAGTAAGTTTATATATGTTATAAAATAATAGGTTTGTATATTTAATTTTTTTTAGTATTCAATCTTTAAAAAGTAAAAGATATGTATTTCTATCAAATTAAAGTCTACCTAGTCTGTAAAAAAGCCTGTAATCCTACCGATATAAAGTTGCCGAAATATGTATGTTTAATAGAATTTTATGTATGTACTGTGCAAGAAAAGATGTAAATCAACAAAACTAATTTTTGTAAAGCTATAGAAATCAGTAACTTTACAAACGGATCTGCTAAAATTACAGCTTTCTTCTTAAAAATTTATCTATAACCTGGGTTACAATTACATAAAAGAATTCAGGAATCCCTGTTTCCTAGACAATTCTGAGTAATCTTAAATATGTTTTTGATTTTTAGTGTAAATATGTATCTGTTACATTACTTTTTGCTGTTGCCGTTACATATAAATTTCTAGGAATCTCAGTTTCCTATTAAACTTTCAGTAACTTTACAGATTTTTTTTAACAGTGAGTACTTGGGAAAACAATGATATGTAAAATGTTTATGAAACATGTCAGAAATAAAAAAAAACTTTAAAAATGTTGTATTTTTTCTCTTTTCTCTATTAATTTATTATTTAACAGAAGTATACCTATGGAATTATTTATAATCAATATTCTAATTATGACTCATTACACAATATATATATATATATATTTTTTTTTTTACAGAAACAACACTTTATTCTCTGTGTTGATGAATAACATCACTATAAAATATTTTTATAAGTCAAAAATCATAAAAATATAATCAGTTAATGAAAACCCACAATAAATAAAATGACCACAATACCCATATATAGGTAAGAACGAAAAAATACTTATCTAAGACACTGAAAAAAAAATTATGTACGCAAACATTAATGCACTGATGTACTCATACCGAATTTAATATGTTGATTCAAATACCAATTTATCCTTTCTTCCTTCTAGAACATGTTATTAAACACAAATAAAACAAAAATTTTTACTCTAAACGGTTTATTTCATTCGCGGAAGCATAAATTTTTTTATTAATATGAACACTAAATCATGTAGAACATTTAAAAATATTGTAATAATGTGTGGAAGTTGTTTTCTTTCTTAAAATATTCGATTTTCGTATCCTGATAATAATTTTGCTATTTTTCCTTAATAAAAAATAATTAAACGTTTCTTATTAAGCCTCAACAGTGGCCGAGAGGTTTGGACCTCTCAACTGGTAGACGGCAGGTGCTGGGTTCGAACCCAATCGCGGCCGTCGGCCTAACCGTTCGGAGTTTTCGTGGTTTGCTTCGAGCCTTGCGTAAAAACGGGTTAAGTTCCCTTAGAAAGACCCCCCGAAGGGCACTCCCCCCTGGGCCTATATCCCTAGCGTAGATAATCGGCCAACAAAAATACACCAAACACCGTTTCTTATTAAAATGAGAGGAAAACAAATATCAGTACACTTTTATTTGATTAGGTACTTTCAGAAATTAGGGGAGGGGGAAGTGGGTGATTCTCAAAATAGGGGACAATTTCAAAAGTAAAATCTTAAAAAAATTACTGTTAGCGAAATTTCTGAAAAAAATAGGTGTTGTTAATATAGTATTAGGTATACTTTACATGTAGTCAGCAGAGCTAAATATTTAAAAATTAACTTAAAAAAATAATTAGTATTTTTTGAGCCATGCTAATGACAAAACAAATTGCATGGAATAAATATATTAGGAAATTTTTATTTTCTTCCTGTTTAAATATTTTTTTTCTATATATATTAGCCTTCCTTTTCAGCAAATGGTTTCCATTTTTACATATATACATATAAGGAGAATAAAAACATTACCAAAGAGCAAACTTTGTTTACATGAGCAACATTCTGACACTAACAATATAAGAAGCTGTCTTAGTGATTTTCTGACAGATTTAATGCTTATTTTAGGGATAATAAATGTAATACCTAAATTTATATGTAAAATTAATTTTTATAAAAGATACAATATAAGCAATGGTTACATTTATGCACATCGGAGTCTTTAGCATGGACAGAAAAACCATGCTAATGACGCTGATATTTGTCCATGCTAATGACAAATTTTAATTTAAATAAGATTATGAGCCATAATATAATCCCAATGCAATAGTCCTTTCTGGGGCTTTTTAAAACACAAAAGTCCTATGCAAATAAGTAAAATAAAAATTTTAATTATAAAATAAACATGAAAGTTATTATCCATTCGAATGACATACATTTGATGTACACCCCTAATATTCAACTTCTATTCTTAAAATACAATACTTGCTTCTATTTTCAGGCTGGAATAAAATGGCTACTTGTTGCCATGGAGAAACTTTATATTTTCAAACTATTGTTATATGTGAAAATGAAATTTTGATTAATAACCAGCTGTTATAGTATGACCTTTTTTTGAAAATAGAATATGGAGGACAAACTTTAATTCTTTTTTTATATGCTATAATTTTATTTTTAAAAAGAAATTTATTGGATAAATCCTCTCCTTGATTAATTTAAAGAAAGAATAACATTTGTTTTATTTTATAAACATGATATTAACTCTTAAAAAAGCTAGTATATACAAGGCACAGCTGCTGTGGACATCCATGCTAATGACATTTTGAACATTTATTCTGTTATTTTAAGGTGTTTTTAACTAAAAAGTGAGTAATTCTTGAGTGCAAATAATGAATAATATTAAGACAAACATATCTAAATATAAAAACATGACAGAAAACCTCTCAATTTTTTTTGTATGCCGAAAGACATAAATTGTCCCCTATTTTGAGAATCACCCAGGTACATAATGATTCATATTTCAACACCACAATGAAATTAAAAAAAGGAGTATATATGTTTCTGAATTTTTAATGCATTTGGATCGGAGCTGACATAAATAAAATTGACGTATATAAAATTGTGTAAATTGCACTCAATTTTATGAGCCAATTTTTTAGTGCACTAAAATTTTATTTGAATAATTTAGTATCGTTCATGATTGACATGATAAAATAAAGCATGTTTAGAAAAGTTTTCTTTTCAATATTAATATGAAAAAAATAATAGCAACATATATGAAATGATAAAATTATTACTACACGAGTAATGTTTTATTCACATCAAATACATAAATTGCATAAAATTATCAAACATCCGAATATTATCTTACACAAAAAATGGATTCTTAAAATGATACATTCATTATGGGAAATATTGAGAAATCATGAGCCATTTACAAAAGAAATAGAACATATTTTGTTTTTCATGATAAAAGATATTTTTTCAAACCTAATTCACTTTTAAAAATATATAAATGTGGAAGAATGGTTTTCTTAAGCCGAAGAAGGATCTGGCATACCTGTATAGTTTACTAGATTGAACTGCCATTTTAAAAGGTTTTCTCTGTCAGAATAAACGATTTACTTTTCTTATGCAAATACATCGCAATCCGATAGAATTTATTTTCACGTATCAGTTTCCTATTTGTTATGTATCATTTTTGTAAATATTTCTTTAATGGGAATAAATATTTTTTTTCGCATAATGTTTGTTGACCAGTACATGTTTAAGGTATTTGTTCTTAAAGGTTGCCTTAAGAAACACATTTTAGATTGTAATCAACGTGAAGCTATTTAAATATATGTATGTCTCGCAAAGGTAGATTCGCAATTTTTCACATTATTTTAATTTTTCTTCCTTTTAAAATTCTCTATTATAAGTTTTTTTTATTTATATCTATTATTTGTATATAACTAATATAATAGACTATTCGGAATATTGTAAAATATCAAAAGAAAATAGCGATGTTGCTTAAATATCTTTTGTTGAAAATCTCTCTCTTTTTTTGAATGACCATAAAATTCAATATTTTTTATTTATTTTTTTTCGTACAATTGTTTCATAAGTATATTAAAAATAAATATGTATTAAGAAATTAAACAAAAACATGAAATATGAAATATGCACATTAATAATACTAAAATTAAACAAGAGTTTCATTTATGTGATTTTAACATGCAAGTAAAAAAAACAATGATATGTTTAGTAATTTTTACGCCGATTAATTGAAATGCTTTTATTCTTTGTTTATAGCAACTCTAAAATAATAAAATTTACTACCGTTTCAGTAAAATATATTTTATTTTAAGGCAAGATAACTAAAAATACTGCATTAAAATCTGTAACCATTTTCATTTAAATATTACACTTTCGAAGTTTTTTTTTTTTTTTTTTTTTACTTTTCTGTGTGAGTGTGTGTATGTTACATTAAAATTTGTTTCTAGTGTCATGAGTTACAAAATATTAGACAAATAATTTAATTAAAAAATACTATATATTTATATATACATTTATACACATACACACACATACACACATATGTAAATACATATTTGCATACTGAAAAGAACGTACTTATTAGATTGCACCATTATTTCTTGTTTAAAAAATATGTAAATATTTACTATTTGAATATATTTATGTCTCGCGAAGGTAGATTCGCAATTTTTCACATTTTTCATTTTTCTTCCTTTTTAGAATTCCCTTTTATTTTTACAGTCGAAATTTAGGAAACAAAATCCACACGTGTTTGCGTTTTTAAACAATATTACTTCTTATTCTTTAATAGAAAGAAGATTTTTCTATTTTTTATTAAAAAAGTCGTTCAAGCATTATAAAATTACCAGACAATGCCTCTCATGTGATAATAAAAATACACTGTCATGTGACATAATATTGACAAATCACATGATATTGTCATGTGACGCACATTGGAAAATATCATGAAATATTTTTTTTTAGCATATAGCACTTCTTATTATTTTAACTCAAATAATATCGTATGTATGGCATTTTCTAATAACTGCGTGATGTATATACAGTGTATTTCAAAAATGACCGGAATATTAGAAAAATCAATACAAACTAAATGGGCAGTAATAGAAATACACCGCCTGTTTCAATATGCTTGTGAAAACAGTAAATTTTCAGGCAGACGAGCTTTTGAAATTAGTTACAATTTTCAACAACAGATGGCGCTACAGTCTGGAAAATATAAAGTACGATATTTTCCACACATCCATCGTACTCAGCAATAATATGGCAAAGTATCTGAACGAAATTACCAGAAACCTTTGTAAACGTTTCAGGCTTTGTAAACGTGTCATTACATGACGAAGAGATGTACAAATTCACTTGTTCAATTGTTTCTGGATTGTAGTGGTACACCTGGTCTTTCAAGTCAAAACCCTCTGTTCTAAGGAATAAACCATTTTTTCGCAGCAAATTTGTAATATGTGAACAGCACACGCTTAGAGCTGAAAGATGACTTACAGAATGGCAAACTTACAGTCTGCGTTTTCTTCTATAGCTTTCAAATCGCCTGCAGCGCCATCTGTAGTTAAAATTTTAAACTAATTTCTAAAGTTTGTCTGCCTGAAAATTTACTGTTTTCCCAAGCATCTTGCAACAAACGGTGTATTTCTATCGCTGGCCGTTTAATTTTTATTGATTTTTCAAATACACCGGTCATTTTTTAAACACCCTGTAGATGTATTTGGAAAATAATAAGTCTATAATAGAAAATTATCACCGTAGCTAATATTTCAAGCAAGAAATTATCATGCTTATTAAACTGCACGATTCGGTGCATTTGTTATTCCAGCGTAATTCATCAATTAAACGCATTAAACAACACGATCCTTCTTAATTGTTGATGTGTTTCTGGTTCAAAAGTTAGATTTCCTAAAGGTTTCTGAAAGCTGAAGAGAAGCCAAAACTAATCGCTTACGCCTGTAAATAATACAATCCACTTTAAAAATGAATTTATTTCCGATTGGCATACTATAATATTAACACGCTTCTCATGTGATGCGAAATTCGATGCATGTTTGAAACTAATATTCGGTTATCTCTAAGCAGAAGTTATTATAATGCAAATAATACTCATATATGATTTGTAATTATAAATGAATTATTCCTGCATAAATAACATCTATAATTGCAAACTAGGGAAAACTGCATAGTTATTTCGATTTGATGATTAAAATATGCGTCATGATAAATTCGGTAAAATTATATTTTAGACTGAATAAATGATAAATAAAATGTAACTAAAAATGACAAACATACGCTTTAACAGCATTTTACTGACCATATATAAATAAAAGGCATTCGTTAAGAGAATTAAAAAAAATAGATTCCCAGTTTTACAAACCAAAAAAATTATTAGAACTTAGAAAATGCCCGTGGTAAACATAATTATTTATTCATAAATAAGGGATTTCTCATTGTGTGTGTTTTTTTATATTTGTTAACAGTGTAATGCATAATTTTAAAATTTATTTCGAAAACAGTTTATTTAAGTTTATTGTTGTTTGTTTTCCACTAAAATAAAATAATGAAAAAATTTGTTTATGCTTCAGATGGAATTAATTTTATGATGTCTCTGCTATGTTTTTTTTTTTTTTTTTTTTTTTTTTTTTTTTTTTTAAAGAAAATGTGTAAATAAGTAACAATTTTAAATTTTATACTTATTTTATTTATTAAAACTACCCAAGAACAACTGTTCAATTATATACTTATTTCTATAATGCTTTTTTGCAGAACTAATAGTCTTATGAAGATAAGGAAATAACGCTACTCAAACATATTGACATATCGAACATACACACACGCCAGTAATTTACAATAGATCGCCAAAAGACCAATCAAAATCGTGGAGTGTAAAAAAAAGAAAAAAACATATAAATCTTGAGATTCACTGTGTATTTAATCCGAACGACTCCACCCTTCTATATATTAATTCGTTATGCTCTTCGCTTTCAAAAGAGGTTATTTTCAATAACACGATATCAAAAATGCAAAATAAAAACAAGGCATATTTTATTTTCTTAATTACTAGCACGAAAAACAAATTTTGCAAATAAAGATTATGTGCGGACAGACTGGAAATAAAAGTGCAAAACGCTAAGGAAAAGATACATTGAAGCTATTATAGAAAAATTAGCGGCCAATAACTAACCTTTTATTAATTTTTATAATATCACAGATAAAGGAGGTAGCTGACAAAATCTGGATCCATGTTGTGCTAAACTGGGAGTTCCATGTTTTGAAATATGTTTCACATCACACACATTATCACTAATTAATGTATGGGGGCTATTTTAAAACTTTTCGTAATATCATAGCATTTTACAGACAACGAGCAATGTCACTTTTATGTTTCGTAAAGATTAACCTATGTGATTAAAATTAGTGAGATATCTGATGTGATGCTGCCGAACAGACCACAAAAAAGGTTGAATTTACATAAATTATGCCCTAATTAGATCGGCGTTCTCCTTTAAGAGCGTGTGAAATAAATTGCATGGGAAAAGCATTTTATGTTTATTTATTTTCAGTAGAAAAAAAAACTTTAAAAAATAAATAAACGACAGTTTGTAAATTTTGATTTCTAAATAAATTAATCGTGTATATAAATTTCCTCAAATTATCATTGCAACAAAACATGAAAATTGATATGTAATGTTTACTTTAAAAAAATCAGGTTCACTCTCCGAATATCAATAATCAAATTGTATCATTTATGTATTCAACATATACATTAGGGTGGGTCGAAAAAATCGAATTTTTTCAAATCCAATATTAATAGTGCGGAAAAGTTGCCTTTTGTAATTAGAAGGACAACGCAAAAATAATTTTTGAAACCAGTTAATATCTTTAGGTCGCGCATCGCACCTGAAGTTCGGAAAATTTGACCAAAAATGACATTTTTTGAAATTAATGATGAAAATTAAAAAAAATTCGAACCTACTTCTAATAGTGCGGAAAAGTTTCCTTTTATATCTAAAAAGATAATGCAATTTTTTTTTGAAATCGGTTAATATGTTCAGGTCGCCCATCGCACTTGAAGTTCGCAAAATTTGATCAAAAATGACATTTTTTGGAATTAATGAGCAAAATAAAAAAAATTTCGATCTTTCTTGTAATGGTACGCTAAAGTAACCTTTTACAATTAAAAAACAACTTTTTATTCTTTTTTAAATTTCTTAATACCTTTAAGTCCATTTAAGTTAGCGAAATTTTATGAAAATTGACAATGTTTCATATATAAAGATGAAAAGTCGTCTTCTTTTCACATCTCCTTCTAATAACATAAAAATATTCCATTATATGCATAGAGAAGTAAAATTATGTATTTAAATAAACGTATAAAATTGGTAATAAACGTACGTGTAATAAACGTATAATAAACGTATTTAAAATTGGTTAATAACTTTTTTATAATATATTGTTTATAAATTGCGAAAAAGTTTAGGAAAATATATTTTTCAACTATTTTATTTATTTAAAGTTAAACATTCATATTGAACAGGTTCAGAACACTACTTAATAAGACATTCTGCAAAAAGAAAGGAAAAATCAATTTTAAACAAGTTTTATTCAAACAATATTAGTCTATTTGCATTGTTCTAATTTTAAAGAATAGTTATTTTTCTTTCTTGCCTTCATTTTTTACCACAGGTAAAGCCTTGTAGTGAGATTTATTATCAAATTTTGACATTAGTGATACTGAAAGCAAAGTTGATCTATTATAGCCGTCTCTGCTATTAGAGCCGCATACTTTTTCAGAAGCCTCACTCACAAATTTCACACATCATTCCACCGCTTGTATGTGTGGCACGTAAACGCCCTTATTGTTTCCACTTCAAAATTCTGAGATAGACTTCGATTCAATAAAAGAGAAAATTCTCTCTATGCTGATTCCGTGTAATATAGGCGGTGAAGTAACTTTGCAGCTCGACCAATCAGTTAGTTCAGTATAATCCTGAGCACCAAAATTTAACTTGGGTATCACAAAATCTCTTGCAGTCGCCACTTGTTCTGTCACGGGTTTCATTGCTCTGAAAACTCGTCGTAATCCTAACTCTCGCACATGTTCGCTCTAATCTGTGATCATTGCCAATAGTAGATTTTTTAGATGAGCGAAGTAAACGTTATGCTCAATAACAGGGTCTGTAACTTCCTGTAGACTATTTAGTAGGAAGCGCGATGTTGTCGGTCGATTGGCACGATTGGCGGTCGTTAGCTATCGGGAATAAGAAATGGGCCCTGGATCTCGGGCAGAGAGATCCTCAGGAAGAAGCCCGATCGCACAGCATTTGACATTTCAAAAAGATACTTTTGATCTTTACTAAGGTCATTTGGGTTTTCAACAGTCACTATTGGGCTAGAGCAGTTGATTGATTCAAACTTGATGGCAGGTAATCTTTCACAAGCAGGTAGTTGCTTGCCTATAGGACAAGAAAATAATGTTGGCATTTTGCTTTTATCATCAATACATTGAAACAAGTGCCTAAAAGGCAATCTGATGAAATGTAAAAGGTAAATGCACCACTGCAAGGGCCTGCCTATTTTCATTTCCAAATTTCGAATAACATCTTTCTTCAACCCGTATTGATAGAGATGTCGTCTCATCCATCTACAAGGACTTCATCTAAGGAAAACTCTTCTGAGACAGATATAAAACGATACTTTCAAAAATATTTTTTCCGGTTCCATTCATAGGCGTTACATGACCAATATATTTTAAGTCCGGCTCCTGAAAAAAAAAAATGTGCCCTTCCCTTTTTGAACTTCGATAGTATTGTAAACCGATTTTCTCTTGATATAACGTAACTGTTTGTGGCATTCACATGACAAGCCTAAAAACCCCCTGCTTTCATAGCTCATCTGCGCACTGAGCAAGTGGAATAGAAAAAGATCGGTTTATCAGTTGTTTTTGTAAACAGCCTGTGTCAATTTTGATCATATTTTCCAAATTTCAGGTACGATGCGCGACCTAAAGGTGTTAAAAGATTTAAAAAAGGAAAAAAAAAGTTATTTTTTAATTTTAAATGTTACTTTAGCGTACTATTCAAAGCAAGTTCGAAAAATTTTTTTAGTTTCCTCATTAATTCCAAAAAATGTCATTTTTGATCAAATTTTCTGAACTTCAAGTGCGATGGGCGACATAAAGATGTTAACCAATTTCTAAAAACATTTTGCGTTATCTTTTTAGATATAAAAAGGAAACTTTTCCGCACTATTAGAAGTAGATTCGAATTTTTTTTTTATTTTCATCGTTAATTTAAAAAAATGTCATTTTTGGTCAAATTTTCCGAACTTCAAGTGCGATGCGCGACCTAAAGATATTAACCGATTTCAAAAATTATTTTTGCGTTATCCTTCTAATTACAAAAGGCAACTTTTCCACACTATTAATAGTGGATTTGAAAAAAATCGATTTTTTCGACCCACCCTAATATACATTTCGCGTATATTCAGTGCATAATAATTTTCGACATGAAAGACATTTATAAGGTGTTTTATTCTAAAATGTTTATCCGTTATAAAAATTATCTTGATCTCAAGCAGAAATATTTACATTTTTCACCATGGAAAAGTTCAAAATTCGGATCCTGCTCCCTTTCGCCAGTAAAATCTGAATCATCAGAAATTTCAATATCGAAATATTCTTGTTCTGATTTGTTGTGTATAATATTTTCTATGCACTTCTTGTTGAAGAAAGTAAAACTTTTTTGACACTCCAGTGCCATCATAACAGAAAAAACCCCACTAAAGAAAGGGGAAATAAGTACAATTAAGGACAAATATTATATAACAGTTTAAAATTATGACACAACTGCAGTGGTTCGGTCTGACAGACCCCTACGTAATGAATAATACATTTAAGATCAACCCTCAGTATTTTCATCCTGTGTCCATGGCAAATTGTTAGAAGAAGGCAGTGCAAGAAGTAATATTTGTACTTTTAATTCTTTCAAGGCCCCGTTTCCATCCTGCAAACGATCAATTTTACTGTTTCAGTTGCGGACTAACGCCGGTAAATTTTTAGTACAATTCCGATCACATAATATATGTGAAAAAGAGCTCTTGATTATTTTTAAATAAATTTGTTTTAAAATTGGGGGTGTGAATCAATTATTTGAGCCCTTTTGGAGCAAAAATATCTTGCCGCTGAAAGGGTTAAGGGGTGAAACTGTTTATAGCCCGAAATCGCAAAGTCTATGAGACTGGGTATTATCAGTTAAAGGTCAAAATATGTTCACTGCTGCAATGAAAAAATCTGATGATTAACATTTTTTGCACATAAAATTTTTCATCTTAATACTTTCTAAGAAAAAAAAAATAAACATACGCAGAAACAATTTAAAATCGAACAAAGATATAAAAAGACACTTAATTTGTAATCGCTCAGGATAAGGAAAAGCGTTGGTTATCTTTAGAAAGCTTAGAAACAAATGCGTTTTATGCAGAAGCATTATATTTAACTTAACACCAAAATATCTGACCTGCTATGTGGGTGCTTGGTATAATTTTTTTAATCATCCCTGTGTAAAATATGCTTTGTATTAAATAAATAAATAGGCTGTTTGAGGAAGATTTCGCCGATGTTACACATTCTTAAATATAGTTTGTTTTTTTTAAGCAACGATTTTTAAAAAGCTATGATTTATTCCATCCCTGTGGAGTACTTATATTTCAAAAGCAATGAATCAATTTTAAAAACAATGAATGAAATGCAATGAATGATATGTAAGAATTTCAGAAAAAAAATATACAAGTCATTGATGATCTCGAAACTTTTCCTTAACTTTAAGTGATATGTATGTACAGGTTTGCAGCTTCAAAATCCGAATAAATGGTGACTTGTTTTCGAACATAATTTTTTATTAAAAAACACAGTAAAGTGCCTTTTTTTAATACTAAATTGTTGGTAAAATCATAGAAAACACATTAACACTATATGTCCTCCTTTTATTGGAATGCCTGCTTTCATGTTGGGTCTGAAGCCTTCCCAGGCCCTGGGTTATAGGGAGGACAGAATTCTTTAGACCAAAATATGTCGACATTGTCCAACAAATTTTTAACAACATTTTGGAGTTCAGTTTTCATTGGACTTCTCCGACTCTTTTTAATTTCCTACGATATCGTACACAGTCGTTCTGAGAAACCCAAAAAATCAAATGATCTGTGTCGCTGAGTGCCTAGCGAGAACACTTTCGTAATCGCAGATCTTTGGTTATACTGCGCACTTGTTTTCAACATCACGACTTTTTCGACGTCATAACTGTTTACCGCACGGCGGGATATTTAAGTTAAATTTTGTCCGGATTTTTGCGTCGCACCATATATATATACATAGCATTCCTTCGGTTATTCGAAAATATTTTTCAGTATATGCGTGATGCGTATTTTGCTATCGTATTTTACCATACTTTTTTTTCTACTTATTTTTACTATCTTGTTTAATGAAACATAATTTAGATTATAAAAAACGTAAAAAAAACCCTATAAAATCAAACAATTAATTACATTATCTAATTAAAAATAAATGCATATACTATATAACTTATAGAAGGTAATAAAATTTAACAATAATTTAAACTCAAAATATGCTTTCTTTTGGCAGCTTGTCGATGCTAATAAAATATGCACTGTCGAAGACGGAAATTTAAACTAGGTTATTGAAATTTACTAACTCAAACTATTGCAAAAATTCACACATACGTTGTTCTTTAACAACAAAGAGATACCTTCATTAAAAAATTGCCTAGATGTTTTCGAAATAGTTTTTGAAAGTATTGAAAATACTCCTTTATGTTTGTAGATGATACTTTCATTTAACTCGTTATATTCAAGAGCACATCTTTTTAAATATACACTATCTACCAAAAAGTATTTGTACACTTTCAGTTTTTGACATTTTGTCAAATATTTAAAAATATGCTGGTCGGATTCTTCTGGAACTTCAGAAATATAAAGATTATGTTTCACTTTATATTTATTTACATTCATTTGTTAAGCGGGTAATTAGGGGGCCGGCAAAAAAACAAAGAATAATAGAAATATTTGGGATCGCCCTGTACATGAAAATGCACGAAACGACTTATCGCTTTAGAATACAAATATATAATTACAGTAGAATATGTACACTAATTTTTGTGAGAATAGCATGTATATTTATGGCGATAGAGCGATTTTTTTGAAAAATTCAAAAAATTCTGGTATGTTTTTTGTTTATATCATGCTGGGTTTTTGACCAAATTTAACGCAAATTTCAGAAAAATTGGCAAAATGCAGTAGAAAAAAATGTAGCGCAATTGGAATATAAATATATTAAATATTTTATGAAATATGAGTAGTTGTATAAAATAATTTTTATCTGCGCATGCTCGAGCTAGAAAAACATTTTTTTTACATCATTTAATAGTCAGTTCTATGGAGTGACTTATAAAAAAAATCCAATCAAATATCGTCAAAATTCAAAAAGATATCATTATTTTAGTGAGATGTTTTTACTCTGCTCTCTAAAAACGGCTGAATCTTAAGGGATGCTCCACAAATTGACATTTTTTAATAACTGACTTTAAAAAAAAACTAGTATTGAATTAATACAATATCTAATACAATATTGCTGCTAATAAGTACTTGACAATTGTGATAGAAAAGAAAAAGAGCTTTATTCACATTCAGGGCCAAAACTAAGAGAGGGTTGGGGGAAAAGGGCATGTGCCCCGGGCGCTAGGATGAAAGTGTTCCAAATGTACATTTTGTTTGTCGATTTTTTCCATGTCTATGTTTAGCATGATATTGTCAAAATCGTCCCATTCAAAGCATTTCTCCTATACCAAAGCATAGAAGAATCTAATGATGATGGCATAAAGATCCCGCATAAAGCAGATTTTTTTTTTCGTTTTGATTCGGTTTCACGATTTTAAGGTATCATTTTTTTTAAACAAAGCAGACTACTTTAATCAATATTACATATTTTAAGTTTTAAAATAAGTCGGCTATTAATAAATTAGAAAATTTTTCTTTGCAAATACTTTTGCAGATGCTTTGCAAAGAAGAAAAGGGAGGGGGGGGGGAGTTCACCAAAATTCATTGAAATATAAATATGTTAAATATTTTCTAAAATGTTCTATGTCATGCAATATTTTCAACACAATATAAAGCCACATTCAGAAAAATTCGCAAAATGTAGTAGAAAGAATAAGGTGCTATTGAAATATAAATATATTAAAAGTTTTCTAAAATCTGAGTATTTGTATGAAATATTTTTTAATCAGCGTATGCGTGAACGATAAAATTTATCATTTTACATAATTTAATATTCAACTCTATGGAGCTACCCATAAAAAAATCCGATCGAATTTCGTGGAAATTCAGAAAGTTATTGTGGATAGGAGTGAACTGATTTTCAATTGGTCTCTGAAAGCAGTTGAATGACGTCAGATTTTACGCAAATTGCCAAATCTCCATTTACGTTTTTTTACTGGTGATTTACTTCTTTTCTTAGATAATTACCAGAACGAACCTATTTCAGGATAAAAATAATTTTAAAAAATCGAAGCATTTGTGTCAAATCTACCCATTGATACATAATTGATAATGGCTCTTATGCAAATGCCGATATCTGCGATCCTGAAATACGTCAAGTTCTCCACTGTTAAATGTGGTGTCGAAAACAACACTGACATCAATCGCATGCATGATGCCAAGAAGAACAGAGCTGTCTGATTTTGAGAAAGGTGTGATCATCGGGTACCACCGAAATGGCCGATCTTTAATCGACATATCTAGCGAGCTTAATTACCCCAAAACGACTGTGGCTTATGTGATTAGAAAATGGAAGCTGAATGGTGATTGTCAGAATGTGGCCAGAGTAGGCAGACCGAGGAAACTGGGAGATAGAGACCGACGGGTTCTGTCTAGAGAAATTCGGAAGAACCGCAACCAACCAATGTTACACATACGCCAAGAATTTCAACAAGCTTCAGGATGTGTTGTTTCCATGAATACCATCAGTAAGGAAGCTCATCTGCTTAATTTTTATGGCCGTGCTGCCGCCCATAAGCCTTTAATCACCAAGTCCAACCGCGCAGCTAGGTTAAGTTGGTGCAAAACACGCCAGCAATGGACTGTACAGCAATGGAAACAGGTTCTCTGGAGTGATGCATCAAGGTTCACCCTCTACCGTTCTGATGGTAGGGTCTGGGTCTGGCGTCTGCCTGGAGAACGCCTCCTACCAGAATGTATTGTGCCCACAGTTATTTGGCGGAGGGGGAATTATGTTCTGGGGTTGATTTTCCTGGTTCGGACTAGGACCCTTGGTCCCAATTCATGGTAAGCTCAATGCCGATGCCTACTGTAATATACTGGACAACAGTGTACTTCCTACGTTGTGGCAATACTATGGATTGGACCCATGTTATTTCCAGGATGACAACTCAAGCTGCCATGTAGCGAGGTCCAGCATGGATTGGTATGCTGATAATGGAGTGCATCGACTCGAGTGGCCTGCCCAGAGCCCAGACCTGAACCCAATAGAGAACCTCTGGGACGAGTTGGATCGTCGAATTAAGGCGGGTGACACACGCCCAAAATCAGTAAAAGAGCTTACCTGCCTTGTGCAAACAGAGTGGAATAAAATACCATTAAATGTAATACAAGGACTAGTTGAGAGCATGCCCAGGAGAGTCGCAGCTGTAATTGCCTCTCGAGGAGGATCTACAAATTATTAAATGTGAACTGGGCCAAAACCAGTCTTTTTTTCCCGAGGCAAACGTGGATTTTGAAGGTACCCCTTTCCCCCTCCTTCGCAAAGCATATTTACAAAGAAAATTTCTCCAATTTATTAATAGCCGACTTATTTTAAAACTTAAAATACGTAATATAAAGTAACGTATTCTGCTTTATTAAAATACTCCAATTTGATACTTTAAACCGAATCAAAAAATTCTACTTTCAACAGGATCTTTAAGGCCCTTGTCCCTGCCCGCGAAGACACTGCTGAGCTAATGCTATTCCTGTGGGGAGGCATTTTTCTAATAACTCTTTCGCATTTTGAAATTTTCAATTTTTTTTTTGCATTGGATAGCGGAAGTCCCTCTCAAAATCGCTCCTTGACTACTTTTTCGATTTGAGTCATAGATATTTTTTATAAAGTTAGTTTCACTTTCAGAACCGCTTTTGGAAGTGAAAGAAACATTATAAAAAAAATCTACGCCAAAATTGAAAAAGTAATCACGGAGCGATCTTGAAAAGGACTTCCGCTATCCAATGCAAAACATATTATTTAAAAATGTCCAAATGCAAAAGAGTTAGAAAAATGCATCCCCATAGGAATAGCATTAGCTCGTGAGCATCTTCGCGGGTAGGGACAAGGACCTTAAGCCATCATCTTTAGATTTTTTTATGCTTTAGCATAGCCCAGATATAATAATTTTAGCAATATTATGCTAAACATAGCCATGAAAAAAATCGCCAAACGAAAGATACATTTGGGACACTTTCATCCTAGCGTCCGGGGCACATGCCCTTTTCCCCCAACCCTCTCTTAGTTTTGGCCCTGAATGTGAATAAAGCTCTTTTTCTTTTTTATCACAATTGTCAAGTACTTATTAGCAGCAATATTGTGTTAGATATTGTATTAATTCGATACTAGTTTTTTTTTAAAGTCAGTTATTAAAAAATGTCAATTTGTGGAGAATCCCTTAAGATTCAGCCGTTTTTAGAGAGCAGAGTAAAAACATCTCACTAAAATAATGATATCTTTTTGAATTTTGACGATATTTGATTGGATTTTTTTTATAAGTCACTCCATAGAACTGACTATTAAATGATGTAAAAAAAATGTTTTTCTAGTTCGCGCATGCGCAGATAAAAATGATGTTATACAACTACTCATATTTCATAAAATATTTAATATATTTATATTCCAATTGCGCTACATTTTTTCTACTGCATTTTGCCAATTTTTCTGAAATTTGCGTTAAATTTGGTCAAAAACCCAGCATGATATAAACAAAAAACATACCAGAATTTTTTGAATTTTTCAAAAAATTCGCTCTATCGCCATAAATATACATGCTATTCTCACAAAAATTAGTGTACATATTCTACTGTATTTATATATTTGTATTCTAAAGCGATAAGTCGTTTCGTGCATTTTCATGTACAGGGCGATCCCAAATATTTCTATTATTCTTTGTTTTTTTGCCGGCTCCCTAATTACCCGCTTAACAAATGAATGTAAATAAATATAAAGTGAAACATAATCTTTATATTTCTGAAATTCCAGAAGAATCCGACCAGTATATTTTTAAATATTTGACAAAATGTCAAAAACTGAAAGTGTACAAATACTTTTTGGTAGATAGTGTATGGCTTCTGGTAATAACCGGGTAAAGCACATTTTTCGAAAAAAAATGAGATAATTTGGGAAAAAATAAATCATCGGCTTTTGTACTCAACGTTTCTTAAAAAATTATCAATAAAATATGATTTTCTATTATTATAAGGAATAAGTCACACATGATGGAAATGGAATTTTCAATTTATAAGAAAGGGAAAAGAAACGTTTTAAATTGTTTGGCATGAACAGATAAAATGATGTTGATGCACAAGAGATACATAAGTCTGCTTATAGAAAATTTGATTTATTTTCAAAGTTGAAGAAAGCATTTTTTTATTCAGAATATGTAAAATAAACACTGTACGAAATATAAATTTCAGATTTTATCAAATATTTATTTTTTCCTTCAGAAATATATTTTTGCGTGCGAATTCAACGAAATTCCATTTTCAGATGTTTCAAATGTATACCAGAAACTTGAAATCATAACTCGTGCACTAGCAACGCCCACTAGATACATAAAACACTATTGGCACACTTCATGAAAACGTAACACTAACTAGTTATCCTTTCAAGGGTTGGTTTTGGACGAGTATGGTATCAAAAGAAAGATCGCACCATGTTTCTTAAAAAGTGCAATGAAACCACCCGTTCGAATTCAATCGTTTTCGAGATATCAGCAATTGAAGTGTGAATAAATAAATAAATAAAATGACAGGCAGATGTAAAATTGTTCGCAAGTCAAGCCAGTCTAAGAAAAACATTCTATTTTACACACTATATGTACATACAGTTTATTCATTTAGTCACGCCACGCATTTATCGATAAAAATGCATAAAACAAAGTGCTGGATATAACAAAACAGATGAAAAAAAACCTCCGAAAACAGCTCGGGAAAAGGTATTGGTTGCAGGATTAAAAACAATGCAAAGATATTTTTAACTAGCAAACAATTTGTATACCTGCCTGTCAATTTATTTATTTATTCATTCACACTTCAATTGCTGATATCTCGAAAACCGTAGGATTCGGACGGATAGTTCCATTGCACTTTTTAACATACAAGACGAGATCTTTCTTTCGGATACCACGCTCGTCCAAATCCTCAACTTACAACTGGAAAGGTTGCCTAGTTAGCAAGTAAAACAAAGAAAAATACTCAAACAACTGACATGTTTCGACTTCGTTGGCTCGCAAAATTATTAATCTTATTTTTTTATATAAAATTTAATAATTCCACGAACCACGGATAATAAAACTTGCAAATTGTTTGGTTTTTTTTTTTTTTTTTTTTTTTTTTTTTTTTTTTTTTTTTGGTGTTGCGTATGAATCTTTCTCCCGTGTTTAGCAAATGTTGGCATGATTTAAGATTCAGAAAATTAAACTGCAACGTTTATTGGATTGAAGATTTAAATTTCTCGGTGACGGAAATTTGCAGTAGCGAGTAAAATTATCGTAAAGTGAGTGAAAATGCAATATAACAATAGTTGGCACTTTAAAGCATAAAACTAAGAACTTTTTTTGTTAACAAATATATATTTGTTAATTTTGCAATTTTGTGATTAATGTTAAATAAACTACACTGCTCAAAACAATTAAAGGATATTTGAAGTTTTATATAAAATAAAGATGTAAACGAAATTTTTTTGCCGAAAATAGAAGAAAAGAAACCCAAATGCAAATTTTTCTGGTTTTCAGACTGTGGAGTATGCAAATTTTGAGTTCGATGTAAAAAACGTCGCTTCAGCGGCAGCGAATAACATTTGACTTTCAACTGGATAAAAGAGAATGAAGACAAGGATGATCGGCATTCAGTGATTGCTTTGTTTCGATGAGTACGATGTCTCTTTCAGCGAAGTCATTTGACAGATTCAGAAGATTGGAGAATTGTTGGTAGGTTAGAAGGGGGCCAAACTCAAGCCGAAGTAGCGCAAGCCATTGGAGTGTCACAAAGTGTCTTTCCAGGATCTGGAACCGTTTTTTGGAGAGTGGATGTGCAGGCCGAAGACCTGGTCAAGGTCGTAGACGGGCAACAACGCCTAATGAAGATCGGTATTTAGCGTTAACAGCTCTGAGACACCGAAACATGAACGCTACTCTTCTCCAACAACACCTTCGATCGGCTACAGGCACCACGATTTCAACTTAGACTGTCCGAAACCGGCTCCATGCTGTAGGTCTGTATGCTCGCCGACCGATTGTATGTGTTAGATTAACATCAAGGCATCGTCGCGACCGCAGGGAGTGGGCAACCGAGCATGTCAACTGGATGAGAAATGAATGGAGCAATATTCTGTTTTCTGACGAGTTCCGTTTTTCTGTGCATCCGGATAATAGGCGTATTTTCATCTGGAGGGACCGTGGCAGTAGGAATAATCCTGCGTTCGTGCACGAAAGTGTCAAATTTGGCGGTGGAGCAGTGTTGGTGTATGGTGGCATCTCCATTGACGGTCGCACTGACCTCTACATCATTCGAGATGAAGATCTGACTGGTCGCCGATATAGGGATTATATCCTCGGACCCATTGTAGTCCCTTACACTGCATCAATCGGAGATAACTTCATTTTAATGGACGATAACTGCAGGACACATCGTGCAAACCTGGTGGAGAATTTCCTTTTCGAGGAAGGAATCGTTCGAATAGAATGGCCAGCGTGTTCTCCAGACATGAATCCAATCGAGCACGTTTGGGACGCTCCAGGAAGACGAGTTTTTGGCCGCCAACAACCCCCACAAACTCTCCAAGAACTGGAAAGAGCTCTTCTGGAAGTGTGGGGCAGAATACCCCAACTCGTCATTAATAGCCTCATTGAGTCCATGCCTCAAAGGTGTTCAACGTTACTGGCCGCCCGTGGAAACCATACCCCCCTACTGAAAATCAATTTCTTTGAAGAAAACACCTTTTCTTTTTATTTTTTTCTCATATGCACAAATTGTGTTTTTTTCCTTTTGTACACAAATGCGCAATAAAATGCATTTTTTCTGCCAAACATGTGTAATGTATTCTCATATAACCTGCTATGTCTGTCGACCATGTATCAATCAGCTAAAAAGTTTCCCAGATACAAAATCCCCCTAAAACTGCAATATCCTTTAATTGTTTTGAGCAGTGTATTATAAATTTATGAGTCAGTCACAATTACAACAGCAATTAATGAATAGCTTCATATATTTTTTTCTTTAAAAATACTTTATTTTATACTAATATGTAAAATAACGGTGGTATGAGTGAAAAAATTTAGTTGAATGCTTGACTTTGAAATAGAATTATGTTTTTTTTTCTTCATGGTAGTTATAACAGGAAACATGTAGTTTTTTTTCAATTGTAAAATTTTATAATATCAATTTTCATTAAATAAATGAACCCTTTTTTCATGTAATTACATTGTTACAAATAATGATTATCTTCTTTTTTAAAAAAGACTCGTACTCAGCGTGTCACAAAATTATATAAAATACTTAGTTCAAACAAGCAATCGCTTGAAAACAGCCTAACAATTCAGATAATAGTTTTCAACAAATTACGTTTTTAAGTTTTGAAAGTAATTTCAAGTATAGAAAATTTTTAATAAAGTAACGAGTATGAAATTGCATGTTAAATACTGTTCGTTATTCACACCAATTTAAACATTTTTTTTTTAGACACATTGAAAAAGTATACATCACAAAAAGTTCGATCTTTCTGAAAATCGTAATCGAAATTATCCTGAAAATTCGTGTAAGTTTAAGACTATAATGTAAAAAGATATAAATGAAAATAAATAATTAAATGAGAAAATAACTATTTATAAAAGAAATGCAATTGCTAATTAGCTTTTTTAATTTAACATGCCCTGTAATTATAAACAGAGTTTGCTGAAGCTCTTCTTTATTAAGGTTAAGTTTTAAATACAATGACTTAAATTAGGAAAAAAATTCGTTTTAAATGATTAATTTATTGTAATGAAAATAAAATGAAGTTAGGTAAAATAATCTCTAACTTTAATTGTATAAAATAAACCGAATGTTTTGAATTTAAGGATTATTTAAAAAAATGAGAACTTTATAAAGTACTTTAGTTTAAAGATTACTTTTTAAAAAACATTTTTCAATGTGATTCGAATAGTGCTTTGTAGTCATTGTGAGAAATTTTTTTAATCACTTGTCACTAAGGAATGAAAAAGGATGTCATAAAGTAAAATAAAAGTTTGTGTTTTAATATTTATTATTTTGTTAATTATTTTTGGAAATTATTTTTAGAATAATAAGTTTTAAGTTTTTTCAAAGAAAAATTGAGTTAGTAAATAATTTGAAAATCAGCCTTATTAGGAATATTTTAAAAAGTGCTAAAATATTTAATCTCATAAATATCAAACGATTGTATATAAGTCGATGTAGTGGCATTTGTTTTATGAAACTTGTAGCTGACCCACTCGCGTTACCTCCGTACGTAGTAATAATGTTAAACGAAACTGAAATTTGTAATTTTATCTCTAACACGAAATACGTTGAATAAGGTTGTTTAAAATATTTGGCCGCTGACTGTGTGAAAAATCGGTTTAAATAAAAAAACTATTATTTAGTGTTACAAATATCTAAAACGACTTCAGTGGGAAACGGTAGATGGAATGTGTGCCCAACAATTGTGTGATTTTCGTGTTAAAATGCTGATTTTTATCCGTAAAAATCATTGTTAAGTCACTTAACTATTTATTTTTTTAACATTAGAATCCTAGGTGAAATACTTTGATTTTCAAACAAATTAAATCAATCCTAAGTCCCACTACACCGTGATTAAAATCGAGACACGATGATTAGGTGAAAGAGTTTTATATAGAGTTGTAATTTCAAAGCCATAGTACAAAATTAAGTTTATTTTTAATCAAAACATGAGTAATGTTCATCTTGTGGATAAAATCCTAACCGCAACTTAGTTGTACTGTAATCGTAACCCATATGTAACCTAACTGCAAATTAACCGGAACATACCCGTAATTTAAATATATCATAATTGTAACCTAACTGTCACCTTATCATAAAATATCCGTAATCTGACCGTATCCTAACTCCAATTAACCTTCACCTAACTGTAACATAATCGAACCTAATTGTAACCTAACCGGAACTTAAATATAACCTAAGCCTAACAGTAACATGTTTGTAACCTAATCGCAACCTCACTATAACAGAGATGTAACCTAACTGTTTCCTAACCGTAACGAAATTCTAAGTTGACAATAACTATAAATTAACTATCCTAATCGTTGTCATGCTACAAAGTATTTTAGTTCCACTTTCCACCGCCAAAGTGCGCAATGTGTTTTGTACAAACATCCGACACGGAGCACCGCCACCTGCGATCAGGAATAATAGGATTTGCATAATGTTTCAGTTTCCCTTTCCATCACAAAAATGAGCATGTTTTCGCAAACAAACCTAAACCCAAACGATACTCCGATTTAAAATTTATGCGTAGTCACAGAACCGGATGGGAATACAAATAGAAATTAAAAAAAATGCTGAAATTTCTATTCGGAAATAATAGTAACCACCACTCAAATAAGAGTCCATTATTAATCAATAAGAAATTTCTACATCGCTACTTCCTGCATCCTTCACAAAAAAAGTCAAGCTGTGCATGCTTGATATCATCTCGCGCATGCGTACAGTAAAACGTGTTAATTCTACTTTTCATCTGCAGGAGCGCACTCATTCCTTAACAAACCTATATCCGAACGAAACTTAGTTATTAATCATATACTTAGACATATTAGTCGAGAGGATGGGAAAATCAAATAAGAATTTTTTATTAAATTATTGTTCGGAAATACCCACTACATATAAGGGTAAAATATAATCTATACGAATATTGACAATCGACACAGATTCGCGCTACCTACAACATTGTATAGCAATTGTGCGTTAAACTAAAAACAATTTCCAGCATTTAAAAAGCAAAAAAAAAAAAAAAAAAACAATGAAAAATTATGAATCAAGCACAGATTATGAAATACTATAAAAAGCATTCAGAATAGTATAAAAAATGCACCGTTTAAAAAATTAAAATATTACGTCTGATTTCACCATATGAAAATATATAAAGAATTTCAAAACCGTATTTTGAAACCGACCAGCTGTTCCCATCTACATTCAGAAAATTATTCGAAATTTTTATCAACCTTGTATATGATAAAGATATTTGTATCTATTAAAAACATGCATTTTAAAATTTAGTTTATTTCAGAAAATTCCCCTTCAGAAATTTTCTCTGATAAAGAGAATGGTATGAGAATACTTTGGAGCAGAATTGCATATGAGCTGCAGATTTTATGTATAAAGAGTAATATGTAAAAAAAAAAAAAAAAAAAAAAATTAAAAGTGCATGCCAAATTTTAAAGCGTACTCTTCAACAAGTACTGCGCAAAGACAGTACTGTTACTGAATGCTTTTGCGTGTCCCGGTGAATTAATAAAATTTTTTATGAATTCTCTGTTTTAACGTAATCGTAGTGAAAATAGGAGACTTATATCCTTTTCAATACATTTGAAATAGGGTGATGTCATAAGAGAACTCTCCAAACAATTTCCCCTATACACCATAATGTAATCGATTTCTTTTGAGAGTCTCTGTAAATGAACTATTATTCCTACATACTTCATATACAATACGAAACATGCTTTAGTGACCATAAATAAGGTTTATCAATTGCATGAAAATTAGAATATATGTACGGTATTATATTTACGGGCGTTAGATAGTGGACATGCAGATAGACGGACAAACAAAACGAATGCATAAGCAGTTTTCAACTTTCTTAATAAGTTATAAAAAACATGTTTGAGATTAAAATAAAATATATAGCATTAATAGAATCGGAAATGAGAATTTAAATTGTACTTAAAATATTGCTACTCGATACAGCAACAGAAATCATTCAAATGCAAGGAATTATTTCCGCCAATTTATAATTTTTAGAGGAAAAATTGTCCCTAAGAAATTTTCTGATCTTTTATTTAACATTTAAAAAACATTTGTCTTACTATTTAAATAGATCAGTTTTAACTACGCAATTATTCTTGTTAAGCCAATATAAGAAGAGAAAAAATAGAAAGATAACAATAGAAAGACGAACAACATGAATTGCAGGTTGTCAGGCTCGTTGTTAGGTTCTGACGTCATTTGAATCTAATCTATTCTATTAAATGTTCATTATTATAAAATATGTTTTCAAAGCAAGTGTTTCAACTCCATGCTAAAATTTAATGTTTAGATAATAATAATCACTTTTCAAACATTAAGTACTCAAATTCGCTTTTTTTTTATTCTGTCTCAGCTTTCTTAATTATTTAGGCAAAACTTTTATACAACCAAACAATCGAAAGCAAGCGGAAACTATTTTTAATAAGGGATGCTGTATAAACCAACCAACCGAAAGTAAGCAGAGAGGCAAAGAGATAAAATGCATAATTTCGTTGAAAATGAGTTCCGAATTTTAATTAATTAATAAGTTAATAATTACAATTTTTAAATTCTGAATTCTGAAATACATCAGGAGAGACTTTGGGCTACTCTCAAAAAATTTTGAGCGTCGTATGTGCCGTAGATATTACTAGCCATCGCATACACATGCACAGAGAGAGACAGCGCATTTTGTTCTTTTATTAGTGTAGATAAGACGATTGATACTCTAAATATGATGCTTTCATTGAAATTTGAAAATTTCAAGTTCGAAAATTTTGTCTCGTCAGTTTTCAAGATAATTGCACTTTTAAAGGGTTTAATTTTTTAGTACTGTTGGGTTGCAGAATTCCATACTACATATTTTGGACACTGTATGACTTCAGTATTAAGAGAAAAAATATAAAAATTTATAAAGAAAAAAATGAGCATTGATTTTTTTTTAAATAGTATACAGAAATAAAAAACACATTTAAAGAAAAAAATTATACTTATTAAGGATTCATATTTATATTAAATTCTTACAAAATTACAAAGAATAAAAAAAAATACTTTAAATGGAAAAAAAAATTATTTTAGAATTATATAAATAATTGGAAAATCTTAACTTCATCTTATTAAATCTGTAATTGATGCATAATTTTTTATAAAAATGTCATTATTAATATATTCTTATTAACTTATAAGAAAATAAAGCCTTTTTATAAATGAAGAAAGTACAAAAAAATCTTTTTTTAAGATATATATTACCAACTGAAGCTGAAAAGATTAAATACGAAGCAATTAAGAAGAAAAAATTATTGCATCCGAAATGCGATAAACCGCTTTCTACAGATTACGATTTTTTGCATAATGGATATCTTAATATACTTTAATAATGGAAAAATTCGACAATATTCCATAAAGTTTTTTTTTTTTTTTTTTTTTTTTTTTTTTTAGCGAAGCAATCTTAACTTATTTAATAATGGCTATTGATTTCATTTTGGAGATTATGTTTAAGGAAAGAAAATTATATGTATGTATCAAGTTTCTTACAACAAAAGTATGCTTGAAAAAATGTAATATCTGTTAAATCTCATCAAAAACATTTACGAAAATTTTACTTTTACCAGATTTTTCCAGATTAATTAACAATATAAGGAACAAAAAAATAAAGAAAAAAATTTTTTGAGCGTATTGCAATGAGACATACAAAGACGTTTTTGCATATCTATTAATTAGTAGTAAATCACTTCAGTGCTATGTCAGCACAAAAAATGCTGATTGATAGCTAAAGAAAATACATTAGTATGCATTTTCTAAGGTAAAAAAAAATCCATTTTTTTAAATTGTTATATGTTCTACGAAAAAAAACAATTAATGCGACTTCGGAAAATATAATGAAAACCTCTAATATATTTCTCGTGTAAAAAAAATCTATTTGTCCCATTAGCCCCCACTTTCCCCTACTTACAAGATCAAAAAGCTTCGGTTTATCTTCCAGAATGTTAGGAACCAATATCTTTTACAGATTTAAAGAAGCATTAATCAAAGAATTGTCTCTGTTTTTCCATGTATTTTTCGAATTTTTTTTTATAGTGAGTTCATCAGCCAGAAATATGTGTTTTCAGTTACCATGCATTCTCTTTTAAATATTTTCAACAGCATAACATTAACTTGTATTTGCAAAGCAAGCAAAACACACATAATGTTATTATTAATCTTCAATATTTTTTACTGTTGAAGATGTTAATTGAAAATTAAAAAAAGTTATTTGAAAATTTATGTCACCTGAATACAATACATTTTCTGTTAAAAAACATGATTTATATGATTCTAATTAGAATCGCTTTCTGAAAATTAAAGCTGCAAAAGAAACATTTGTTTCTAAAATTATTCATGCAATATGCGAAATTTCTTTCTGACGTTATGGTAGAAAAATTTGTTAAATCGTCGGTAACACTTAGGAAATTAAACCTTATTTTCGTAGATCGCATTTTCTTCCATAATACTTGAAAAGAAATTGGTGTAGTTTACTACATGCTGCTCAGGGCATACATCGATATTTCAGAATACTTATGTTTACATATATACTAAAAAACTACACTATAATATATAATCATTCTGAACCGAATCAGAAAGAAAATTGTCAAACTTAACGAGAGCAAATCAACATACTTTATGAACAATCCTGAAAACCTGAATGTATATATATATATATATATATATATATATATATATATATATAGGGAACGATTTGCGAACTCGTATTTAATCTGAAAAAGGCTACTTTATAATTTACTTGTTTTTATACATGTTTTTTGTGCATTTAGAAACATATAATTCGAGATATTTTGAAGAAAAAGAAAAATAATAAAGTAACCGAACAAACATTTCTTGTATTGACTACAAATTAATAAATTAATTTTTTAAAACTTTGAATATTTAAAGAAAAAAAGAAATTTTATGCTTGAATAAATAATAAGACAAAATTTCGTTTAATTTCTTTTTTATTAGTCATTTGGAAATTGATTGTTATTTTTGATCGAGAATAGACCTTGTGGTGTCCGCATTTTATTGATTTTTTTAACCTTTTTAACGACCGTGTTCATTTAGCTTTTCTTCTCTTATTGCGACACTCAACCGGATGCCAGGTTAAAAGATCACTCCGTACCCACTTCCCAAATAGCCGAGTCTCTAGCGGAAGCCAGAAAAAAAAATTGAAACCTGACAAATTTTAAAAGAAAATTGATTAAATCAAAGACACTTAAAAGCCGGCTCTGGACCCAGAAACTACCGCACGACCGCAGTTTCGTTGAGCTTATTAGTATTAAACCATTAGCACACAATCTGCATTAGATAAGCTTAAATGTGAATACGATAAACATTCGTCTTCTGAATCTGAATTTAACATGTCGAATTGATTAAAAAATTTCCAAATGTCTATTATGATTTTTTAAATTATTTTTTCCCATTTGTCTTGTGATATCATTATAATAGTTTGCAATAACATTAATAAAATACGCCAACTTAGAAGTGAATATTATTTATTATCATTCAGATTTGAAATATTTTCTTTCTCTAAAAATCCTAAAATAATTTCCAATGCACAAATAGGAAACAAATGTATTTTCTTTTTCTATTCTGAATGTCAGGTTCCAAGTTTACAAAGAACGTGATGCGATTCATTCTTTTTAGAATTAGGAATTGAAAATCATAAAAGCACATTTTATCATATAACTAGTATTGGGCACGTATATAAACGCATAAACAGTTTCAACTTAAAATAACAATGACAATAATATAAAAAAAAAAAAAACGTGCTCAAATCTTGTTGAAAATTAATCATAAAAATAGACATGTTTGTCCGGGTTCAAGGGAATAAATCTTTACAGGCAGAAATAAAGCTTGGAATTTATAACTATGGAAAAATTCACTTTGAATTTATGCTTGTTCTGAAACATTGAACTAAGGCTCATTCACATGAAAATATATTGCACAGTAAAAAAATACTTTATAACTTTCATATATAAGATTTGCTTTATTATTAAAAATCGAAATACGAATTGAAAAACATATATATTCATATAGGTGTTTTTCTAAATTATTAGGAAATCATTTATTTTATTGAATAATGTAAAAAAAAATGCATACATAAAATTTCAAACTATAGAGTTCTAAATATTTCATTTAATACCGTAGTAATTTCTATCCAATAAGTAAACTTTGATTTTACGCATGTTACAAAAACACAAATACACGTGTTAGTTCTAAATTTTAAAGAATTGTTTATTCTTTTCTTGCATATTTTCTTCTTCGATGAAATTTTGCGTCTCTTAAAAATTAGATGTGTGGTTTTGATGTTCGATTTGATGATCACAAATACTTTTTTTTTTATTTAGAATATGTTGAATCATATAAAAATATATTATACTGATGCACTGTTATTTTGACTTTTTTTTTTTTTTTTTTTTTTTTTTTTGCTTTGGATATTTGTAGGTCCTTCTCTACATCACTATTTTCTTACTTTTTGATTTTGTTTTCAGATTTTATTTTTATAAAGTAACTTTAAATTTCAAATCGCTTCCGAAATGCCGAAGAATATAAGGAAACGTCCATTCAGATATTTTGTGACCATTCGAAAAAATTTTCATAAATAATCTCAGTTGCTTTAATTAAAAATATAATAAAAATAAAAATGAATGTAACCACTTAAATAACACGAATCATATACCTAATTTGTAATAAAAAACATTTTGCTTTTCTACTTATTAAATCGAAATTTTGTTACTGTTGTGACACTTTAGTCACAAGAGCAACAAAATTTTAATTTATTATATAGACAAGATAAGTACATTTTCTAAAAATTATATTTATTTTATGAGAGCAGATCACAAGGATATTTAACTGGTTATATAAAATTTTATCTTAATTACATATTTTTCTAAAATTATATAAATTATTTATGAGAATTTGCTTGAATGGTCACAAGGATAACATTGGGCGTTCCCCTAACTAATCATTAACGTTTCTATTGTGTATGTTATTTTATGCAAAAACGTCGTAATTTCAAAATATATTGTAAGTTTATTCTATAAATATGTATGCCGTGTTCTTTAAAGGTATGTTAAGAAAAAAATGACCTTTTTTGTAAAAACTGAATCGTGTTGGGACTGTTTTCAGTGATTTATGGATGGGTTGTGCAATGCTCGGGTCGAACTTTTAATTGTTTCACCGGGCCGTGGTGGATCAAGATAACTTTCACTCAGGCTGGGCACGAGCCTGGATTTTCCGACCCGCCAGACCTCTACCCTAAAGTACCACATTGCCTTTAAGGACTGTCTGATGATTATAAACTTAATGTGTTTATTTTGATAGCAGGTAGTTATCCGTTACAAAACGATTAATACAATGACTCTTGGCTGACTGAGATTTGACATTATCTCTGAGTTCCCTTGTGCGTTTCTTTGTGACAAGCCATTGAATGATTTATTTTTTATTTCTAATGATTAGACAGATTTTAAATACCATAGTGAATTTACAGTAGAATCTCCAGATGACGATCACATAAAAATTCAATAGTACATTTTATCAATGCCTTTTTCTTCTACTAAATTTAATGGATTAATAACGTAAGATGGATGAGTGCCTTAATGTCTGTTAATAAAATGAGAATGAAATATGTCTCTTGAATAATAAAATATGTCTGTTATTGAAAATAATAAAGACAAATAGAAAATGTTCAGACTAATGATTTCTACTTTTGTGACCATGTGTGAAGTCAAAGCGGCTTTATATCATTTATCTGTCTTATTAAGCTAGCACGTATTTTCAACACTTGACATTTATACCACTTTCTTTTGCAGATGACGAATATTTTTTTCTTTATTGAAAAAATATTTGTCATATTTGTTACATTATTCTGTTTTATATTTTTGACATATGCAAGCACACGTAAAATATAAAGCTTATTTATTAAAATAACTAGCAGCCTATGCCCGCTGCGCTGAACAATATTTCAAAATCAACCGTGGATGAAACGAACTGGTGAATTTAAATTTGTATTTTAAATAATTTGGACCTCCAGCAGCACCTTGCTCATTGCTAAAAACGATTTAGACACCATTGTGATATTAAATTATCTTAAACGTTGCGCAAAAACCAGCTATTTAGAAGTAACTATTTTAGTTTATTACCAACAGTGCACATTTGGAAGCGAAATGAGACCATTATGGCAACAGGATTTAAAATTTTCCCTTATCTGAAGAAATAATAATTATTACAGTCGTTACCATGGTACAACTTTTGAAAAATTTCTTCACAACTTTTCATTATGTGAAGCCAGGAACCCAAAGCTACTCCCACTTAAAAAGTTTATATATATATTAACCCTTTCGTGGTTATAAGCGCGTATACGCGCCCAGAATACCACTTAATTTGAATTGCGAAATGCCTTACTGACACCGGAATTTTTAAATGAAAATTTTAATTTTACAGAGAACGTAAAAAAAAACATTTATGTATTATGAAATAATTTGGTTTTTAAATTCCGGTGTAATTCAATCATTTTAGTATTTTATGAATAGAAGTGCTTTAACCGTCAAAGGGTTAAATTTTGTCCGCGCGATAAAAAGCACAATTATGCAAGAATCATCTTCAAACTCGTCAAGTACATTGAGATGGTTAATATCTCAGTGGGAATTGCAAATGAGCAAAACCGGCCAAAGGAGGTGGTAATTGGGAAGGGTTCAAAAATGTGAATACCATCTTAACATGGCTTTCACAAAACCAGCTCTTACAAAATAATAGCAGGAAAAAAAATAAAAAATTTTCGTTACAGCAAGTTGCCAACGATAAAAAAAACACACATTAAAATTCTCACTACAACAATTACTTTATTATTAAAAAATTTCCTCCTGAAAAATGAAAACAAAATTATTTGCTCTTTCGTATTTGAGCATTTTCTCTTTAGTTTTTTAAGATAAAATTATGTAAATTTGTATAATTTGGCGAACGATTTGGCGAAATTGATTGACGTGATAATCAAGTAGTAGCCAATTTACACTTTTCATATTTCACAAAAGATTCCTACACAGACATCATATACGCAATAGGTTTAGCACGATTATCTTGCAACTACAATGTGGCAAAATCCTCGTTTTAGAATACCAAAGAAATTTATGTATATTTTATTATTTTCTATCATTTTAAACAGGAATTAGCAATAAATAAAAAGTAACTGTAGAACAAAACAACAAATATCATTTCAAAAAAGAAAAAAATGAAAGTAAATAAACAACTTATCATCAGATAAACAACTATAGCTGGGTTACCATATGAGGCAAATAATGCCATTTTGGCGCCAGTGAGATACCTCGATGAGTATATGACCAAATCCGTGACAAAATTTCCATTTGGAAAAAACTTTAATCGATATTTATACTGCATTTTCCCTACTTATGTATAAGCAAAAACTTTGACACAGATGTCATGTATGCGCCTCATTGGCGCAATTTTTTTCTGGCGCCAATTTGGAGTAATTGGTCTTTAATTTCCAAATTTTATAAATATTTGTTAATTATTTTGTATTATTTGAAAAAAAATAAATAAAAAAATTTAATTAATAGCTATAGAACAAAATGATTTATATTATTTTAAAAAACAAAATGAAAGTTAATAAATAGTTTATTAATAAATAAACAACCATAGTCGGTTTACCATGTGTGGCATAAAATCACCATTTTGTTGCAATCGTTCGAATGTGGTGCGTACATGACATCTGCGCCAAAACTTTAAAAAATTGCAATTAAATTATTTTACAGTTTGGATGAGGAAGACATTTATACTAAAATTTAAACATTATACGCATTTTATTTTGCTATAACTGCTATTTATATATTTACAATTAAACATAAAAAAATATCCTGAAAATGCTCTCACACATTTAAAAGAGAGTGAGAGAATTTAGTAATTGTGAACATCGCTCCGGCTTATGCCTTCTTGGTATAAAATCGCATTGTTTGATGACAAAAGTAAATTCAAACATCCAAATAAACAAATAACATACAATTAACAGATAAAACCATTTTTAAAAGTGATTCTGCTATTTTGTCCTGTAAGACACATAATGGTAGAATTAGATTTAAAAAATATTTTAAAAAAAAAATAGAAAAATGTTATTTACGTTACCTAATAAAATATTTAAAATACATTTTTGTTAGCCTGCGCGAAAGAGAATAGCGAAAGTTTGATTGAAGAAATATTGAAGAGGAAATGGTCAATTAAAAAAGACTTGTAAATTTTATTCAGCGGGAATTTTTCATTTCAAAATGTTGAATTTATCTATAGTAATAACGCATAATTGCATAAATTTACTTTGAGTTGCAAAATTTTTCCTTCAGTACTACTTGGTTATACCGTCGACCAATTTCGCCAAATTACACAAATCGCCAAACTATTAGCCAGATTATATAATTAGCATAAATTTTCATTTAAATAACGAAAAACAAATTAGCAGAACATATATAAAAGTAGAAATAAAATGTCGAATTAAAAATCACTTGATGACATAATTAGTATTTATATTATGCTTAATGTCAAGTGAATGTGACATTTACGATCATCCATTATTGACATTTAATCTTGGAATTCGGGGGTAGAATTTTAATCAATGGGGTAATCTTTCCTTCTTCAGTTTTTAAAACTGAAATTTTTCCTGTAAGTGAAATTGACGAAATGGCGCAAGAAAAATTAAATTAACAATGAAAACATTTGCAAAAAGAAATAAAAGAGTTATATCTATATAATTTACGATTGAATATTAAAATATACTCTAAAAAGTATCTTCACTTGAAAAAAAACAACGTTATTGCGACCATTAAGAACCTAAGTCAGGCATTAAGTCAATAGTGCATTTTCGGCTTAAAAACACATTCTTTGGCGAAAAAAGCAAGATGAAAATGGTATAGAAACGAATAGTAACTCACAACTTATAGTGCCTTTTACAATCAGATCTGCTTTTTTCTGCTGTAAGTTATATTATACGGAAATTCGATAAAAAAGAGAAAGAAAATAATAAAAAGGGAAATAACTATCATTCAAAATTCATTTAATCAATTTCTGAAATTCATGTTTTTATTCCAACACCAGGGATAAGTCGCCAAAAATTGAACCAATTGTTATATTTCGCGTTAATTTATTTTTTAAGCATTACAAATATTTTTTTTCATTTTCAAGATAAATATATTTTTATAATACTACGCTTCATTTAAGCGGTTTTTCTTTATTATTATTAATATTATCAGTAGTTATTTTCTGTTATTATTTGCAATATATTTGTAATATTTCTAATAGATATAGCCATTTTAATTCTTTTAGCAATTATAATTTTCGCCAAAAATAGCTACTGGCAACCCTTTTGTCAAAAATAACCGAAAAATACGAAATTTACTACGAAAAATCAGAGTTATCCCTGTAAATTTGAATCATAAACCTTCGGAAAAATATTTCCTATCGAATGATACAATCGGCAAAAAAATCCATCGGGTAGTTTTTGAAAACACTCGTTTGGAAGTTTCAAAACTTCTGCTTTATAATATATATGATGAGAAAATAAATTGACTTGAAATTCATAAATGTGATCATAAATATTTGAATGTACTCATTATATGATATATACAAGCCAATATTGTTTTGATAGCGTCATAAAGAGTATTAACAGTTTAACGGAATAAACAAAAAAAAACATTGTCTGTTCCATTATTTTGAAAGTTAAATATAACAAAGAAAATGAGGCCAACGAAAATTTTACTCGTCAATAACTATTATATATGTTTTTCTAAAAAAGTTTTTTTACTTGTAAAAAACATTTTATAAGTATCCGGAGAGATATGGTAAATTTTTCAGATTCATCTTTTTACATACAATTTATTTCCTTCAGTATCTAAGGAAAATAAATTACTGTTATTTTGACTTATTTAATAATATATGAAATTAAAAAGATATTTGCCATTAAAACTTCTCATAAATACGTTGTAATAAAATGTAATGAAGAAGTATTTTCTAGTCCAATATAGTAATGAGTAAAACTTTTTAAGCTAATTTTTTATATTCATATCCGTATTAATCATCTGAAATAATTAAGAAGGAAAAGTGATCGCGTTGGATAAAAAATCCTTTTTCTAGATTACATCCTCCCTGGTGAATAATCTCGTCATATCTTTTAATCAAGAACGAAGAAGATAGTTAACAACATAATTTTTTTTCTAATCGTATAAAAAATAGTATAAAAATAATATAAAAAATAGTATAAAAAAATAATATTGATCAAATTCTGGTGGACACTTAAACGAGTATAAAATTACATTCATGCATCAAGATTTTCATAGAAAAAATAAGTATTAAAAATAAAAAATGGAGGACGTTTTTATATAACATATAAGAAATACAATATTGTATAAATTTTCCATTTCAGATATGGTTTGTTATATGTTTTAGAAGATTCAATAAAGCCATACAATTTAATAATAAACCTCTTACTAAGATTTATCGTGCTCTACAACATTTCTGACAATCAGTGGCTCTTTCATTGTGATTTAGCATTCTAAGTAAATTTTTATATGCATTAATACAGGTTCTGAAATGTCTTTCTTTAATTAAATATAGAAAGTAAAAAATTTAATTCAGATATTAATGTCCAGTAGCTTTTATTTTTAAGAACGCAGACATGCAACAAATGTGTCATCTTAAAAAGAAAGCTACTTCATAAGACTGTTTGCAGCCTTGCTTCTTCAAAATTATAGAGTAATTGAAACAATTTTTTAAGATGTCATAATGCCCTTGAATGTAATATTACACAAATTATATCTTTTTAAGTTAAAACTTCATCATATAAGTTAAATTATTATATTCATTGGCTAACAATTTTATAGATTAACGTTACATGAGTTTTTAGAGCCTTGGGCCAGTTTTTATAATCCTTCTTCTTCTTTTTTTTTTTTTTTTTTTTTTTTTTTTTTTTTTTTTTTTTTGAAAAGAGAACAAAAAATTTAATAAAACTACCAAATATTTTTTTATATAAAAAAATTATAAATATTGAATCAAAAATTTATTTAAAAAAAGCTTGCTTACAATTTAACCCTTGCATAATGGCTTGAATTTACTTAATTGCAAAGATTGTATTGCTAAAGGAACTATTTGAATAAATGAGTACTATATATAGAGAGATAGACAGAAAAAAAGGTACATGTAAACCATGTATGAAAAATTAAAAAAACAATCTAGTGAGTTTAAATGTAAAAGAAGTACATCAATTATAATTTATGTAACAAAAGTAATTCAGAATCCGTAATTCTGTGATCATTATTCCAGTTATAGCAGTATGATAAACTCTAACCCAAGTACATCTATTGATTTATATAAATAATAAAAATAATCATACAAACGTTTATAATAAATGGCACGCCGGATGTTTAACATCAAGCATTTTAGTTTAAAAGCATTTTTAAAGAGAATATTTTCTTACGTATTTCAGTACAATCAAAAGAAATCCTAAAATTCTGCCAAATTGCTTTTGTTACTGAAAGTAGCCTATTTTTCAATATTTTCTGTAGTTTCTTTGCATTCAGTGTTTAAATACAAATTTCCCATAATCAAGGTCCACTGAAAACTTTCTATAATCCATTTTTTCTTGGCATATCAGCAAGACATTCGTCAATGATTATTGTTTGCAGTATAGCCAAAAAGCATTGCGATTTTACGTAAATTATCATTTTAATTAACTGTTATCCGAATTGTCAATAATTATTATGTGATCTGATAATCAAATTTGTTTTCCATTTTTTTCAACATCCTGTGTTTGCGCGCCTGTGATACTGTTTTCTGTATAATACATCATTTTCCCTCACTGCATCTCGGTTATAAGACAGTATCTAATTTAGTGGCTACTCTTTGTATTTTTGTGCGACGCGCATGCGTCAGTAATGTCAAGTCTATCTGATTCTTTTGCTTTATTTTTAGCTTTTTTGCTCATGCTTTGATGTTCCTCAGTGGCCCACGTCATCGTGGGTTTTCAATTCGCTATGCCAATAAAAATGTAGTTTCGTTTTCTTGGCATTTCGTTATACTCTCGCCTATTTTATAATACGTTCTTTATAATATTCTTCATTTTAACAGAACTAATGATTTTTCCCCTGCTTTTTTGGAACTCCCATTTACTTAGTGCTTATACTAATGCAGTTAAGGTTTTGACAGAACTTATCAAAATTTCATACTTTTTTTTTGACAGTGTAAATTGTTGCCTTTGAAATCAGACCAAGCGCCTGCTTCCAAAATTCGAACAATAGTTTTATAATCCAGGTGCTTCTAAAATGATGCCATCGTTTATCTTAGATTTTAAATCTGAATTCACACTGTTAAACGCCGAATGGAAGTTCAAATATATCATATATATCAATTTAAATATATAAATTATCACTTGTCAAGAATTTTCTCTGCGGAACTTATCAGCTAGAATTAGTGCAGCATCTAATGCCTTCGGATTAAAAGATGACTGTTTATATTTGAGAACATTTTGTATGTCGCCATGTATATCGACATGCACATGTCACACGAAACATGCTCAGGAGCCAAAAACAATACACAATTTATATGTTCCTCATGCTTGGATAGATAAATTTTATGGTATTATTGATGCAATTATTTACTATTAGCATTAATAGCACATTTCTTTGCACCTTAAGTTAAGGTAAAATAAGTCAATTATTTATTTTGAAATGAATTTTGATTTAGTTATAAGTTCATCCCTGGCTTTTTGGATTTTTTCAAGGGGACGAATTTAGAACTATTTTTTTCATATAGAGATACTTTTAAAAAGAACAATTTTTCGTATTGATAAAGGTTTTTTGTTCAACATTTGCCCATGTTTCTACATGTGTGAATAATTAGTCTTTACAAAATCCAAATTTGGTAGGTTTTCACTGAAAATTAAAACTTTAAAAAACAATTTAGAAAACAAAACCCAAACGACTTTGCTGTTTTCAACAATATTACTACTTATTATTTAATAGAAAGAATATCTTTCTATTTTTTATATTTAAAAAAAAGTCGTTCAAATATTATAAAATGCCCAGACAAAGCCTCTCATGTGATATTATAAATATATTTTCCTGTGACATAATATTGACATATTACATGATATTGTCATGTCACTCACACTACAAAATATCATGAAATATTTACCTAGCATATAGCACTTCTTATTACTTTAACTGAAATAAAATTGAAACATACGACATTTTCAAATAACTGCGTGTTCCGGGTGATTCAAAAAACAGGACAAAATTAAAAAATTAATAATTCGAAAACAAATCAAGATACAATGATTCGGTTTGCACCAAACGAATGGAAAAGAAACAGGGTTTTGAGAAACCCAACGCCATCACTAGCAGCACTGAAACACGACATCCGCCAAAATGTGCCCGCCATAACGCAAGAAATGCTACTATGTTCTGTGAATGGTGTGCTGCAAAATTTCACAGCTGCACTTATGAATGATGGACAACACATTGAACATTTACTGTAGTACTGATTAATTGTAATTAAGCTGACTTGTAAGTTGCCAAAATTTTTCATTTGTAAATCATCGTTTAGTGAAAAAAAAAAAAAAAAAAAAAAAAAAAAAAAAAAAAAAAAACACTACAGCGCCATTTGTTGGTTGACAACAAAACTATTTTTTCATTGTTACACAAAACCTGGTTTCTTCTCCATCCGTTCGGTGCAAACAGTATCTTTGTATCTTGATTTGTTTTCGAATTATTCACTTTTAAAGTTAGTCCTGACTTTTGGATAACCCTGTATATAGGTATATTTGAAAAATAATAGGTCTATAGTAGAAGAGTATCACTGTAGCTAATATTTCACGCAGGAAATTATAATTCTTATTATACTGCACAATTTGGTGCATTTGTTATTCTAGCATAATTCATCAATTGAACTCATCAAACAACACGATCCTTGTTAAATATTGATGTGCTTCTGGTTCAAAAGTTAGATTTCCTGAAGGTTTCTAAAAGCTGAACAGAATCTAAAACTAATCGCGTACGCCTATGAATAATACAATCCACTTTGAAGAGGAATTTATTTCCGATTGGCTTAGTATGATATTAACACGCTTCTCATATGATGTGATATCCGAAGCATGTTTGAAATTAATATTCGGTTATCTCTCAGCAGAAGTTATTACAATGCAAATAATACTCATCTATGTTTTGTAATTATAAATAAATCTGCATTGTTATTTCGATATGATGATTAAAATATGCGTCATAATAAGTTCCATTGGTAAAATTATAATTTACGCTGAATAAATGAAAAATAAAATATAAATAAAAATGACAAATATGCACTATAACAGCAATTTACTGACCACATATAAATAAAAGTCATTCATCCAGAGAATTTTGAAAATTAGATTGCCAAATTTAAAAATCGAAAGGAATAATTAAAACTTGTATGTTGAAAATATGTGTGGTAAATATTTATTTATTAAAAAATAAGGGATTTCTCATTGATTGTGATTTTTATATTTGTGTACAGCGTTAACAGTTTAATGCATGATTTTTAAATTTATTTCCGAAAATTGTTTATTTAAGTTTGTTTATGTTCGTTTTCTACTAAAATAAAATAATTAAAACATTTATTTATGTTTCAAGTGGAATTAATTTTTTTGATGCCTCTGCTATAATGTTTTAACTTTAATTGTTAAAAAATGTAACAATTTTAAATTTTATACTTATTTTTATGTATTTCTTAATGACTCCTGATATTATAAAATACTACAGTATAATTCATCATAATTGATTATTTAATTTGATTTTTCATCGATTCATGCATTTTATAAACATTCATGCATTTCATAACATTTAATATTTTCTAAAAGTAAGATTGTATACATGTATAATGTGGATAAATTTAGTATAACGCTTCTACTTTAAAGAAAGTAAATGTAAAAAACATACGATTCATGCATTTTATAAACAAAAATAAAAAATACGAAAAATGCAACTGAATACACTTTTATTAAAATTAAATATAACTTAAAAAATTTTAAATATAAATTTAAAAATAAATCAACAGCTTTTGTGATGAGTGTTTCTTAAAATAGAATCGATAAAATATGATATTCTATTGCTATGGGCTGTCACACATGACGGAAATGGAATTTTCAATTTATAAGGAAAGGAAAAGAAACATTTTAAATTATGTTTGGCATGAACAGATAAAATGTTGTTGATACACAAGAGATACACAAGTCTGGGTATACAAAATTTGTTTTTTCTTTAATGTTGAATAAAGCATTTTTTATTCAGCATGTGTAAAATAAACACTCTACAATATATAAATTTAAAATTTTATCAAATATTTATTTTCTTTCCTTTAGAAATATATTTTTGCATGCGAATTCAATTAAAATCCATTTTCAGATGTTTCAAATATACCACAAATTTGAAATCATAACTCGTGCACTAGCAACGCCCGCTAGATACAGGAAAAACTATTGACACGCTTCATGAAAACATTACACTAACTAGGGAATCTTCCCATGTGTAAGTAGTGGATTTGGACGAGTGTGGTATCAAAACAAAAGTCGCATCTTATACGTCAAGAAGTGAAATAGAACTATCCAACCGTTTTCGAGATATCAGTACTTGACGTTTGGATAAATAAATAAATTGACAGGCAGGTATATAAATTGTTCGAAAATAAAGCCAGTCAAAGAAAAACAATCTATTTTACACACTATATATACATAGAGTTTATCTATTACGTCAAGCCACACATTTACCGAAAACATTACGTAAAACAAAGTGCGTGAAATAGAAAAAGCAGATGGAAAAACTCTCCGAATACAGCCGTACACGGAAACTTCTCTAAAACTGGGGAAGTATCTGGGAATGTGTGAGTATAAAGGATTTTGCTCGTAGCTCGGGAAAAGGTATTGGCTGCAAGATTAAAAACAATGCGAATAAATTTTTAACTAGCGAACAATTCGTATACCTGCCTGTCAATTTATTTATTTATTCATTCACACTTAAATTGCTTATATCTCGAAAACCGTAGGATTCGGACGGGTAGTTCCATTGCACTTTTTAACATACATGACGAAATCTTTCTTTCGGATACCACGCTCGTCCAAATCCGCAATTTCCAACTGGAAAGGTTCCCTAGTAAGCTAGTAAAACAAAGAAAAATACTCAAACAACTGACATGTTTTGACCTCGTTGGCTCGCAAAATTATTAATCTTATTTTTTTTATATATAAAACTTAATAATTCCACAAACCACAAAAAACTAAACATGCCTTTTTTTTTTTTTTTTTTTTTTTTTATTGTAATGCGTATGAATTTTTCTCCCGTGTTTAGAAGATGTTGGCATGATTTTAAATTCAGAAAATTAAACTGCAACATTTGTTGGATGTGTAATGATAATAAAATAACAAATGAAATAATAATAATGAAAATAACAAATAATTCATGCACATTAAATTAGTCATACAATGAAAAAAAAATTATGTTATTAATTTTTATTGAAAATTTAATTTTATAAAAGAAAATATAAAGTAATGAATGCAAAGATCTCCGAGACGCGGAAGATTTAAATTTCTCGGTGACGGAAATTCGCAGTAGCGAGTAAAATTATCGTAAAGTGAGTGAAAATTAAATGTAACAATAGATGGCACTTTAAAACATAAAACTGAGAACATTTTTTTTTGTTAACAAATATATTTGTTATGTTGCAAATTTGTGATTAATGTTAAATAAATTATTATAAATGGGTTAAACAGAGTAACGATTCAAACAGCTTATTGAACAGCTTCATATTTTTTTTTTCTTTAAAAGTACTTTATTCCATACTAATATGTAAAATTACGGTAGTATGTGTGAAAAAAAATGATTTGAATGCTTGAATTTAAAGGAGAAATAATTGGTTTGTTTTTCCTTTCTGGTTGTTATAACAAAAAAAATATAGGTTTTTTTTTCAACCGAAAAATTTCAGAATATGAATTTTTATTAAATAAATAAACCCTTTATTCATGTAATTTTTTAGAAGATGTTACAAATAAGGATTATATTCTTTTTTAAAAAGGACTCGTACTTAGCGTGTTACACAATTATATACAAATAATTAGTGCAAACAAGCAATCGCTTGAAAACAGAAATTAGCAATTAAAAAAATAGTTTTGAACAAACTACGTTTTTATGTTTCGAAGTTATTTCAAGTATAGAAAATTATATAAAAAAACGAGTATGAGACTTCATAGTATTTAAAGTACTGCTCGTTATTCTAAACAATTTAAACAATATTTTTATACAAATTGAAAAAGTATATATATCTTAAAATATTCGATTATTCTGAAAATCGTAATCGAAGTTATCTTCAAATTCCGTATAAGTTTTGCGACTGTAATGAAAAAAGAAATCATTTAATGAGAAAATTAACTATTTATAGAGGAAATTATAATTGCTAATTGTCTTATTAAATTTAACATGTCCTGTAATTATAAACAGATTTTGCTGAAGCTATTCTTTATCATAGTTTTAGTTTTAAATACAATGACTTAAATTAGAAAAAAGTAGTTTTAAATGATTAATTTATTGTTAATTAAAATGAAAGGAAGTTAGGTTGTGAGGGAGTGACCTTTCCATAAAGGCACTCTAGTGTTTCTGAGATCGTGACGTCAATAATTTAACAAGTGTAAGCGTAAAAGCGACATCTATCCTCTCTTTTACTTTAACTTTCTAGAGTGTGTGTGCTCTTTCGGATTTTACAGTTAGCTTGCGGTTATTAGTAATATGTTAATGTGAAGTATCTCAGTTTGCAGCATATAAAAGCTTGGGTTTGGGTGTCTCTGGCGTGTCTCTGGCATGTCTCTGGCGTGTCTCTGGCATTAGCCAGCAGCCAGCGAGTGACGATCTCTAGTATTAGACAAGCGAAGTGAATTATTGTTCAGCGAAGTGGAAGGAAGTTTGGATAGTTGATTTGAGATTCGGCCGTGGTAAGAAAATTTACAATAGTTCCATTTTTGATTATTTGGTGAAATAAAGAATTACCCACAGCCACGGGCTGTTTAACTAAGCTTTGTTTAGCAGCTCAGCCAGAAGACAGTGAGAAGCGTTAGGCGGTGCCCCGGCTGAGCTAGGCCGAAGCCTGTGAGTATGATTTAGCTGTTTATAGTGTTTTCAGTTGTGTAAATTTGAGACTTGCTCCACTTCCCTTCAGCCATTATCACTTTAATAAACTTTGTTATTTTATCCGAAATTACTGAGTATGTCTACATTTAACCTCCACCACGACCAACCTAACGTTACAAATGACGCCCACCATGGGTGTAACGTTACAAGGTAAGATAATCTCTAACTTTAATTGAGTGAAATAAATGGAATTTTTTTTAATTTAAGCATTATTTAAAAAAAATGAGAACATAACAAAGTACTTTAGTTTAAAGATTATTTCTAAAAAACATTTTTCAATGCGTTTCGAAGAGTACTTTGTAGTCATTGTTAGAAATTTGCTTTTAAAATAACTTGCAATTAAGGAATGACAAATGGTGTCATAAAGTAAAATAAAAGTTCGTGTTTTAATAATTATCACTTTGTTAATTATTTCAGGAAATTATTTTTAAAATAATAAGTATTTTTAAAAAAAATTGAACAGCTCATAGTTGCGTGAAAATGTCATTGAGCATTGACAAGAATGAACATTGATATTTAAAAAAAAAAACTATAAGTTTTTTTAAAGAAAACGAAAGCACATTTAAAGAAAAAAATTATATGTATTAATGATTAATATTTATATTAAACCTTTACAAAGTTACAAAGTATTCCAAAAAAAACTTTGATTGAAAATTTTTTTATTTTATAATTATAGAAATAATTGGAAAATCTTAACTTCATCTTATTAAATCTGTAATTAAGTGCATATTTTCTATAAAAATGTCATTATTAATATATTCTTATTAACTATAAGAAAATAAAGCCTCTTCATAAATCTAGACAGTACAAAAATACATTTTTTAAGATATATATTATCTGTTAAAGCTGAAATTATTAAATATGAATCAATAAAGAAGAAAAATTATTGCATCGGAAACGCGATAAACCGTTTTCTACAGAGTACGATTTTTTGCATAATGGATTTCTCAATATCTTTTAATAATGGAAAAATTCAACAATATGCCGTAAAGATTTTTTTCCTAGTTGTACAATCTTAACTTGTTTAATAATGGCTATTGATTTCATTTTGGAGATCATGTTTAAGGAAAGAAAACTATATATATGTATTAAGTTTTCTATACAAAAAATATGCTTGAAAAAAATTGTAATATCAGTTCAAATCTCATCAAAAAAGAATGCGAAAATTTTCTTTTGTAAATATCATTATTTTTTTCCGATTTATTAACAATATAAGAGACGAAAGAATAAAGAAAAAATAGCGTAGAACGTATTACAATGAGATATACAAAGACAGTTTTTGCGTTTCTATTAATTAGTGATAAATCGCTCCAGTGCTATGGAAGCACACAAAATGTTGTTTGATAGCAAAAAAATATACATTGGTATGCATTTTCAAAGGTACAATAAGTACTTTAAAAAAAATTGTTATATGCTCTATTAAATTGAAAAAAAATCAATGTGACTTCGGGAAATATAATGAAAACCTCTTATGAATTTCTTACAAGATCAAAAAGATTTGCTTTATCATACGGAATGTCTGGAACCAATAATATTTCACAGATTTAAACAAGAATTTTATCATACAACTGTTTAAAATTTTCGTTGAATTTTATTTTTTTTATTTTTATTTTTTTTATATATTTTTATTTGCAATTCTTTTATATTAAGCTAAATAGTTTCATAAACCAGAAATATTTGTTTTTGGTTACTTTTCGTTCACTTTTAAGTATGTTCGACAGCATAACAGGAATTTGTATTTGCAAAAATATTAAAACCAAAATAATATTATTATTAATCTTTAGTATTTTTTACTGTTGAAGATGTTAATTGAAAATTAAAAGTGTTATTTGAGAATTTATGTCATCTGAATGCAATATGTTTTCTGTTAAGAAACATGATGAATACTTTGTAAAAACTATTTAGAATCGCTTTCTGAAAATTATGTTTCAAAAATATTCATAGAATGTCCGAATTTTTTTTTCTTATGTTTTGGTACGAAATATTTTTAGAATCGTTGGTAACATTTAAGAGATTAATCCTCATTTTCGTAAATCGCATTTTCTTCCATAATATTTTTAAAGAAATTGGTATATTTTACTATATTCTGTATACATCTCTATTAGAATGCTGGAAATCATATCACATCATATAAAATTAGGTGAGGCACGTATTCAAACTGTTGAAAAATTGAGGTATAATCTGTAGCTCGATGAATTTTCTTAAGTTGATACAAAGATTGTATATATATGTAATAAAAAAGTTTTTCGCCATTTTCCCGTACCGATTTCGCTGCAAATTCTTATAACAATATACTTTTATTTGTATTTCAGTAATATGCTAAAATTTCACTATCGGCTAAGCTCCACTTTTTACTTAATTCGGCGCAATTTTTGATCGAGAATGGTCCTTGTGACGTCCGCATTTTATCTTTCTATTTATTTTTTACCTTTTTAAACGTTCATGTTCCTTTAGCTTTTCTTCTCTTATTGAAATTCTCAACCGGAAGCCAGTTCAAAGATCTCGACTCATGTCCCGAATAATTCCGAATAAATTAAAAGTAAAAATGCTTAAATGAAACACACTGAGCAAATGAAGCTGAAAAGTAATAAAGGATACACTGTGAACTCAGAAGCTACCGAACGACTGCAGCTGCGTCAATCTTATTAGTATTAAACCATTAGCGGACAATTTCTATTTGATAAAGTTAAATCTGAATCCTTTAAACATTCGTAATCTGAATCTGAACATAGCATGTCAAGCTGATTAAAATTTTGTTTTCTAAATGCTTGTTATAATTTTTTTATTACTTTTTTTCACATTTGTCTTGTGATGAAAATCTTGTAATAAAGTACGCTAAATTTGAAGCAAATATAATTTATTATCATTCAGATTTGAAACATTTTCTTTGCTTAAAAAAAAAAAAAAAAATCTATTGCACAAAAACGAAACAAATGTACTTTTTTCTATTTTGAATGTCAGGTTCCAAGTTTACAAAATACGTGACGCGATTCATTCTTCTTAGAATTAGGGATTGAAAATCACAAAAAGGCATTTTATCATATAACTAGTATTGTGCACGTATATAACACATAAACATTTTCTACTGAGAATAACAATAATAATATAAAAACAACAACAAACGTGCTCGAATCTTGTTGGAAATTAATCATGGAAATAGATTTTTTTTGGTTTCAAGGGAATAAATCTTTTCAGACAGAAATAAAGCTTCGAATTTATAACTATGGAAAAATTCATTTTGAATTTATGCTTGTTCTGAAACTTTCAAGTAAGGTTTATTCACAAGAAAATATATTGAACAGTAAAAATTTACTTTATAACTTTCATACAGAAGATTTGATTTATTTTTAAAAACCAAAACAGGAATTGAAAAACATATATATTCATATAGGTGCTTTTTAGATTTCAAAGAAAACATTTATTTTATTCAATAATATATTATTATTTTTTTTTTTTTTGCATACATAAAATTTCAATCTAAAGAACTCTAACTGTTTAATTTAATAGCGAAATAATTTTTATCCAATAAGTAAACTTTGATTTTATGCATATTACAGTAACACAATTATACGTATCATTTCTAAATTTTTTCTTTCGAATTTTCAAGTATTGTTTAATCTTTCCTTGAATATTTTCTTTTTCAATGAAATTTTGCGTCCCTTAAAAATTAAAGACAGATATGTGGGTTTGAGTTTCAGTTTTATGATTACAAATATTTTTTATTTAGAATATGTTGAATCATATAAAAATATTATACTAATGCACAGTTATTTTGTAGATTTGTTTTATCATGCGTCATTCGGCGATACTATAACAACAAAATTAATGTCGCTTGTAGGAAATACAAAAATAATAAAGTTTAATTTACAATATGAAGGATCAACTTTTAAGAATACTTTAGATACCGTATTTACTCGTGTATAGCGCGTATGCGTGCATTACGTGCACCCCCTACTTTACAAGAAAAAATGGCGCTTTTTAAAAACATTTCGTGTATAACGCGCACCATAAATTTGATAAGCAAGTGAATGAATAACCGCATGAATTGCAGTAAAGTAATTAGAAAAAAACATTACACCTCAGTGTGTGCTCAGAAAACAAGGGAAAAATTACATTTTTAGATTTTGGGTAGGGGGTGAATGATGGAGGGGGGGGGGGGTTCGAAGAGTGAGTGACGGAATGAAAATTGCTAATTAGCGTTTAAATAATATTACTAGTTCTCTTGTATAAAAAAGTGCAAGGAGGGAAATAAAGATGAAGTAAAACTTCAATTATATAAGATTTTCCAAGTTCCAATGTCTTCTTTGAATTTTTTAAATTCATATGTATACCTTGGGCTTACATCCAGCTGCAAAAAATTATTCCGTGTCTAACGCGCACCTAGGAGTTCTGCTCTATTTGAAATTTTGAAAAGAATTCTAAAGAATTGCGCGTTATACACGAGTAAATACGGTAATTTAATTTCAGGACATGGTTGATATTTGATTATAGTACAAGTATGTTGTTTAATACTTAACAATAAAACCAAATATTGTATTAAAATATATTTATCATATTTGATGCTGGTATTTTTGTTAATTTTCACTTTCCTTAACTTACCTTATATGATATACAGCCAATCAAGGTAACTTTGATCTACAAGGGTAACTTTGGGCCAAGAAAGAAAAAAAAATAAGTCTGCTACATTGCTTGAGTTAACCCTAAGAGCGTTTTTCAGATGGGTAAAATCGCAATGTTGCTTTCTCTGAATTTTATTTGAAATATGAAAAAAGTATTATCCTTTCAACCTTATGAAAAAAACTTTTAATACAAACATAAATGTAATCCTTAAGAATGGTTGGTTAATTTTTGTCGCCCGATTATCTACGCTAATGGGGTATAGGACCAGGGGGAGTGCCCTCCGTGGCGGTCTTTCTAAGGGAACCTAACTCGTATTTACGCAAGGTTCGAAGAAAACCACGTAATCCTTAAGAGTATTAAACATTAAAAATCTATTGAAAATTCATTAAATCTATATTTTTATTGTATCTTAAATATTACTTATATTGCAGTGAAACCTGAAACTTAGTGGACGGAATATTACGTTACAAACACTAATGTTGCTTTATCTGCATTTTATTTGAAATAATAAAAAAGTGTCATCCTTTCAACCTAATGAAAAAAAACTTACATACAAACATGAATTGTTATCCTTAAGAGTACTAATCCTTCTAAAATCTATTGAAAATTTATTAAATCTATAGAATTATTTTATATTTAATATTGCTTATATTGCAGTGAAACCTGAAGCTTAGTGAATGGAATATTACGTTTGTTGTTAATATTACGCAGCAAATTTATCCCGATTGCCTGTATCAATTGTAAAATTAAATTTTCTTTTCGCTTTATATTTATAATTCTAATCCATGAAATGTTACAAATGCAAAAGTGTATCCGAAAACAGATGGATTAATTTATTTCTATATTTGCTCATTATTAGGTAACAGTCCGGAAAAGTAAGTAGCCTTGTTTTAATTAATTTATTCAGATATTTTTATAAAAAATTGAAAGTTTTATTATTTACAGATTATTCTTTCGAATTTTATTCATTTAACTTTTTTATAATTTTATTTATGATTCCCAAAAATATTAATCCCCAATAATGATTTCTTCTACCAAAAAGTAATTTTCAATTGAAATATTTCCAAGTGGAAAGGGAAACGAAATACCTTTCCAGTAAGCCTTTTCGGGAAAATCCTAAAGCATAAAATTTACCTGGTTGTGTAAATAATAATGGGCTGTGAAGTAACAGATTAAAAATAGAATATATGTTTGATTTGTTTCGTAAAAGGTTAGTACTATTGTGTTACAAATGTATCAGTGAAAACGCATATAAATATTTGAGTTTTCAATTGCACAGACATTGCCCAAGCGGGAATCGAACCCAGATCCTTGGCTTAGCCAATGTTTTATCGTTTAATCTAACTTGGCCGACAGACGTCGAGCCTTTTTCGGTTAGATAGCATTATTGATATAACATCTGGTCTGTCATTTAGATAGCTCAACCGAATAACCTGGAAGTAAAGGAACTCCATATAAACGGATGATACACAGATATACAATTATTTTAACGCAATCAAAATGATTGGTAAAGTTATCATACTAGTGGAATATTTCCAGTTGAGCGAAAAAATGCCAGGCCGGGAATCGAACCCAGATCTTCAGCTTACTAGACCAATGTTTTAACATTTAAGCTAACTGCACCGAGAGCCCACCCGCATCTCTGACTCAGATAAGCTTATTGGTTATAACAAACATAATAAACCATAGGTAAAGGAACTTCATATATACTCCATAATACAAATTTCTTCCCATTTTAAAAACTATTGAGACATATTAATGATTCAGCATAGTAAATTTCGTTTAAAGATTTTTTTCTTTTAAGTTCTAGAAATTTAAAATTTTATTTTCATCTCCGTTATTTTTTTAATTCCGGATTTTAAAAAAATTTGGAATTTTGGATTTAATTTTTACTGTTTGATTTAAATATTTTTTTGTTTGATTAAAATAAATAACATTCTTTTATAATTATTTATAATTAGATTTATTGGTACTACAATCGATGTAAGATGTTAATAAGTATAAATTAACAATTTGGATTTATTAATAAAATGATAAGTTGTTTTGGAAGAAATATTAAACGAAACCCTCTGTGATATATGCGATCACATTTAACCACTTGTTTAATATTGAAACGGGCTGGTCCACGACGATATAATTAAGATTTTTTTCAATTAGCTTTTCAATATTTTAATGAGCGAAGCAAAAACATTTAGCGGGCTTGCTACCCCGATATAATATTTTACAAAACGTCGTTAAAGTATCAGCGACTTTTAATGAATACGACAATCACGAGAATAAGTATGAATGTGCGCAAAGAACCAGTACTATTTGGAAATAGTTTATAGAGAAATGTAATGTGTACATCGTAGAGATCGACACTTAAAAAATATTATCAACTTTATTTATGTAAATTATAGACCTACTAGTGAAAAATGCTCCAAGGAGCAGTGCAAAAGCAGAATATGATTTTAATTGAGTATTAAAAAGTAATGGACAAGTGCTTCTGTTAATTACTGAGCATGAGGAAGGATAAGGGATCCCTTCTTGGCTACAACTCACTTCAATGCCAACTTTGAAAAAATCATATTTGCGCTTTTTCTATATAAAAGAAATTTGCGGTTCTTTAGTAGAATTTTCCACCGTGCTTTAGATGTTAACCAGGGGTGTAGTCATAAAAATAACATAAGATATATGCTCTAAGCAGAGGGATATTCTAGAATGTGTATACTATAAGCTTTCTTGAAAAACAGAGGGTATATGGTGTTCTATTAAAAAGTCCAGAAGGTGTACGGCGTATAGCCTGTATAACGATTATTTCGTTATATATTGGTTATTTTCTTAAATTATTCCTTCCCCCCGTCTCTTTTCAATTCAAAATCAGTTTTAAGTGTCCTTCATTCACTTTCCATTTTTTTCCCACGCATAGTTTTTCTCTAACCGAAAAATCGGCAGCTGCTTAACTTTGTCTGTGAGAAATACACTTACATATCATTCAACCGTTTAAAACATTTCCAGATGTCTGCTATTTCCGATCGAAGCAATTCTGCATTACCTTATATGGACATCATCTCTGTTTCGCAGTTAAAATTTATGCTTACGCTTCTTTTCCTTTCTCGACAAAACCCTATAAAGAATTTAACATCTGCGCAGTAAAATCTCATGTCCCTTCGGTGTGCTTCTTTATTAGACAAAACAACACGTGTAACATTTTATTGTTTGGCAACCTTTTCCTTTCCCATCCCAGCTGGGAAACTAAATTGAATTCTTATCTTGCCGGCTGCATTTTAACTGTATTTGGCGTATACTATCCATTGTGCATGGGCGAACTTTTGTATGTTGGCGATTTTCTATCATGCCAAAAGTGGCAATTTGTTGCTATGTACGAGGCACTTGACTCTCTGCGCTCGTCTTGTTAACCTGTTATTCTTCGTTCGGAGATTTTCTCCGAGAGCTGTAAGTGTGCCCCCCCTTCGTAATAGATGTTAAAATAAAGTGTAACTTTGCAATCATCGTGGGGTTTTTTTGTACATCTGAACCTGGATACATGATCATTTCGTTCTTCTAAATGCCTTAACTAATATCTGCAACCACCAATCTCCCTTACAGCCTGTACTACATCTCTGATGTTAACTGCACTGTTCACTCTGCACTATACTACAAATCAATTTTCTGTGCAATTATACACTTAGGGTATGCTTGGTGGCAGTGCATGAATGTGATACCTGCAGGAACTAGGTATCTGGCATTATGTCGCCTTTCTTTACATTTATGTCTAATTAAGCTGCATCTTTACTGGTTACGTCTTTACACTATACATTTTTATAGTAACTGCGACTGATTTGTTTTCACGGAAAAAGCGCAAATATGATTTTTTCAAAGTTGGCATTGAAGTGAGTTGTAGCCAAGAAGGGATCCCTTATCCTTCCTCATGCTCAGTAATTAACAGAAGCACTTGTCCATTACTTTTTAATGCTCAATTAAAATCATATTCTGCTTTTGCACTGCTCCTTGGAGCATTTTTCACTAGTCCTTCTATTTTTCCATATTCCATAGGGATACTGCACAACTTGTTTTGTATTTTATATATAGAAAACAAAATCTTATTTGTATTGAAATTAAAAAATGCTACATACTCTAATACTCTGGTGTTACAAATTAAAAAAAAAATTAAACAGGTTTTTCTATACCAAAATTCTACGGTGGTTTTCAAAAAAAAAAAAAAAAATCAGTTTTTTACTAAAGTGAATAAAATAATAAATCCTTTCAAAGAATAGATTTTTCATTCAAATATCCATTATTTTTGCCAAAAACAGGAACTTTTTTTATGCAAGAGTAAAGTTTGATACAAAAACCATGCTTCTTTTTTTTTTTCTTAATCCGTATTTATTACGGACTTATTAAAAACGTACTCCACCGCTTTTATAGGAAACGATTGCTTTACTGTGTTATGGAGCATTCTCATTGGCCATAAAGAGACATTCTATAAAATCTGTGGAGTGACTCTGCAACAAATGGGTCAAATTTTTAACAGTGCACTGTTAAAAATCTGCTGCATTTTGCTGCAACGCCCTCCACCACTTGTATATAATATCTCTATTCCAACCAATGAGAAAGCGCCATTTCACGGCCAAGTAACCGTTTTCTATACAAGCAGGGGAGTGCGTTGCAGCAAAATGCAGCAGATTTTTAACAGTGTGCATATCCTTGGCGCTATAGTTTACAGGAGTGGTACATTGTTCAAAATTTGAAACTTTTGCTGCATCGCCACTCCATCGCTTTGATAGAATATCTCTATTTTGATCGATGAGAATCCTCGATAATGCATTTAAGTAATCGTTTTCTACTTATCTACTATATTGTTTCCGTATATTTATTTTTTCAATCAGCACCAAGGTGCGCACTTTATTAGAAGACGCGCTCTATTAGAGGGCGCATTCTATTAGAATAAATACGGTATATACTTGTAATAAATACACTTTGTTAAAGTGCAGGGCCCCAATATTTGACAGGTATGCCAGGCATTTTTGCAATTGATGCCATTGTGCTAAAAACAAAATATAAATAAATGAAAAAAATGGATAAAATATAAATTTGGCATGGTGCAAAAAATTGCCTAATTTAAAATTAAAAATCAAATTTGACAGCCACCAGGGCTAGACACCGTGCATAATTATTCAGTAAATGATTCATTAAAAAATGACAAAAATCAGCATGTCAAAAATTTCAAAAAAATTCATAATTCGTTAAAAAATTAAATTAAAAATAAGAGAAAAAAAAGCATTCTGTATTTTTTTATGCTTAATCGAATGGTGTAACTGGTTTTTCTCTCCGATGATCACAAGTACCTTAGATTGATGACTGCTATTTTTTATTTCATCTTGTAAAAAAACTGCTTAACGTAAAGCTATGAATTTTTGCAGGATTAATTAGCATCGCAAAATCTTTAGAATAAACTTTACCGCAACATTCTATCTGCAATAGAACGTTAGATATACCCATTTATGACCAAGTTTGGAAAATACGCAATTTCAGAAAAACCGCCTAGCGAAATAACGTTTTCTCAATGACTACCTCGGGATAAAAAGTTTGTTTTTTGTTTTAAAAAAAATTAAGTTTTTATCTTTAGTAGTTTTCGAGAATAGTGCTGTGACACAAAATTTTTGTCCGATTTTCAGAATACTCTACAGTACACCTACAGTATGCCATAAAAAAAAATAATTTTTGTGCTATGTTGTGCTTCTTGGTCAGACGAACATTTAAAAAAAATCATCAAAATTGGATAAGTATTTAGTTAGTTATTGCAAAAAGAAAAATTGAAAAATCCGTGTGCATTATCGCTCAATCATATTATTGTTGCGCGCTACCGCGCGCACAATGATAGGGCCTATTTTATGACCTACAAGTTTATCTGGGTGAAAAATGCTCTTCGGCTGTCTGCCCAGTCAGCTTAAATGGTAAAGCATTGGCCGTGTAAGCCAAGTATCTGGGTTCGATTCCCGGCATGGGGAATTTTTCGTTTAGTTGGTAATATTTAATTCGTTTGTTTATGTAATTCACTTCTTTCTTATATAACCGAATAATTTAGCCCTCCAAGCGTCTTGCAAATGGGTAAATTTGTAATGTTGTTTTCTCCTCATTTTGTCTTAGTTGCTAATAAAATATGATTCTTTCAATATTACATAAAAAATCTTATTTAGGAATATAAATGTAATCCTTGAGAGTCTTAATCATTCTTCAATGTTTTGAAAATTCATTAAATTTATAGAATTATAATATCTTAAACATTGCTTATATTGCAGTGAAACCTGGAGCTTAGTGTACGGAATATTACGGGCCAAACGCTTAGAGGGTTAATGCCTAAAAAATTACTACAAAAAACTCCATGCCTATGCTGATTTTATTTATTTTTTTCATTAGACTCGTGCTGTGATGATATCATGCTCGCATTTTTCTACATAGGCTAACCAGAAAAGAACTGAGCTTAATTATCCTTAGGATGTGTAGGGCAGGCAATTTGTTTTGTAAAAGTATGATTAGCGATAATGAAATTCTCTGAGTATATCGTTTGGAAATGTATTTTACAGGTGGTTCTCACATTCACTGATCAACAACGACATATTTTCTGATATGACATATTTTCTGACTAGCTTTTAACTATAAATTCATACATTTCATAAGCCTGTCAATTGAAAGGATTTAGAATCGAATAACATTGTCTTTTTATGATAAATAAACAACATGCCGACATATAGCCAAACTATTCTTCTCACGACTTTAGGTTTTATTCTTTTCCTGTAATGACGCAACCAGAAATTCAATTTTAAAAGATAGCTTTAATTTCTCAAAAATATATAGTCTTTCTAAAAATATGGACACTGCCATTCGATTACTTAGTTTCTGCATGATAACAGCAAATATTGTGAATTTAAAACAGATAAATGAACTCAAATGTGTCATTTTGGATTCCAGAATAATCTTAATAAATATGAGAAAAATATTTTCACTTATCTACGTTTTATTACAGAGCTTCAAAAATTATGACGTTTTTTACACTCATCTTTTTATTTTATTATAATTTATGTTATTTTTTAAATAAATCCTTATTTGAATGTTGAAACGTCTAAGAATCTACTTATTAAAGTTTTTATTGTGTATATTTTGTCTTGCGAACACACCGTAATTTCAAAATATACTGTATGTTTAATCTATAAATATGTATGCAGTATTATTTAAAGGTATCTTCATTTTATGTTAAATAAAAATTTATAAATTTTTTTTACATAAAAAATGATTCGGGACATATATAGCCAGGCCAAGGTTTCAATATTATTGCCTGTGAAGACCTCTATCATAAAGTCACTAATTGCCTTTAAAGAATCACTTGTGACTACCAACTTTGTATAATTTGAATAATTTGTGTATAATTTGAAAGTAGTTGGTTATTAGTTATGAATCGATCAATACAATTTATCTCCCCTGACTGACATTTGGCATTAAGACCCCACAATAATCACGGAAAAAAACCCGGAAAAGTCTACTGGAGCGTTCTTTTCAAAAATCTCGCTAAAATTTTAATATTTTTGCATGTTTTTTTGCTTATGATAGTTAAGGAGGATCTACAACCGGCCTAATTTTTACTTTTTCGATTTTGCTTTTATATTTTTTATATTATGATAATTTAAATTTCAGAACCGGTTTAAACTGGTTTTGAAATTTAATGTATTTTTTTTTTAATTTGAAACCGAAATTAAAAAAGTAAAAACAAGGCCAGTTGTAGATCCTCCTTAACTATCATAAGCAAAAAAAAAAAAAAAAAAACATGCAAAAATATTAAAATTTGAGAGAGATTTTTAAAAATAACGCTTCCATAGACTTTATATTACCATCCCGGTCTTTTCCTGTGAGTAGAGTCGAGGCTTAAGAGCCCACAATAGTCACAGAAAAATTATACAAAAAGACCCGAATGATCATGTAAAGTCTATGGGAGCGTTCTTTTCTAATATCTCGCTCAAATTTTAATATTTTTGCATGATTTTTTTGAACAAGATAGCTGAGGGCGATCCACAACCGGGCTAGTTTTTACTTTTTTGATTTTGGGTATATATTTTTTATATTACGATAGTTTCAGTTTCAGAACCGGTTTAAACCGGTTTCGAAAGTTAAAGTAATTTTTTAAAGAAAATCTGAAACAAAAATTGAAAAAGTAAAAACTAGCCCGGTTGTGGATTGCCCTCAGCTATCTTGTGCAACAAAATCATGTAAAAATATTAAAATTTGAGCGAGATATTCGAAAAGAACGCTCCCATAGACTTTACATGATCATCCGGGTCTTTTTGTGTACTTTTTCTGTGACCATTGTGAGCTCTTAAGAGCCCACAATAGTCCCAGAAAAATTACTCAAAAAGACTCGGATGACCATGTAAAGTCTATGGAAGCGTTCTTTTCTAATATCTCGCTCAAATTTGTATATTTTTGCATGATTTTTTTACACAAGATAGTTGAGGGCAATCCACAACCGGGCTAGTTTTTACTTTTTCAATTTTTGTTTCAGATTTTCTTTAAAAAATTACTTTAACTTTCGAAACCGGTTTAAACCGGTTCTGAAACTGAAACTTTCGTAATATAAAAAATATATAACGAAAATCGAAAAAGTAAAAACTAGCCCGGTTGTGGATTGCCCTCAGCTATCTTGTGCAAAAAAATCATGCAAAAATATTAAAATTTGAGCGAGATATTAGAAGAGAACGCTCCCATAGACTTTAAATTAGCGCTCCCAATTAGGGCTCTTAACAGCCCACAATAGTCACAGAAAAAGTACGCAAAAAGACCCGGATGATTATGTAAAGTCTATGGGAGCGTTCTTTTCTAATATCTCGCTCAAATTTTAATATCTTTACATGATTATTTTTTGCATAGGATAGCTTAGGACGATCTACAACCGGGCTAGTTTTTACTTTTTCAGTTTTGGTTTCAGATTAAAAAAAAATATTTTAACTTTCAAAACCGGTTTAAACCGGTTCTGAAATTGAAACTATCATAATATAAAAAATGTATGAGCAAAATCGAAAAAGTAAAAACTAGCCCGGTTGTAGATCGTCCTAAGCTAGCCTTTGCAAAAAAAAAAAAAAAAAAAATCATGTAAAAATATTAAAATTTGAGCGAGATATTAGAAAAGAACACTCCCATAGACTTTACATAATCATCCGGGTCTTTTTGCCTACTTTTTCTGTGACTATTGTGGGCTCTTAAGAGCGTACACTAGTCACTCGGTAAAAGCCGAGCGCTAATTTAAAGTCTATGGGGGCGTTCTTTTCTAATATCTCGTTAAAATTTTAATATGTTTGCATGATTTTTTTTTGCATAGGATAGCTGAGGACGATCCACAACCGGCGTAGTTTTTACTTTTTAAATTTTGCTTATATATTGTTTATATTATAATAGTTTTAATTTCAGAACCGGTTTAAACCGGTTTTGAAAGTTAAAGTAATTTTAAAAAAATCTGAAACCAAAATTGAAAAAGTAAAAACTAGGCCGGTTATGGATCGTCCTCAGCTATCCTATGGAAAAAAATCATGTAAAATTAATAAAATTTGAGCGAGATATTTGAAAAGAATGCTCCCATAGACTTATTATTAGCTTTCGGCTTTTACCGAGTGACTAGTGTGTGCTCTTAACTCTGGAGTAACGCCGAGCGTGTCTTTGTGATAAGTCACAGAATGACTTGTTTGATTTCGTCTTGATTTGATCTGATGATTCACAGAAATTAACTACCATAATGATTTCACAGAAAGTTCTATAAATTACGATCACACAGAGACAAAAATTCACTTTTTGTTAAAATTCAATATGACTAGTAGTTTTAATGGATGAGTCATAGTGACTTTAAATCCTGTCTGATATTTAAAATAATAATGACAAATGAAATTTATAGCACATTTTTTTTTGGTTGAAAAATGATCTTTTTCATATAAGCAACCATACGTAAAATATAAAGCATATTTATTTAAAAATGATGACATAAATAACTTCAAAATAATAGATGCAATCATAAATGTTTAATTTACTCACCATTTCTAATAATCAAGCCAATACTGTTATGATAGCTTAGTAAAGAGTAATAATGCCTCCTATCCCTGCCAACGAAGACACTCTCCAATTAACGTAATTCATATGTGGAGGTTATTTTCTAATATTTCGTTTGAATTTCGACAATTTTTAAATACGTTTTTTGCATTGGATATTTAAGGTCCTATTCTACATCACTCTTATCTTACTTTTCGATTTTGGTTTAAGATTTTATTTTTAAAAAGTTACTTTAAATTTCAAAACCGCTTTCAAAATGTCTAAGAATCCAAGGAAACGTCGATTATGAAATGTTGTGACTATTTGAACAAATTTTCAAAAAATAATCCCAATTATTTTAATCATAAATATAATAAAAACAAATAAGGGTGTAATCAGTTAAATGCCTATGTTTTCCAACCACGTAATATTATCTAATTTGTAATAAAAAGCTTGTCTTCTTATTAAATGAAAATTCTGGCCAAAGTGTCACAACAGTAACAAAATTTAAATTTATTATATAGACAAGATAAATACATTTTAAAAAATTATATACATTTATGAGAGTAGATTACAAAGACACTTAACTGGTTTTATAAAAATTTATCCTTATTATATATTTTCCTAAAATAATTTAAATTATTTATAAAAATTTGCTTGAATGGTCACAAGAGAAACATTGGACGTTCCCCTAACTAATCATTAAAGTTGTTATTGTGTATATTTTATCTTGAAAATACGTCATAATTTTAAAATAGACTACAAATTTATTCTATAAATATGTACGCAGTATTCTTTAAATGTATGTTTTAAAAAATGATTTTTTTAGGGGGAGGGTGGGAATCGAGTCTGGCTGGGTCTGTTTTCACTGATATCTGGATGGGTCGGTCAGGACTTGGGTCAAACTTATAATTTTTACACCAGGCCATGACGGGCGAAGTAAACTTTCATTCAGGTCGGGCACGAACCTGGATATTCCGGCTCGTCAGACCTCTACCGTAAAGTCAACCGTTGCCTTTAAAGACTCTCTCGCGATTATTAGCCTAATGTGTTTATTTTGAAGGCACGTAGTTTCCTTTACAAGGCGTTTCCTTTACAAGGCATATGACATTACCTATGAGTGCTCTTGAGCGTTTCTTTGCGACAAGTAAGAATGATTTCGTTTCATTTTTTTCTAACGATTTCTCAGAAATTAAATACCATAGGGAATTCACAGTATGTTCTCGAAATAACGATCACATAATGACAAAAAAAAAAAACATTTTCTCAATACCATATTTCTGCCAAATTTAATGGATCAGTCATAGCGGCTTAATGTAATGTCTGTTTTTGAAAATAATAGTGACAAATAAAAAATATAAAGTTTTCGATCAGACTAATGATTTCTACTTTTATGAATATGTGTGATGTCACGGTGGCGTTACATCTTTTATCTGTCTTTTTATGCTAGCCCATATGTTCAACATTTATCATTTATATCACTTTCTTTTGACAGATTAGGAATACCTTTTTTTCTTTGAAAAAATATTTGTTATATTTTTTTTATATTATTCCGTTTTATGTTTGTCACATATGCTAGCATAGGAGGAATAATCTTTTTATTTGAAAAAAAATCTCGTTATAGTTCTTTGTTATATTTTTGCAAGCAAACAAAAATGAAAAGCTTATGTATTAAAAAACCATGAAATAAATCAACTTGAAAATCATGCATTTGATCATAAATATTTGAATTTACTCGTTATATTATATATCCGACCCAATATTGTTATGATAGTGTTGTAAAGAGTATTAAGCAATTAAACAGAATAAACAAAATGCCATTGTGTGTTCCATCATTCTGACAGTTAAATGTAGCAAAAAAATGAGGACAACGAAAATGTTACTTGAAATCAACTATTATGTATGTTTTTCTAAAAATGTTTTTTATTAGTAAAAAACATTTTATAAGTACCCAACGAGATTTGCTAAATTTGCTCAAATTCATATTTTAAATACAATTTATTTCCTTCAGTATCTACATAAAAATAATTATAGTTATTTTGACTTATTTAATAATGTATGAAATTAAAAAGATATTTACCATTAAAACTTCTCATAAATATCTTCTAATAAAATTTAATAAAGTAGGATTTTCTAGTCCGAGAAAATAATGGGCAAAACTTTTAATCTATATTTTTATATTCATATACCATATTGATCACCTGAAATAATTAAGAAGAAAATGTGATTCCTTGGATAAAAAAAATCCTTTTTATAGATTATGCCCTTCCTTGTGAATAATCACGTCAAATCCTTAAATAAAGAATGGAGTAGATAATTATCAGCATATAATTTTTCTAATCACGCATATTTAATGCAAATAAAATAGTCCTTCCGGCAGTGCCGGGAGGAAGAGGTAGCTTTCATATACTTATATATTTATTTATTCAAAAATACTAAGCTCAAATTAGTAGAACCTGATTATGAGCTTGGTCGAAATCTTAATTCAGGTGCACATGCACACTCATATTGAAATCGATTAATATATATATGCGATAACTCAGACATTTTTTAAGATACAAACGAAACAAAAAATGCTCTGGAATCTTTGTATCAAGGTCGAATGCATAAAAGAAAAATCTTTTTCAATTTCTCACTTTCTTGTACCTAATTTAAAAATTTAAAATTTATAAAAATTTTAAATGACCGCCATTTTGAAACAAGATGGCGGATGGAACTGACTATCGAGTTCGATTCAGACCTCAGTATATACTATGTACACACCAAGTTACATCCAAATCGATTCATAAATACGCGTGTTATCACGTGACAAAAATCAGATCGTTTCAAAATGTCAGCCATAAGAAAAATTCAAAGTGCTAGAACTCAATCATTTTTTAAGATATAGACAAAATAAAACGTGTTCTGGAATCGTTGTTTTATGTTCTAACACATAAAAGAAAAATATTTTTCAACTTTTAGTTTTTTCACATTTAATTTTAAATTTTAAATTTTTTAAAATGGCCGCCATTTTGAAACAAAATGGCGGATGATGCTGGTCAACGAACTCGGTCGATACATTTGTATGTACTATGTACATACCAAGTTTCATTCAAGTCCGTTCATAAATACGTGTGTTATCACGTGACAAAAATCAGATCGTTTCAAAATGTCAGCCATAAGGAAAATTCAAAGTGCTATAACTCAATCATTTTTTAAGATATAGACAAAATAAAAAGTGTTCTGGAATCGTTGTTTTAAGTTCTAACAGGTAAAAGAAAAATATGTTTCAACTATTAATTTTTTTGCATTCAATTTTAAATTTTAAATTTTTTTAAAAATTTAAAATGGCCGCTATTTTGAAACAAAATGGTGGATGATGCTGGCCAACGAACTCGGTCGAGACATTTGTATGTACTATGTACATACCAAATTTCATTCAAGTCCCTTCATAAATACGCGTGTTATCATGTGACAAATATCAGATCGTTTCAAAATGTCAGCCATAAGAAAAATTCAAAGTGCTATAACTCAATAATTTTTTAAGATATAGTAAAAATAAAAAGTGTTCTGGAATCGTTGTTTTAAGTTCTAACGCGCAAAAGAAAAATATGTTTCAACTTTTAATTTTTTCGCATTTAATTTTAAATTTAAATTTTTTTTTAAAATTTAAAATGGCCGCCATTGTGAAACAAACTGGCGGATGATACTGGCCAACGAACTCGGTCGAGACATTTGTATGTACGATGACCATTCCAAGTTTCATTCAAATCGGTTCATAAATACGTTAGTTATCGCATGACAAAAATCATATATATATATATGGTTATATATATATATATATATATATATATATATATATATATATATATATATATATATATGTCAACATTTGAACGGAGGGTGGTTTTGGGGTCTGGGGGTCATGATAGGTGAAAATATACCAAAAAGTGCTTTCCTCCGGACGGCTGCAATAGGTAGCTTTTTACTTTTTGTAATGAAAGCTACCTAAAAGAGTATTGATTAAATTTTTCTGGACACGTAAACGGGTATATAATTGCATTCATGCATCAAGATTTCCGCAGAAAAAACTAGTATTAGAAAACAAAAATTGGAAAATGTTTTTATATTGTATATAAGAGAAACAATATTGGAAAAATAATTCATTTCAAATATGCGTTGTTTATGTGTTTTAGCAGATAGAATAATGTAGTACATTTAAAAAAAAAAACCTATAAGTAAGATTTATCGTGCTCAACATCTCTTGTGTGACGCTAATTGACTCTTTCATTGTGATTTATCATTCAAGGTAAATTTTTATATGTATTAATACAAGTTTTGAAATGCCTTTCTTTAATTTAATATTGAAGGTAAGAAATTAATTTCAGATATTAATGTGCAATAGCTTTTATTTTTAAGAAAGGAGACATGCAACAAATGGGTCATACTTAAAAAATTGTTACTTCATAAAAATGTTTGCAGCCTTGCTTCTTCAAAATTATGGAGTAATTTAAACAATAATACTGATGTCATAATGCACTCAGATGTAATATTACACCAATTATATCCGTTTAAGTTAGAACTTCATTATATAGGTTAAATTATTCTAGTCATTGGCTAACAATTTTATAGATTAACGTTACATTAGTTTTTACAGCTCAGAGATATTTATGAAGAGGAATTTTGTTCACAGTGGGTACTGATATTTCTATTTTTTATTTAAACGAAAATGTGGATTCGTTGGAATTTTTTGCTGTATACTTCCATTTCAATAATCCACGAGGAACATCAGTCATATGGGGCCGTCAGAAACAAATAAATATGCTTTTAAAGACAGAAGCAAAAAGCTGAAACTTTATCTTTAGCTCCTGACAGCATAAGCATATCAAAGAATTTAAGTAATTGAAATTAATGTACAACTTAATCTTAGTTGATGAATTAAAATGACTGCTCAGAATGGTTTTTGCGAGAGAACAGAGGTTCTTTGTGAAATAGTTACTCGAAACATGCGCCCAGATAAAGGAAATTATTAAAACTTCAAACGTGTTTTTTTAGTACATTTTGGTTATTTTAACCTTTTCAGACCTGGTGTATCCTATAGGATACACCATCTTTATAATTTTGTTTTCACATATATAAATACTATTAAAAAAAGAGAAATTAGTGTGAATAGAGCCTAAGAGATAGCAGAAATAAAGAAAATAGCAATTTGTCCCTTGTAGTGCTTTTTCAGTGAGTTACATGATATACAAAAATGGCTTGCAGCAGAAATACACGAAATGTACAAAAAAAAGATATTTGTTTGATCTTTTTCTATGTTTTTACAATGCAGAAAAGTAAATTTTAATTTAAAATAACCTAAGAAATTGTTAAAATGCGTGTTTTACAAGTCCCCATGTATCAAAAAAAGTTATGTACAAAAAATAAATTTTAATTTCGTTGTTCAATCTTTCTTAGTTATCAATTAATTAATTTAAATCCATAGCTGAAATTAATAAAAGTAGATCAATAAACCCTCGGGTCTGAAGAGGTTAAGCGATTTTTTTAGTTAAAATAAAAAATCGTTTTTGTTGCTCAGACAAAAAAATATTAACACTCTTATAAAATTTTAACAAAATTTCACCAATTGTATTTGAATCGTACAAAAGTCTTGTATTTTCAATTTGTAAAGGTCAAAGTCTAACTAAATTTTGTTGTATTTGCTTAATTTAAATTGGTGTGCAGTAGTCATATCTCTATCACGTAATTTTGTTTAATTTCATTATATAGCTAGAAACGATTAACGTATTTTTTGAATAATAAAAACTTTTCAAATTGTGACACATAAATGACTTTATTATTCGGTTATTAGCCAATTCAAATGAAATTTGTGGGCGAAAAATTGTAAAAGTAAATAAATAAATAAATAAAAAGAATCAACATTTTTTTTTTGTCTATTCAAACAAAATTTCCATTGACCGATATTTAAACGAAAAGATTTGTTGGACCAAACAAATTTTTGTTGATTTAACAAAAAATATTTCTGGGTGTGTGGCGTTCAGAAGAAATTTCTGCAGAAATTTGGATTATCTGATAAAGCTTAGATTTTTCTTTAAAAACATTAAAATAATCTCTAACAATTGCTTAAATTTCTGAATATTCAATTTATGTGCTACCTTAATTCCGCATCTTTTATGAAGATGGACTAGAATACTTTGCCAGATGCTCCCCAAGTATTTCTTACAGATTTCGGATATTTCACCACACAATTTTTTCATATTAATACTGAGGTTGAAATTAATAATTAATCATTATGAAAGTAATTTCCCTGATTGCTGTAAAATTTAAAATTTTTAACTATTACTATAAATATACCTAATTACTATAAATATCTCTAATAAATATACCTATAAATATACCTATGACATACCTAATTGAAAATGAACTAAAAACCATACATGGCATATTGATAGCGCTGATTTATTAACTAGTTCAAAATGATAAAGTTCATTAATTTTATAATACTTGTTATTAATTTTCTTTAAATGAAAAATTAATAAAAAATGTTATGAAACTACCAAAAATTTATTTTATATAAAATAATTGTAAATGTTGAATCAAAATTTATTTAAAAAAAGCTTGCTTACTACCTTTGCACAATGACTTAAATTTACTGAATTGAAAAGATTGTATTGCTAAAAGAGTTATATAAACGAGCATTATACATATAGAGATAGACAAACAATAAGGTACATGTAAACCATGTATGAAAAACTAAAAAAAATCTAGAGAGTTTAAATGTAAAAGAAGTACTAAAATTATAATTTATCAAACAAGAGTAATTCAGAATAAATGTAAGTGATCATTATTTCTGTAATAGCAGTGTGATAAACTCTAAACAAAGTACAACTATTTGTTTATATGGATTTCTTTAACACCAGAAAGGTTTATAATAAATGGAACGCCGAATGTTTACTGCCAAGCATTTTAGTTTAAGAGCAGTATTTAAGAGAATATTTTCTTACGTATTTCAGTATAATAAAAATAAATCTTAAAGTTCTGCTGAATTGCTTTTCTTACTGAAAGTAGTCTTTGATTCAGTTATTACATTTTATTTTTAGAATTTTCTGTATTTTCTCTGCATTCAGTGTTTAAATAAAATTTTCCCATAATCAAGATCCACTAAAAACTTTCTATAATCCACTTTTTCCTCGCATATCAGCAAGACATTCGTCGGTGATTATTGTTCGCAGCATCTCAGACAAAAAGCATTGCGAGTTTCTGCAAAATGTCATATTAATTAATTGTTAACTGATTTATCAATAATTATTATCTGATCTGATAATCAATTTCGTTTTTCATTTTTCTGCAACATTCTGTGTTTGCGCGCATGTGTTGTTGTTTTCTGTATAATGCATCATTTTCCCTCACTGCATCCCGGTTGCTAATATCCGAACACTCAAGGCCACAGCACCTTGGCGAATAACGGAAGGTGCCTGAGAGAAGAGCGAGGCAAAGGAGAAATTTTACAAGCTTTGCGCTCTTTGACATTGACATTACTGATCGTGACTTTTAATTCGTATTGATTCAAATTTTATTGTTTCCAGTATCAATTTTAGACTATTTATATTTATATTTAGCGTTTAAAAAGTTATCACTTTTATTAGAAGGATTAAACAACCATTCAGATTTATGGAAATTTTCAAATCGCTCGCCTCAAATAAATGTATTAAACTATTTATACCATGCACATACATCAGAAATAAATATATTTTTAAAAGAAAAGGGTCGTTAAAAACCGTTTAATTTAATTATTTCTTTAATAAATTATCTAGATTTTCCTTAAGTCAGTCAGACTATGTAAAAGGCAAATTGAAAATATTAAATCGAAATATTAGCTTCATTAAAAACACCCTGCTTCAAAAATAAATAAATAAATATAAAGACATGGTCTAGTTTTGATTTACAGATGATCTCCTACGCAAATTTTATATTTATTAAACATGCTTTATTTTTAATTCTGTTTAGCTCTAACAACTTTCTTCTATTATAATTTGTTGCAAAGTTAGTAGGGGTTGTTTACTTTTTTTTTCTACAACTGTACATATATCATTGAGCATATAATATCATTCTATGAGAAAAGTTCTATTACATGAATAGAATAATAATAATAAAAATCTGATCTAATATTTTATGTGTGCGAAATCTTATTAAAAAAAAAAAAAAAAAAAAAAAAAAAAAAAAAAAAAAAAACCATGAATATAATGAATTAAGGCCTTAAACTTAACTTTTATGTAAATATTTTAATTAGCCTTAAATCATTCCACAAAAAAGAAGAAGAATAACATTGAATTTAGTGAAATTGAAATAGCTTTTCTTATTCCTTTACTTGCGTTTATTTTCCAATAAGAAATAAAATTTTGTTGAGCATGACAAATTTATTTGAAAGCTGTGTCTCAAAGTATTTTTGAGTTATTAATTTTTTTGTAATTTTTAATACGTTTATGTCATCGTGGCAATAGAAGTATTCAATTTCTGTTTAAAAAAAAAAGGGAAATATTACTTTTTTGTTGAAAAAAAAAAGAGAGAGAGAGAGAGGGAGACAAAGGGAAAGAGCTTCATTTTTATGATGATCAAAACAGTGCTTACGTAATAACAGATTCATATATTACTTACACCACGAATTAAACATTCTTGGACCAATCTGAAAAAAAAATGCGGGCATCACAACGATTCAGACATACCTCAGATAGATCTATTCTGGATCGGAAACAATCATTTACCAAATGATAAATAAATAAATAAATAAAATAATCAATAAATTTCCTGAAAATCCAACATGTAAATTGCACTTGCAATCTTTCCATATTAGGATGATAAATACATCCTGCATTAAAACAAAATTCTACTACATGTTTGTTAAAAATAAAGAACTATAATTTATAATAAAATTTTTAAACCTAAACTTATATTTAAATGAATTTACTCGAAATTAATAATAAGGAAGGAAAAATATATTACTAAAAAACTATAAAAATAATTTTTTGGTAGACATAAAAAAGGGACAATATAACGAGTGAATACTGTTGTAAGTATTTATGCTTACTAATAAATCGCATGAATTTACATCTACAGTTATTATTGCACTGTGGCACTGATACATTTATCAACAGTTTTTTCTAGAATAATTATTCTTCTACCTAAGTTTACAATACATTCTTACAGTGTTTACTATTTCTATACTACAGAAAAAAAAAATAATAAAAACTTTAAATGTCTACATGTTTTCCTATGGACGGCTGCAATAGGTAGCTTTTTACTTTTTGTAATGAAAGCTACCTAAAAGGAAATTAACATTTTTTTTTTTTCATTTTCTAATACATTCCTTAATTTTTTGACTACGATACTGAGATTATATAGTAATTAAGTAGTTTCCTAAATTTTATTGATAAAAAGTATACATATACTGTAAAAAAGACGATTTGATGTGTAAAATATAAGTTCTTAGAAATGACTTTAGGCGTAATTCATAACATTTATTTTCATAGTGTGAAGTTTGTAAATAGAATCCAATAATAAATACTGAATCACCAAGAAACTGAGTACGATGTGAAATTCGACATCAAATGGATCGTTTAAATATGCGTTCATAACTTTCGGTTCTAGTGTACTATTAATAATAAATGTCTTTTCATCGAGTATTATTTTGTCTTAACCATTACTTAGTTAATTTCAACATTTGGAAATGATAGTATACAACTATGCCTTTCTTATTATGATTTCATTTATAATTTGATATTTTATGATAACAATAATAATGAAAGTTTACTTACTTTTCTTTTTCACATTTGGCAATCCCTTTTATATATGTTTGTATATATATATATGTGACGATTTAAGGAGAAATCGAATTATTTCCACTGGTTAAAAAGAAACACACAGTCATGGCAAGCGAGGGAAAAAACAAAATAAATAAATAAATGTAAAAGATCCAATAATTAGTCATGGGCTGCTGTAAATTCATTTATTAAATTCGTAATAATAAGGAAGGAAAAGCTCCTTTTGCAAAAATTCCATCATTATTTCAGCGAGCTGTCCTCATCGAAGAAGCAACCCAAGAAATCTTCTTTTTCATCTCGAGACTTCCACCTTTTTAAACTAAAAAGAAAGTTCTGGAACATTCTGTAACCTCAAACCATCATTCTTTTATGTAAACAGAATTCTTGTCCAGCTACGAGATTAATTTAAACAGACGATAAATTTATTTAAAAAAAAATATTATTTAACCAATTTATAATTGACTCAGAATTTTAAATATCTTAGGCAGACGATTTTTATAAATGATTAATTTTAAGAGAAAAAAGAAAAGAAATGAATTTATTAATATGCACACATCAAAGGTTGACGTAGGAAAAATAAATAAATAGATAAAATAAAATAATGATATTTTTTGAAAGGTATGGTTTTGGAATAAATTTAATAAGACTTTCTTAAAAAGGGTTGATAAAAACATAGAAGAAATCAGTTTTATTTGGAATATTAAGAAATAAAGTTTTAATTAAGAATATTTTTAATTTAGAGCCATCTTTTTAAATTTACGCATACTGGAATAATGTTTTTTAAAGCAAATTAAGAATTTATATCGTCTGCATAAGGATTAACAGATTAGATTTAGAAAGAAGATTTTAATTTAATAATTTGAAGTAAGTACAGAATATTATTATAAGAAAATTAAGATAGTATAAAGGTTAGTTTTGGCGAAAAAATTTTAAATTTGTAATATTATCCCCCCTCCCCAAGACTTTGTATGAAATTGATAGTTAAATAAAACTACAAGTTCAGACAACAGAAATATAATAATTTAGAAAAGTTAAATTTTGGAATAAAACTGTCAAACTCAGGAAGCCAAGAGATGGAAGAAAAGAAAATTAACGCAATATAAAATTATTAGCGATTAAAATAATATATTTAAGAGAAAATTAATCTGAATTAAATTTAGGTAGGAGCATTTCCCTGAAAGAAATACAATAATGTTACAATATCACTTACCATTTGTAAGTGCATAGGAGATAATACATACAATAACAGTAAATAAGTTATGAATATTAATAAGCAAAAGACATTAAAGATATAATAAAAACAATAAGATATCTCTTTCATGGGAGTTTATAGAATTTCCGTGACTTAATTAGTAGTAATTTCAGTTCAGAAATTAAATTTGTTTGTATAGTCCTTGTAGTAAACATGGTCTTTAAAGGCTACAATAAACGTTCTTCTCAAACTTAGTTGACTACATAGTCATTCAAATCAAAAGTCTCTAATAGTTTTTAAAAATGCAATTCTTCAAGTAGTTCATTATCAATAATTAATTTAAATAAGAATTTCCGGAAAGTTTACTAAATACTGTCCTTCAAATAAAACATCTTCAATCCAGTTTACTAGTGAACTACATAATTTTTCCATTTTGGTTTAATGTTATGTTTAGTTTTTTGTTGGATTCCACACTTTTTAATAATATGTCAATTTTTCAATAATAAATAGCATCACTCTCAATATCAATAATAAATAATATAGAAAAATTTAAATAATAACAATAACAACAATAATAAGTAATAGTATATTAAGACTTCATATCCTAATATTTTTCAATAAGAGTATAATTAATACTAAACTTCATTATAGAAATCATAATAATAATAATAATAGTAAAACAATAATCAAAAGAAAATATCACTATTTGTTTATTATTGATAGGGAAAATATTGGTTGAGGATAAAAATAATTACATAGCAACTAAATAATTTTCTTATCTTCTAATAGTATAAGAAAGTATTTTTTGCTAGCCGAAAGTATAAATAAAAAAAAAATCATAATAATTCCAAAATCCAAATAAAATTAAATCTAACTATTTAGAAAATGTACTCTCAACCAGTATTTCCTTACAATAATTCCTCTCTGATACTCTTTTACAAAATTGTCAAATTTGGTTATAAGTTTTCAAATGCCAAATGTAGAATAATGTTTTATCTACACATGGTTTATAAACTTTAATAATAAAATACAAATAGGAATAAAAGGTGTCATTCTTAATTGAGAAATAGAAATAAAAATAGTGTGCTTTTCTGAAAAACTCTTAATATCGGTAGTTTTCACAATCACTGAAAATCACATATTATGTTATAGGTTTGAGTAGAATCATTAGATTTTATAACTGTTATAACATAAATATCTGCTGAATAAATAGAATAATACTAATGTCAAATACATGAGTAAATATAGTTAGACTTAAACACTTAAAATTAATTTATCAACATCAATTTGAAAGCTTTTACAATCAAAGTGTACACCTTATGCCTGCATAAGGAGCCCAATTTAACCCCAAAAACTCCCAAAATCAAGTAATATTCTTGTAGGCCTCCAAGAACATACCTGCTAATGTTGAAAATTATGGTGATAAACTATTTAAAGAATAAGAATTAAAACTTAATCTACTATCTTGACTTTAGTTTGATCTAGTGATTGTGATTGTATCTGAGGTTTTGTTTGTTTTTTGTGTTGCTCATGAAACAGTTTAAAATCTTCTGGTGAAAAATAGGGTCTTAATTTAGAAACATGCACAATAACGGAATTCTGTCCTGTCTCATAATTAAATTTATCTATTTCATAAGTTAACATCAGAAAGTTTATTTATAATTTTGTATGGTCCAGAGAAAGTAGGTTCTAATTTTCGAGTGTTAGGGTATTTAAATTCTTCATAAATTACAGAGTCTTGTATTTTTAATGGGCATTCGACAAAATTTCGATCATAGAGCCTTTTACTTTTAAGGTGAAATTCCTGAGTTCGCGCTTTCGCAATTTTGAGGGCTTTGTCTACTGATGATGTATACATTTTAACTGCCTCACACAAAACCATTACCCACCATTTAAAAAAAAAAAAAAAATCTGAATCAAAATTATCGTGAAATTGTGACTACATTTAGCTGTTAACATTAACCAGAAATTTTATCTAATAAAATAGAAATTGTAAACATCATAGTTATACCTTATTATTAAAAACTTGCCTTTAATCGTGCATAGAAATATCATAATAGTCTTAATAAGTAACAGTAAATATCTTAAGAACATCATACTCCTCAATTAAATCCTTAAGAATAAAAATATTTCAATCTCCAACACATAATAATGATAATAATAATACTCATAAATAGGTAAGTAAGTAAGATTCACAGATAAATAATCAAATAAATAAACCTGACAAACAGAGAACTATCTACAACGAATGGTAATTTATAATTATTTGTATATCCATACACAATTAATAGTCAAATATTATAAGAATTATTTTGTGAGCTACTTGGAAGAGTATCAGAGGATGGCAACTCACTCATAAAAATACATTCTCTTTCCCAATGAAAAGCATTACTCACACCCCTATTTGTGCATATCCTACAAGGTCTTGAAGGATATGAATTTTGAATATAATTATTTTGACAAACTTTAGGTCTTTGAAACTGAGATTGCCTTTGGGGAATCCAATTCCTAGGTGTATTATTGGGCCTAACTGGCTGAATCCAGGGCCTAGTTGGTTGAAAAGGTTGAAAATTTTGTCTAGCTGATGGTTGATTTATTACTCGGTTTGAAACTAGTGGGGTGGAAACTTCCACGAATTGTTTGACAACCCGGTACCATTCGGTGGTACTACTAAGAGGATTTATAATAATACTGTTTTTGAATTCTGGTTTTAAACCATCAGTTAAACCTTGTAATAGTATATTTTCACTAAGATGTAATTTCCTACCAATTTCCACTTTCTTACGAAAATAAGTTTCTAAATTGTCTAAATTATCTAATTTCAGATTTGAAAAATCAGAAAAACTCGGGATGTCTAATTGAATGAATCTTTCTATCAAAATTTTCTTAATTTGTTCATAATCCGTACAATTTAAAAGTCATTGATATAAATTTTTTGCGCTTCCACTTTCAGATATTGCGCAATAGAATTAAATTTCCATTCTAGATTTTTCTTCTCCTTTTCACATGTTGTATCAAAATAAGTTAACCACGACAAAATGTTCATTCCAGAACTCGGGTCAAACGGTACGAACTTAGAATCTTCCATAATTTTTCGATTCTTACTCATTAGAATAAATGAAGCACTTCTATTTTCTTTATTAAATCCTGATCGTAAAATCATTCGCAATAAATTTCAAAGTTAATAATTTCTATCAATTACATATTTTTTCAAAATTACTATATCAGATCCATAACATACAATAAATATTAAAATAATAAATAAATTAGTAAATTAATAAATTAACTTCAAATTACTCTCATCAATAAAATAATAAATAAATAAATAAATAAATAATAAATACTTTCCATCAATCATAAATAGAATAGAAATAATAATCAAAATATTTTAATAAAATAACTTACCGTTCACGAAAAATCTTCAATAAAATTCATTCTTCATTAAATTCCTCATCAAATACCTTTCGCATACTCACCACTTTGAAGTCATTAATTTTCAAAAATTTTCCTATGACCATGAATACTGAATCAAAATTTGTGCGCACAGATCAACATCAAGCGTCAGGAAATCCACATCAGACTCGAAGCAAGTACTATTCATTAGCAAGCTGAAAATACCATATAGGCTGTCCTTCAATCGAACTTCGGCGATAGCATGCTTTTCTTCGTTCCATCGCAATTTTCTTTAAATATCATTCATTAAAAAGGCAGTACAGATAACTAATTCTGTCCGACTTTTCGATTAGTTGTGACGATTTAAGGAGAACTCGAATTATTTCCACTGGTTAAAAAGAAACACACAGTCATGGCAAGCGAGGGAAAAAACAAAATAAATAAATAAATGTAGAAGATCCAATAATTAGTCATGGGCTGCTGTAAATTCATTTATTAAATTCGTAATAATGAGGAAGGAAAAGCTCCTTTTGCAAAAATTCCATCATTATTTCAGCGAGCTGTCCTCATCGAAGAAGCAACCCAAGAAATCTTCTTTTTCATCTCGAGACTTCCACCTTTTAAACTAAAAAGAAAGTTCTGGAACATTCTGTAACCTCAAACCATCATTCTTTTATGTAAACAGAATTCTTGTCCAGCTGCGAGATTATTTTAAACAGACGATAAATTTATTTAAAAAAATATATTATTTAACCAATTTATAATTGACTCAGAATTTTAAATATCTTAGGCAGACGATTTTTATAAATGATTAATTTTAAGAGAAAAAGAAAAGAATTGAATTTATTATTATTCACACATCAAAGGTTGACGTAGGAAAAATAAATAAATAGATAAAATAAAATAATGATATTTTTTGAAAGGTATGGTTTTGGAATAAATTTAATAAGACTTTCTTAAAAAGGGTTGATAAAAACATAGAAGAAATCAGTTTTATTTGGAATATTAAGAAATAAAGTTTTAATTAAGAATATTTTTAATTTAGAGCCATCATTTTAAATTTACGCATACTGGAATAATGTTTTTTAAGGCAATTTAAGAATTTATATCGTCTGCATAAGGATTAACAGATTAGATTTAGAAACAAGATTTTAATTTAATAATTTGAATTAAGTACGGAATATTATTATAAGAAAATTAAGATAGTATAAAGGTTAGTTTTGGCGAAAAGATTTTAAATTTGTAATATATATATATATATATATTAATCGTCAAAGTTAAAATAGAAGTTACTTTTTTTAAACAATAATGTGTGATAAAACGAAATAAACGTTAAAAAATTGTAATACTTTCTCAAATCCTGTTCTAATACTTTATTTTGCAAAAGTCTTCAAAACTCTTCATTAGACTATTGTCTTGTAAAACGGAGCTGAATAGTACAAAATAAATACATATCATTTAATCAGATAATCTATAAAAATCAGTGAGTTTATTCAGATTCTATTAAAGTTAATAAAATAAAATTAATTTTGTAAATTAATTTAAAAACGGAAAAAAATTCGGACCCAAAAGGGTTAAAATAAAAATCACTTAAAAGTGCTAACATTTTTTGGTAGCTGTGTTAATGTAATATATGTATATATATATATGTATACTTAATTTCTCTCAATATTAAGTAATCTACGTATCCTGATGCTAAAAACAATGTAATTTCCTTGATAAAATTAAACTTATATTAGTGATCTTTAAACAATTTAATATTTTTTAATGTTTTACAGGATTTTTATATATATTCTAAACATTATTACTTAAAAAATCGTATTAATGTTAAGATGCGGCAATATAAATATCTATAATTATAAGTATAGAAGGGGCTCTATAAATCTATTTCTTAATAATCATAAAAGGTTTAAATGAACAAGCACAAAAAAATCTAGTGCTTTTTAAAAATATTTTTAATTAACCTAATAATCCACACATATTTTGAAAGTAGGATAAAAAGAAAAGACTTATACATTTTTTCTGTATTTCTTCTATGATAAAATTTTTTAAATGGAATAAAGATTCACGAAACGCAGAGGTAACGAGTAAAATTCTAACGTTTTCAGTTACTTAAAATATGTTTTAAATATTTCAAAGCAACAAGAATTTCAGGCTCAATACGAAGAGTGCTAGAAATTATAAATTCCCTTTCTATTTGAAAAGTTACATTTTCTAAATTAAAATTCCCATCAATATGAAATCCGAAAGAGCTGTTGCATTTACAGCTATATTGTAATACACTGCTCAAAACAATTAAAGGATATCTGAAGTTTTATATAAAATAAAGATATAAACGAAATTTTTTTTGCCGAAAATAGAAGAAGAGAATCACAAATGCAAATTTTTCTGGTTTTCAAACTGGGGAGTATGCAAATTTTGAGTTCGACGTCAAAAACGTCGCTTCAGCGGCAGCAAATGAAATTTGACTTTTAATTGGATAAAACAGAATGAAGACAAGGAGGATCGGCATGCAGTAATTGCTTTGTTTCGACGAGTACGGTGTCTCAGCAAAATCATTTGACAGATTCAGAAGCTTGGAGAATTGTTGGTAGGTTAGAAGGGGGCCAAACTCAAGCCGAAGTAGCGCAAGCCATTGGAGTGTCACAAAGTGTCATTTCCAGGATCTGGAACCGTTTTTTGGTGAGTGGATGTGCAGGCCGAAGACCAGGGCAAGGTCGTAGACGGGCAACAACGCCCAATGAAGATCGGTATTTAGCGTTAACAGCTCGGAGACACCGAAACATAAACGCTACTCTTCTCCAACAACACCTTCGCTCGGCTACAGGCACCACGATTTCAACTCAGACTGTCCGAAACCGGCTCCATGCTGTAGGTCTGTATGCTCGCCGACCAATGGTATGTGTTAGATTAACATCAAGGCATCGTCGCGACCGCAGGGAGTGGGCAACCGAGCATGTCAATTGGAGGAGAAATGAATGGAGCAATATTCTGTTTTCTGACGAGTCCCGTTTTTCTGTGCATCCGGATAATAGGCGTATTTTCATCTGGAGTGACCGTGGCAGTAGGAATAATCCTGCGTTCGTGCACGAAAGTGTCAGATTTGGCGGTGGAGGAGTGTTGGTGTATGGTGGCATCTCGATTGACGGGCGCACTGACCTCTACATCATTCGAGATGGAGCTCTGACTGGTCGCCGATATAGGGATGAGATCCTCAGACCTATTGTAGTCCCTTACGCTGCAGCAATCGGAGATAACTTCATTTTAATGGACCATAACTGCAGGCCACATCGTGCAAACCTGGTGGAGGATTTCCTTTTCGAGGAAGGAATCATTCGAATGGAATGGCCAGCGTGTTCTCCAGATATGAATCCAATCGAGCACGTTTGGGACGCTCTAGGAAGACGAGTTTCTGGCCGCCAACAACCCCCACAAACTCTCCAGGAACTGGAAAGAGCTCTTCTGGAAGAGTGGGGCAGAATACCCCAACTCGTCATTAATAGCCTCATTGAGTCCATGCCTCAAAGGTGTTCAACATTGCTGGCCACCCGTGGAAACCATACCCCCTACTGAAAATGATTTTCTTTGAAGAAAACACCTTTTCTTATTCTGTTTTTTTCTCATATGCACAAATTGTGTTTTTTTCCTTTTGTACCCAAATGCGCAATAAAATGCATTTTTTTCTGCCAAACATGTGTAATTTATTGTTATATAACCTACTATGTCTGTCGACCATGTATCAATCAGCTAAAAAGTTTCCCAGATACAAAATGCACCTAAAACTGCAATATCCTTTAATTGTTTTGAGCAGTGGTAGGTATAGATATTGTAAAAGACAATTAATTTTTTTTATTATTCTGTAGCAGTTTGTGTTCTTAGAAATAATTATTATATTTATTTAATAAAAACATCACATTTCATTTTTTAAATGATTTTTTAATAAATATGTTAATTTTATCAATTTAGGAGGAATTACAAAAGAAAAAAACTTTAATATTTTAACACTATGAAAGATTTTAATTTTTAATTGACTAATGGATTTTTTATTGCACGAAGAAATGATGTTAAGCAATACAAAAACATTACTTATAGTAAACCATGAATTAAATTTTGGAAATTAGAGGATTAAAGTTGTTTTCCATCAAAGGTTAAATGTAGAGAAATTTTAGCATTTTAAGAACAAATATAAAATTAAATAAATATGGTGTTTTATAAATACATTTCTGTGGCTTTTGGTTTTTTCTCATAAACACACACGCAAAAATATATATATACATACAGAGAGAGAGAGATAAAGCTAAATATATGTGCGATTGAATTAAAACATATTTCTTTTAGTACTAGAACAATCGCTAACTCCACATATTCACAAAATACGAAATTACGGTAAATAGAAATGTAATATATTCTTAATTTAATGTCTTCTTAGTTAGTCTTTGATTGATACTGTCTTGTTTAACTATAACTTTAACTCGTTGTCTTGTTTAATAACAAGTTTAACTTTCAATATAAACTTGAATATAAAAATAATTATATTTCTAGAGAAGTGATCTTGAACATAACGAGTTAAATGATTAACGAGTTAAATAAGAGTCATCTTCAAACATTAACTAATCTTTTCAATATTTCCAGAAACTTTATTTCGAAAATAAATGGGCATTTTGTTAATTACTGTCAATTTCAATTCCGAATTGCTGTGTTTCAATTACTGAAATTAATGAAAGGGCCTCTGCGTTGTTAAAGAAAAGTGTGAATCTTTGCAGTAGTTTTAGATAGTAAGTTTTATTAACCTAGTTAAAACTTCCGTCTTCGATAGTGAATGTTTCATTAGCAGTTGCACACTGTCAAATATAAAGCGTATTTTAAGTTTAGATTATACTTAAATTTCATGACCTTTAGTAATTTATGTAATACATGAATTTTATTTTGTTGGATGCATACATATTTATATTTAAATGTTTCTATCACAGTGCCAAAGTTAAATGACAATCTATGCCTATCATAGGGATTTTAAAGATGAAAATCCCGTGCATTATTTCCTAACATATGACTACTGCTAAAATCGTTAAAATCCTAAGAAATTCACCATAATAGCGACGCCACTCATAGCGTGATTGACACTAAAATATAAACAAAATCAATTGATGTGAAAGATTAATTGAACTGAAGTTTAACGGAAATCCGTGCATTCGTTCTTCAGATAGAGATAATAAGGACATCTTGAAAACTTCAAAATAAAAGCAGTACCTAGTGAGCGATTTATGCCGAAATATATTTTAAATAAAATCATTTCATGTTAAGTATTAATAAAACTTGAAATTTAATAAAAATTCGTGTGTTAGTTCTGGTGATTGAGCGATTCGAAAAAACTTAAAGAATGCAACATAGCAGTGTCATCTATAGAACGTATTAAGCTAAAGAATAAACAAAAATCAATTTCTGTCACAGAGTACATTTGATGGAATTCCGTGCATTGATTCTGGATGTAGAGCTTTTGCGAAAACCAAAAAAAAAAAAGGCAGCATAACAGTGCTACATGTTCAGCGATTCACGAATCGGCACCATTCATATTAATCTTCTAATATATCTTCTTGTAAAAATAGAAGAAAGTAAAAAATATTTTCGAATAATCTAAAATTTACTATATTATATATATATATATATATGTATGTATATATATATATTATTTGAGGTTTTTTTTTTAAAATCCGCGATAATTAATGAATTTTACCTTTTTCTCTTAAATTTAAATAACGGTGCTTTTTAAGGAACAATACTGCATATTGATGGAATAATATGCTGCTTTAAAAAATTTGAATAATATTTTTGGGGGTTTAAGATTCTGTAACAGCAGCATAATCTTCCTCAAATAGATTTGTTTATTTAATGCAAGACAATTATTACACAGGAAAGATAAAATTCGCCAATATGGCAGGTGAGATTCTTTGGTGTTCAGATAAAAGATGCTTCTTTAGCAAATCTCTTAAACAAAATTGTTTCTAAGGTTTCTTAAGATAATGAACGCTTTTCCGTATCCTGGGTAAGCTCCCTAGAAGTTAAATAATTATTTCAAAACTTTGTTTGTTTTATTTTATAGCTTTCTTTATCTTCGTAGATTTAAAAAATGTTTATCTTACAATGAAATAAGAGAAATGATTTTGTGTTCAAACAAGGTTTGGCATCAGATTTTCCATTTAAAGAAAGATGTATTAGTTGTATATCTAAAATCCGAACCTGAAATTTCATTTAAAATTATAACAGCAGTGAAAGTAATTAAACGTAATCTGAAACAAGCATTGCAAGGAAGAGATTGGCGTAATTTAGGATTTGAATTTTTATTCCTTAGTGAGAAAAAAATATAGAAAAGGAAAAACTTTAAGGGGAAAATTCAATATTTCGGTTACTCATTATAAAAGAAGGACAGTTGATATAACTTAATAATCAAAATTATTTGACGTTGTAGATAAAAGTATGTATTTTATGTACAAGAAGTTTCATATATGCCTTTTTTATTCCTTAATGCGAAAAAAAAAATAAATAAAGGAAAAAATTGACTGGAAAAAGCAATATTTCTATTGCTTTTTTACACGTGAAGGAAATCTTGTATATCTTTTCAAATTAATTGATATTATGCATAAAAGTGTCTATTTTAAATATTCGAACTCTATTTCTCGCCTTTTCCTACTTTTCGTTTCTTTTTTCTTCCTTGCTTTAGGATTATACTAAAAATTATGAGAATTGAAGAAAAAACTATCTAGTAGTTTTATAGTCTTCTAGATGGCAGCACTATTTTTCTTTTGAAATCTTCCAATATTTAAAGAAAAGCGCGCAAATTCAAAGAGAAATTTTGCTTGGAATGTAACAAAAATGCCTTTTGAAACCATTTTTTTTCCATGTTAGGAATCAAAAGGCACTATTGAAAATTTTTTATCATATTATGGATTTATTAATCTTTATATCTGTCCAATATTGTTATTGTTGGATTGTTCCTTTACTTATTTTTTATGCACACAAAAAAGGGAAAATCATGAATTTATTTAAAAGTTTCAACGTTTTATTGAAATAAATGGTAACTTTCAAACTTGGGGAAATCGATCTTTATGTGCAATGCTACGCCAGACATCAATTTGGACACATTTTCTTCAATTACTTTAATTTTTATAAAGCTTCTAATTTTCTAAAAATTCTCACATTTTCTATCTTTACAACTAATTTAAAATTAATCATGGCGTTACCAGATTATTATTATTAAATAAATAAGAAATATTTTTTTCAGAGGGTATGATATTAAAAGCAAAATTTATTTCTGTCAAACATTTTTCAACACACAAAACTTCAAACTTGTAACTTTGGACGATTGCACAATGTCATTCTATATCACAAGTTTTTTAAATGTCCAAAACTGCTAAAATAATTTGTATTTTGTCAATATATTTTGCAGAGCTCTGTTTGAATATGATTTGAACCTGTATATCAAATTTGATTAAAATCGGTTACCATGGGGTCACGACTTTTTTCAAATTTTTGCTCATTTCACGTGGAATGACCCATATATACATCGTTGAACATTTGTTATGATGCAATTTAACTACATAAAAATCAGTATAAAGTTTAAAATAAGTATAAAATTTGTTTCTTTAGCATTTTTTGTTATGTAATTTAGGAAAAACATTATGAAACTAAATATACAAAAATATCCCCCGTAAACATAAATAAAGTTTTCAAGTAACAAAGTTAGTGTACATAAGTAACAAAAATAGACTTAACTATAAAGTTTTTTCCAAAAAATTTAAATATCATGCATTAAACGGTTAACGGAGCAAAAAGCAAATATTAAGGGCTGTTTCAAATGAAAAACCGTATTTTTTAATAAATAAATAGTTTGTGACATTTAGTTTCTAAGTTATAATTATTCCTTTTGATAAGTAACTGAAATTGTCACTAAAATACTGTTTCTCACTGATTTGTTATTTTTAGTTATAATTTATTTATTAATTATTCAGCCTTAAGTATATTATTTTACCTATGGAACTTTTCATGGCGCTTACTTTATTCATCATACTCTAATTACAAAGTAAATTTTCCAATTTAGCTAGCATAGCTGTTCTTTATGCATGAATGCTTTATTTATAATTACATAACACATATATATATTATTTGCATTATAATAATTTCTGCTGAGACATAACCAAATGTTAGCTTCAAACATGCATCGAATCTCGCATCACATGAGAAGCGTGTTAATATACAGTATGCAGATTGGAAATAAATTCCATTTCAAAACGGATAGCATTATTCATAGGCGTAAGCGATTAGTTTTAGCTTCTGTTCAGCTTTTAGAAGCCATTAGGTAATATAACTTTTGAACCAGAAACACATCAGAATTTAATAAGGATCCTGTTGTTTAATGTGTTCAATTGATGAATTATGTTAGAATAATAAATACATGGAATTGCGTAGTGTAATAAGAATTATAATTTTATTCTTGGAATATCAAAAACAGAAATAATCTTCTATTATAGGTCTATTATTTCCAAAATACATTGAAAATGTTCATAATTGCCAGTTTTATTTCATTTAAAGTAATAAGAAGTGTCTTATGCAAATAAATATTCCATTATTTTCACTTTCACAAAAAATCGAATATTTTCTCCTTTATAGAATGCATACATGGAAATATAAATAGGTGGAACTGGGGCACATTGATACACCCCCTCTACTGCTCACATGGTCATTACAGAAATTTTCACAACAGCTCCAAAAGGTGATGCTAGTGTACTCAACTATATACAGAAAATCTCTGAATGATTCAGTAATTTGATGAAATGGGACTGGTGATTTATTGTTTTGTAGGTCTAAAGTAAATTTGAGTTGTACAATTGAAATGGTATTATATTACTGTTCCAGTATTTTCAACCGAAAAGAATATTCCCCTGGCAAATACAGCTACTCTTTATCAGTTCCTCATTCTTTATTGTTAGGTAAATTATGAAGCGTTGGATTCGAGACTCATTTTATTCAAAATGGCTGCATGGGGCACATTGATACAGTCTATGTTGGAGCACAATGATACAACTTAAATCCTTTTCTCTTTCATTTTTTCATTACCTTTTATTATTTTTTTTTCACCATATACTTCTTATAAATCCACTTTTTGCCAAAAATTTCTAATATTAGTTTTTAGTGGAATGAAATAGCTCTAATTTCTTTATATTAGAAGATTTTATAGTATTTTTGCAAACAGAAGAATTACGAACTTACTCAAACATCTACTGCTAGGAGAACTAACAAAAGAAAAGGTCGGCAGCCTGGAAAATCTCGAATTTATATCGATTCTCCAGATAAAAAAGCATTTTCGACATCATAAATGTTAAGTAAGGGAAACAAGCTGCAAAACAGCACAGGATAATTATATTATAAGCATAATTTTAATATAATTATCCTTTATTTTGTTTATAAACTGATTTATAAACAGAAAACCTGGTAGTTTTTTCATCTTTCCTAACAAATGAGATAATGCTAGGGTTGAAGTGACAGATGTAACAAAGTTACCACAGTCAATAATCAGACAAGGAACTGCCAGAACATCAGGTCATTATACATTTCATTTTGATTGCTTTAATATTGCTTACAAATAAATTGTGGATGATTTGAATGTCTATAAATAAATATAAAATGGTTTGCTAACTATTTTTCTATAAAAAATATGCATTGGAGTTATTTTATCTCTATTTTTCCCAGACGTATCAAAGTGCCCCATGAGGTGTATAAATCTGCCCCGGGGATGGGGTACATTGAAGCAAATGACTTTTTTGATTTTTTTTTTATTACATGCAAAAATAATATATAAAACAATGATTGTGCATTTTTATAACATACTACACAAGTTTTGCTGACACCATATGAAAAAGTAACTTGAAATTTCTGCTTTCTGGACACCAAAAAATTTTTTAGATAGAAACTGTATCAATGTACCCCAGTTCCCCCTATTGATTTAGAAAAACTAGCTTATAGCCATGCAATGTTTCTAATAATTCTATTAAAGCAGTCCTTTTTAAGTAAAAAGAAGCTGAGGGTCTGATATTTTTTCACCTCCCCCCTCCAATGTTTCTTTTTCTTACACTTTTATTAAAAATTGAACAGTATCTATCGCTTAGAATGCATTTTGTCAATTTCTAGGGCTGCAGAATTTGTATTTTTATAATTGGGTAATCTACATAGAAGTATTCCATCTTATTTTATAGTTTTGTTTGCATGGCGTTATTACCCACATGGGGGGGGGAGTAATAACGTCAAATAGCGTGGGCCAAGAAATCACGCCATTACATTTTATGAATACATATCTGTTAAATTATTTCTTATATAACTAGTTAATGATTTGCTGTATGAAATCCTACATTTGTTTGAAAAATACAATCTAAAATTAAACCGTGAAAATCGGTAGAACTTTAACGTGGCGTTATTACCCCAGGATTCTTTAGTATATTTCCCCATTTACGATTTAATGAGTTTTTTAAATGCGAATTTTAGTGATTTTTTAAAATTGTTTGAGTTTTACGACAATTTACTTGCCATTCTCGAAAATTTCCCCATTGCAATTCATTTGAGATTCTACATTTTTTTTTATATTTAAGATTTTAATACATTTTTCGATGCGATTTTTTTTTGGTAAATGAGCTTTACTTCAAAGTATTAAAACGAGCATCAATTCAAAGAAAACAAAAAATCCATAGTTACCAATTCGGAACTTTATTTCTTTCGGAAAAGATTTATTCCCTTGATTCCAAAAGAAATCTATTTTTCTTGATTAATTTTCAACAAGATTCAAGCACGAATGTTGTCTTTTATTTTCTGTTGAAAATGTTTATGTGTTACGTGCACAATACTAGTAATATGACAAAATATGTTTTTACGATTTTCAATCAGTAATTCTAAAAAGAATGAATCACATTACGTAGTTTTAAAATTAGAAACATAACACTCAAAATCGAAAAATAAAGATTACTAACATTTGTTTCAACCTGAAAAAATGAAAATCTCGTTTAAAAGGAAACGCTAAAGGCATAACAGAGTATTTACACGTAAAGACTTTTAGTATTTTTATACCATGAGTTAGACTTAAAAATGAAAAATAATTCTTTAGCAATTCATTTTATTGAATTTTTAATAGAACGAAAGTGGTAATCATTGTTAAGGGGCTACAAAAAATGTAGTTAGAATCTGCTTGTAATCGGCTAAATTATGATAAAAATTATATTGGAATTTAAATTAATAGTCTTAGTAAAAGTATGAAGCAGAAAATATTATTAGCGTGAAATATTTAAGGATTTTGTGGTTATTTTTATTACCATTAAGCTGTAAAATTTTCACACAATTAGTGTTAAAAGAAAATCTGAAATGAAAGATTCATTTTTATCAAAACTATTAGAACTATACAGCAAAAGTTTAGACTCTAGTGTTTTTTAACTTTTAAATAAAAAATACAAAAACGTGAGTTTTACAAATAGCTATACTTATTTTCAAATATATATTAAACAATGTAGAATAAAAATAATGATTATAATAGAAGATAATACGTAATTTAACTGAAAAAGTAAAATTTTCATATTGCAAAAGTTTAGACACTTTTTTGATTTTTAGCCAACTGTTCATAGAAAAATGCAAATTTCCAAGATATGATGTCATATGTCTGAAGTATTTAATTATACCTTGATATAGCATCAGTTAGTGAACATGTCGCGAGCTAAAAATATTCAGTTAGATGAGGTGATTGAAGTAGAAAAACTGAATTGAAAAGGGAAGGCTGTTGCAGAAATTTCAGCAGCATTGAATCGTCCAAAGTGGTCTGGTTCTGAAGTATAGTCTAAGAATGACTCCTTCAAAACATAACATAATCTGTAAGACCTTGTGTGACGAGAAAATGAGATGACAAAAGGATCCAGAAACTGACATTTACACAAATAATGATTGCTAATGACATTAAAAGTAAGTCAGGACTTTCTGTGTCGACGGACATGCTTCGTAGATGAATTAAAGAAGCTGGTAAATCAATTTACATGAAAATGATAAAACAATCAGCTTTAAAATCGCTACAAATTGGCGAGAATTCAATGAACTTGCAAACATACGTCATATGAACCCAAATGGTATGCTATGATATTCAGTTACGAAAAAAAAAGTGGAATTTGAATGGCCCAAACGTGTGGGCATACTATTGGCACGACTTGCGTAAAGAGCCTGGGACTTTCTTAAGTCGACAACATGCAGTTGACTTTTTAATGATTTGCTCCCGATTTTGATTTAATGGTTGAGTATCTGTGGAGTTATTCATTGGCTGCCAAGTAACACAAACCTACGAACATACGTTGGAGATTAATTTTTAATCACTTGGAGAACTTTTAGCTGATCTAAAGTATGGATTTTAGCAAGATAATGCGTCTATTCATGTTGCATACAAAAGGAGAACTTAATTTAACTCTGAAATTACTACTGATCTCAACTGGGCGGCGTGTAACTCTGATCCGGACCCAATCGAAAACCTTTGTAACATCATATGTAGTAATGTTTATGCAAATTTTTGCTATATTTTTCCTTTAATGAGCTTCGAGCTGCTGTTGAACATGTTTGGTACAAAATAGAACCCCCAAATGACGCAGCATTTAGTTTCTTCGATGAAAAGTCACATTCTTGCACTAACTGCAAACAATGTGGGTGCAATTCGATTTTAATTTGTAGTTATTTTTCTGTAAATTACAAATTGTCTATACTTTTGTCACAATGTTAATTTCATTTTTTGTCATTATATTTTATGTAAAAAGTAAAATTCAAAATTTATTGTTGTGAATATAGAATAAGTGAACATATGAATTATAAACATTCGGTACATACTTCTAAAATTAGAAGCATAATCGATCATTGTCTAAACTTTTGCTGAGCACTGTATATATAAAAATAAACTTTATTTCGACAATTTAGGTAACATCTAAGATTCGTTCAGGACAGGCAACACTAACAGAAGTATCAACAAACAATATGGTTTTATTATTTGTAATTAGAATTTGAATAGAACACCTTGTTTTATTATGTAGTATTAAACAACATAATTATACTACAATAAAAAATCCGGTTTTCCAGGAGTTTTTTATATGTAACTAAAATTTTAAGAATAATTTACTAACATGGTTTTCAAAATAGAAAAACAAAAAAATTTATTTCGTATATGTGTACTGAAAAAATATTTCGATTTTTTGATATGGCAGATAGTTTTTTCATCTAAAAAGGAATGTTATTTTAGAGCAATTATAATTTTTGAGCAAGGTTTTTTCATGACACTAATTAATGTTTTTCTTTAATTGTCTGACACGAGTGATATTGTACTTTTATTCTGCCACATATTTTCTACATAAAAATCGTCCAGTAGATTAAGAGTTAATGGGTTTTTAAGCTGAAAGGTAAAGTTGTTTGATGAGCTAAAATACTTAGACGCTTCTAGCTTATGTAAAGTTCTTGCACAATTTTATCCAACACATGAATTACCGGCACAGTTGTCATATGCGCACCATGCTGGCGCGATTTTTTTTTTCTAACGTCAATTTGTCAAAAATTTCGTTATCAAATATCACTTACATATATATTTTTTAATTAGTTTTCATTATTTTTAAAAAGAAATAATGATAACCTACAAAAGTTTAATTAATAACTATAAAATAAAACAATTTATATCAATTTATAAAATAAAATATAAAGTAAATAAACACTTTATTAATAAATAAACAACAATGACCGGGTTACCATATGAGGCATAAAATCGCCATTTTGTTCCATTCGCGAAAATTTGGTGCGTATATGACATCTGATCCGAATTACCGTATTCATAAACAATGAACAAAATTCAGTTATGTACACGAAATGTGCAAAATGTTAATAGTTTTCATGTAAAAAAATTCTGTTTCTTTTTAAATATTTAGTGTTTGTATATAATATAAATGAAATGTACTTAGAATTCTATAGAAGATATGTTGGCACAGTTCTCTTATTTTCTTTTTAGTGTTCCGTATTTAAAAGTAGATACAGAATTATAAAATTACCTCGTGCCTATCAGTCACAGTCATTTTACTGAATAAGAAACGTGGAAAGTTCAAATTGGTAGAAGTAATAACGACTATTCCCTCCCAAATTTACATATTATTAAACATTCACAAACATATTTATTCAGAGAGGCGTTTTAAGTTATTTGGAAAAATATTTTTTCTTTGTATATTGAATGGGGCATCGTATGAAAGCTTTTAAAAATATATTTGTTTTAATTTTAGGTATTATATTTTTAGGGATATCGTCGAAAATATAGTAAAAAAATATGTCTCCTTCCCCATCTAATTCCGAATCCACTGAAACTAAAATTATTAAAAACGTAGAGGTTGTAAATATTAGTTTAAATCTTACAGGAAAACTATAACGATTACCAGACTGCAGAGCTTTTTAAAAAAGTTCATTTTTCTGTTACGTACAAATTTCAATTTACAGTCATACCGCAAAGATGATAAGGAGCGCTGGAAGTACCTGTCGCAGCAGAATAATAAAATCATTGTTGATAATAATTTTCCAAAAAATAATTGATAATTAGCAGGGATATTAATATCTTAAAGACACTGTTGGTTTGTAGAAAGATAATCACAAGAGCGGCGTACTCTATGTGCCATCGAATTTTAAAGCCTTGATAAGACCTTTTAATAATATATTTGTGTAATGTAATACCTTGTTGCAGTATAAAGCAATAAACGTCAAAACTTTGAAAGCTAACTAAATTTATTAAAATAAATCACATTAATACTGTGGGATTCATTAATTTGCATTTAATGGATCCTCCGTATCTTTAAAAGTTAATTAAAAATCGAAAAATTCAACTCAAGCCAAGTCGGTGTTGCAACGTTTTGCTTTCTTTCAAAGTGCGCTTAGTACAATGCCAAGTTTAAACTTTGCACTAGGATATTGTATTAGCTAAACTGTAAAAACAAAGATTATTACTACGCTTTATTTAATTTTATGAAAATCCAAATGGAGTTTAATTACTGATTACTTTTATCCTCAGTACTTAATTAAATTCATTATAAATATATAAGGATAAGATAAAAATAGCTATACAGGATAGAAATATGTGATATTACTTTACGTTTCATATCTCTTACAAATTTCTTGGTGCACCTATTTCTGATAAATACAGCTATACCCAACCTTAAGCTGCATAGTTTTTTACTAGCTTTATTGTCCCAGGACACCTTAGTGAAATAAAAAGTTTTTTTAATTAAAAATTATTTTATCTATGTATTGAACACTGGTTCATATAGCAAGAAATGAATTATCTGGTACGTTTTCAATTTGTTTTTGCATTTCAGAAACATCGGGAAATGTTGACATTATTTCTGAATTCGCACTCATATTTTTCTAAAGGATCGGTGCACAAAAACAAGATAATAGTTAAGCTCAAGTCTAGTCAAGGTTATATTTCACCGATTTCGACATGCCGATTTACAATTTTTAAATGCGTGACTCATGGGATTTTAAACATTGTGATTATCGATAATTCATGATCAATCATTTAGTTATCTTAATAAGTTCAAATTCAATTTTTGAATACATGATTGATATCATTAATATAAAAAATCATTCCTGAGAAATATCAGACGCATTTATTAAATACAATATTCTGTTACTTTTCAATTACAATTTTTTAAGAATGTACTGAATAACGCATGTTACGTTTTGTAACACAAAATTATATTGATCATCTGGCATGATGTAATTATGTTTTTGCTTTAAAAAACACTGTAAAAAATTCCATTAAATTTACGGCAAAAATTGCTGGCAGCAAAGTTGCCAGCTGTTTTTGCTGTAAAAATTGCAGTATAATTAGATTTAAAAAAAAATACACCTAATTTTACTGCAATGTCTACAGCAAAAACTGCTGGCATCTTTGAAGCCAGCAATTTTTGACGTAAATTCAACGATTTTTTTTTTCAGTGCGTTAATCGAAACAGATTAAAATTTTTTTAAATAAAACAACACATTTATAAACACTATCGTGCCGAGAACATGTTTCCCAGTTTTCTATACTAGAAGGTGCGCAAATAATATGTATCCACTATTCGGTTTAACTTATGTCAGGGTGAAATTTCACCAATATACAGGTTTAACCTACAATTTTCAACAGTTTGAATATGTGACACTTCTTATTTTACTCCAACATCCAGGATATTATTCCTGATTTCCAATATTCTAAAATATCAATGTTTATTTAAAGCAGCATATTGTAAAATATTATTATTTTTTTTTTAATTATTATTGGAAAAAAAGCAAATTGAGAAAATAAGACATAGACTTTCTAATGTTATCGGCTATTCTAAAAAGAATTTCTAATGATTAATAATAATGATAGAAATCTCGGATATTTCATAAATAAATTCTAAAATGATTTTTTTATGCAACTTTTAGAAAGCTGAATAGTTGGTACAATATATTAACCAAGTTTCTCGACAAAAAAAATCTTGTTTTAATGTGACACCAATTCCCAAACATGCGTTTTATTTTTCAATTAATTTTTTCAACAGTAAAAAATATTAGAGATTTATAATAATACTGTATTTGTTTTATTAGCCTACCACATACAAATTACAGTTATGGAACATAAATATTTAAAAGAGAATGAACATGAACAGAAAACACATATTTTTAGATGATAAAACTGATTAGCATATTACAAACATTCTCTAGAAAAAATTCGATAAAACATAAAGACATTGAAGATATAACATTCAGAAGAAACTGAAACTTTGTTTCAGAAATGCTTTTTTAAATTTGGAAAAGATGTTGATTCTTGATATTTTGGAAGATACAGCAACGTTTTCTGATTTTGTGGGTAAATCATAAAAGATTTTCCGTATGTTTTCCAAATTCGCATTGAATTTTAATAGTTATAGAACAAATTTAATTTTTGTTTTATTTAGCATTTTAGTATAGCATATAACGAATTTTTTTAAAAAAAATTTATCCTCAGAAAATGCATACATATTTTTTTAGCTGTCGAACAAAATGCTCTGTGCTTACATTGAACTGAACTAATTACTACTAATTAATAATAAGGCTAAAACTGCTTTATTATATCTCATTGAAATACACTTTATGCTATTTTTTTCTTTTTTTTTTATTTTTCCCTTATATGGTAAACTTATATGAACAAAATAATAAAAATTAACAAAAGTAAAATTTTCGCATTTTTTTTTTTTTTTTGTTTGTCTGAGATTTGTACTCATATAACATATTTTTTGAAGCATATTGTTTTGTGTAAAAGACTTTATACATTCTTATAACTTTCGTCCTTTAAAAATATTCTTCAAAATAAAATCAATAGCTATTATTGAATAAATTACGATTGCTGAAATCGGAAAAAAAAAATCTTTATGTCATATTGTCGATTTCTTTTCATTATTAAAAGATATTAAGAGATCCATTACGTAAAAAATTCTTAATCTGTACCAAGCAGTTTATCGCGTTTCCGATGAAATTACTTTTTCTTTTAATTGCTTCATATCTAATATCATCTTCTATAGATAATATATATCTTAAAGGTTTTTTATTTTACTTTCTAGATTTAAGAAAGGTCTTTATTTTCTTATAGTTAATAAGAATATATTAATAATTATATTTTTATAGAAAATATGCACTCATTTACGAATCTATTAAGATGAAGATAAGAGTTTCCTATTATTTTTGTAATTAAAAACTTGCAATTTTCTCCCATTAAGGTATGTTTTGAATTCTGTCTAGTTTTGTCGGCGTGTAGTAAAAATTTAAATCTTATTAAATATAATTTATGTCTTTAAATGCATTCTTTCTTTCTTTAAAAAATATATCATTAAAAAATCAAATCCATCCGCAATTTTTTAAATATTTTTTTCCCTTTTAATAGTAGTACATAATAAATAGTGTAAATAGAAGTGTAAAGTGAAAAATAGAGACCAAAGGAATTCGGAAAAACCGAATAGCTGTCCAGAGGAATTCGGAAGAACCGAAAGTAATCAGGTGCACGCATGCATCAAAATTTTCAATTGGCATCCACGAGTTTTTTGTGATATCATAAGTAAAGCTCATCCACATGATTTTCATAATCATAATCTCTTTATCATAATCTAATCATAATCTAATAACAATCATAATCCAAACTCAACCACACTGGCCGGTTAATTGGTGCAAAGCATGTGGACAGTTTACCGTACAGCAGATAAGGGTTCTCTGGAGTAATGATTCAAATTTCACTCACTACCTTTTGCAAGGTAGGTTCTGCGTCTGGGATTTCCTACAGAATATATCCTGCCAAAAATGCTCTGTGCCCACATTTAAATTCGGCTTAAAGGTAATTGTGATTTGGGGATGTTTTTCCTGCTTTGATCTGGGACTCCAGTTTCCCAATTCATGATAGGGGTGAGTAGCCATATTTGGACCGCCGCATAAAATAGACCTTTGCCATTCTGCTGTAACTCACAGAAAAAATGCCATCTATCGATGAAATCCTACTCATCAGAATGAAGTTCTTTATGATTAGAAAATGAACATTCCTCCCGCATGCTGATTCCAGACATTTTTTTTAAAACCTTAAGTCAACTTTTTTGTTCTAAAATTTTACTTCTAAATATAAGAGAATGCTTTAAAATTAAGTTATGTTGGTTTGTTTCCGTATACATATCTAAATATTGTTGCCATTTTTAGATAAAAAAATTTCCTAATATTTATTGGTTGATAGTGTACGTTGTCATAGAGTTACTCCGGGGAATAACGATGTACAGGACCCACGGCATTCCATTAAAATTCAGACTCATCTTAAAAATGCATATTTTCGTTCTCACGAAAAGAATAATAAGAGAAATTTGATTGTATCTAAATGCTCAATAAATTATCGGGCTTTGAAAATTTTTTTATCCATTTAGTTTTCTCTGAATATATTAAATTTCGAATTATTCAATTCTCTAAACATTCTTTTACTTAAACATGTCGTGATACAGTCGGCTCTCGTTAATTCGAACTCATCGGGACCACAAGAAATGTTCGAATTACGGAAAATATGAAATAAAAACAGGCTTAATATGGTACTATTATAAAGGAATTAATGTTATCGTGTTTTCTAAATTTATTTCGTATGTTATCAATAGAATAAGACTTAATATTAAATTAGAATGTATAAATACATAAAATAATTAAAAGATTAGAAACAAGCACAATGGAAGAAAAATTTAAAGCGTATTTAATGGACAGATGGGGCACTAAGAAAGTGGGTATCAGATGCATTATACGTATAGTCGTTCGGAATAATTTTCACAAAAATCAAAGAAAGTTATTCAAATGATCTAAAATCCCTGAGAAAGAAAAAAAAATGAAAAATCGGAATTCTCGGTAGTTAGAATTAAACGAAATCAAGGAAAAATGAGTTCGAATTAATTGAAATTTTTAACGTTATTCTGCCATTGAAAATTTCGGGACTTCATGTTTAGTTCGAATTAGGGTAAAATTGAAATTATCCAATTTCAAATTAACGAAAATCGAATGTATCTTGAACGAAAATTTTCTTTCATTTGCTAAATTTTGGGTCATTTCATTTTAACATAATCAGCTGTAGCCTTTTATATTATAAAAAATCATATTATTCTGAAAATCATATTCTAAAATAATTAAAAGACTAGTAAATATTAAAACACGAACTCTTATTTCTCTTTATGGCACTGTTTATGATTCCCTAATGGTAAAATATTTCAAAAGAATCTTTCCAACAATAACTACAAAGTATTATTCGAAACATATTGGAATTTTTTTTTTTCAGAAATACCTTTGTAACAAAATGCTGTGTAAAGATTTTATTTTAAAAAAGTAAGGTTTAAAATTAAATATTTGGTTTTAAACAGGTAACGTTAAAAAATATTTTACGTAACTTCACTTCATTTTAATTAGCAATAAATTAATCGTTTGAAGCCAAATTTCTTTTGTAGATTAACTCCTTTTAATTAACACTTAATGTAAGTTTAATAAGAACTTCAGTAAAATCTGTTTACATTTAGAGGGTGTGTTAAATTTAAAAGCCAATCAGCATTCACAATTTTTTCTATAAACAGTTAGCAGATTTTCTAGTTTGAATTTTAAAAACGTTATTTCGTCAATCCCATTACATTTCATTCACGTAAGTTATGCGGAATTTCAGTCGAGAACTTTACGATATATACCTCTTCTCCTTTGCCTTATAAATATGTTTATAATGAAGAACAGTATTAAATTACAAGGAATATATGTACTTTTTATATTATTAAAATTTTCTATACTTAAAATAAATTTCAAAGCGTTAGAAACGTCGTTTGTGCAAAACAAATTTCTAAATAGGTAGGCTGTTTTCAAGCAATTTTCTAATTTTCAAGATTTATTTGTATATAACTTTGAGTCCAAAAAAATAATAAATAATCGTCATTCGTCACAAATTTTAAAAAATTGTTTGTGTAAAAAACGGTTCAATTATTTAATTATAAAAAATTGCAGTTGACAAAACACTGCATGTTTTCTATTATCACTACTATGAAAGGAAAAAAAATATTTTTCTTTCAAGCTAAGCAATCAAATTATATGTATTTTTTTCATTCACATCAACATTACATTACATTTTAGTATGAAATAAAATATGATTAAGAAACAAAATTTAGAAGCTGTTTGAATCATTAATGATTCTAAAATTTATATGTTGATAAACGTTAATCAGGACATTAAATATAACCGAATGTATTTGTTAACCTAAAATGCTTTTAATTTTGAGCTATAAAGCATCTATTATTGTTATTTTCAGTATTCACTCACTCAGTGCTAATTTGTTTCACTAGTTCAAATTCGCACCAATAAAAATATCTAATCGTTGGCCTTTTTAAGAATTTAGTATTCATCACTTTACATTTTCCATTATAAAAATGAATTTTTTTTATAAAAATAAATATCATGGTTCTTTTTTTCATTAAATTTCGTACAAGAATTACTTGTTATATTATAAATCAATATACAACAAATGTATGCAGTTGAATTTCCTTACATTGGGAAAGTGTGTAGTGCGAAGATCTTCAAAGTTATGGATGAAAGGTTTGCACGTGTCACTAAAACTTTAACCAAAACATGCATAAAAAGTAAAAATTCAAGCAACTTGAATTTTTTTTTCTTTTTTTGGTTCATGAAATTATTATTAAAAATTGAAATTAACAATTCTATGCGAAACAAGCAATTTGTTTGAGTTCTTTCTTTCTTTTGTCGGTTTTTTTATGTCTACATTACGCTTTCTCCCGTATCTAACGGGCGTTTGTAGGGCACAAGAGATGATTGGAAATGTGGAGTGTATTTGAAACATCAAAAAGTAGATTTTCGTCAAATACACAAAAAAGTTTATTTCTAAAGAAAAAGAAAACTAAATATTTGATATAATCTGAAGTTTATATTTTGCAGAATGTTTATTTATCGTATTTTGAAAAAAAGTGCCCTAGGCTGTTTGAAGAAAAACCAAATTTTCTATACGCAGATTTATATATCTCTTGTGCATCAGCTACGTTTTATCTGTTCGTGTGAAACATAATTTAAAATGTTTTTTCTCGTTGCTTATAAATTGAAAATTCCATTTGCATCATATGTGACTTACTTCCTTAGAATAAGTGAAAATCGTATCTTTTCGATTCTTTTTTTACAAACGTTGAACATGATAGGTGTTCACAAAGGTTTTTTTTTAATTCTCTTTTAAAATTTGTTTCAGCTATATTCAATTCTAATAGAAGTATATTCAGCTCCATTCTTTATATTTAAAATTTTTGTTTACACTGTTAAAAATTTCTTCGTCAGAAAACGGTCATTTGAACGGCAGCATTCTGTCCGGCATTTTGACCGTAATTCAAGATAACAGTTACTTAACCGTATTATACATATATTGTCATATGACTGTAAAAAATATATATATGGTCATTTGACCGTAGTTGTATAAAATGGTCATTTGACCATAACTCAATGAAATGGTCATTTGACCGTAATTGTATAAAATTATCATTTGACCGTATTTGTATGAAATGGTCATTTGACCGTAATTGTATGAAATGGTCATTTGACCGTAATTGTATGAAATGGTCATTTGACCGTATTTGTATGAAATGGTCATTTGGCCGTATTTATATGAAATGGTCATTTGGCCGTATTTGTATGAAATGGTCATTTGACCGTATTTGTATGAAATGGTCATTTGACCGTAATTATATGAAACGGTCATTTGACTGTAATTGTATGAAATGGTCATTTGACCGTAATTATATGAAATGGTCATTTGACTAATTGTATGAAATGGTCATTTGACCATAATTATATGAAATGGTCATTTGACTGTAATTGTATGAAATGGTCATTAGACCGTAATTGTATAAGATGATCATTTGACCGTGAAATATACATGGTATGGTTTTTTGACCGTATTATGATTTTATTAACATATGACTGTAAAATATGTATGTACAGTCATTTGATTGCATTATAGTTTTATTAATATATGACCATAAAATATATAGGGTGTTTTTGAATTTGATCGACGAATTCAGAGAGGTGATAGTAGGCATCAAGAGGATGAAAAATTGTCATAGAACATCTGATGGTTGCAAGCCACATTGAGAGGAGAAATTCACAAAAGTAGTTTTGAAGGGTGTTACATTCAGTGGAACAAATAATAAGTAGACAAACATTTATTTGACCTAAGCAGGAATACAATGCATTGCAGTTTGACATCAGAAGGACATAACGAGGAATTTTCATAGGAATTATTTGAAATTGAGGCCACAAAGGTAATTGCACAGCAGACATCTACAAGATTGCTGTGCAATGACATTCGCATATGTAATTTTGAACAATACCTGTAAAAATGCCTTGTCATGTCTTTTCTGATGTCAAATTGTAATGCATTGTATTCCTGCTTAGATCAAATAAATGTTTTCTTATTTATTTGATCTACTCAACACACACATTTAACTATTTTTGTGATTTTCTTTCACTCAACGTGGTTTGAAACCACCCCATGTTCCATGAAAAATTTTCATTCTCTTGATGCCTACTAGAAACCCTCTGATTTTGTCGTCCAAATTCAGTAACACCTTGTATATTTTATAAGCATATACTAATAAATCCACAATAAAATCAAATGATAGTACATAGATATTTTACAGCCACATGTTAATAAAATCATAATACAGTTATATAACCACAATAACTCCTCAGAATTTGTCAGTCAAATTTAAAAACACCCTGGACATGTTCAGTCTTTTGACTATAAATTTTAGATAAGTTATTTAACCATATTTTCAGTTTGTTATATAAGTTATATATATATATACACATTGGTGCCGACTTTTGAAAAATATTGGGTGGGCTCAAAATTTTTTGAACAAATACAAACTTATTGGGTGGGTTCGATTATTAATGGGTGGATGGAGATATCAAATTATTGGGTAGGCGCCTATACAAGATGGCGCCACTGTATATAAAGTTTATATAACAAATATATATATATATATATGATTATTTGACCTTATTAAAAACAAACAATCAAATGCTCATATATATTTTTCACAGTTATAAAACTATAAATTAAAAATGTATGTAATAAATTAGAAATAAAAATTCTTATTTTATGTAACAAGAGTATCAGAAGTACATGTCAAATTGTATCAAATTGATTTGTCTTAAAAAAAATAAAATAAATAATTAGCTGTTTTTGTACAATAAATAATAAATTAAAAAATATAAACAGACTATACTGATTATGCCCATGTAATACTGATGTATGTAATACTGATTATGCCCAACCAGGAACCTACTTTTCTTTTAGCCATATAACAAATAATTCATTACTGCACTAGATTAAAATTTCTTAATCATGCAATGTAGATTATTATCCATGGGTTTCTTTTTCCTATTAGAATATCGATATTTATTGAACAAGAACATCAATGTATTTAAAAAAATCGCATATTTTCAAAGAATAAAATTGACCAAAACTTTACATTACTTCCAAGATTCTTGTCATTTGTAAATTAGAATTTATTTTCTCTCAACATACAAATTTATCTAAATTTTCTTATTTTCAGTTAAATGCTTGAAACTGCCACTGCCTAGCAAATCAAACTTTTGTGATTTTTTAAAAATGAAAAAATAGTGTTTTGTTATTCTTGCAAAACTTGGTATATAGTTTAAAATGTAGAACACTAATGAAACAGACTTTCAGAAATTGTGTATGTAGTTAACTTAATAGATTTTTTACAATATCATAACATAAATCAATTATTTACTGAGAAGTTTACTACAGTATGTTGGGATTTTAATCCTTTATGTTCATAATTATGAATTTGTGAAACTTCTGTTTTCCAAAGCACTTTTCGTGAATATTTGAAGCTACATTAGAAGATTTACACAATAATTTAATAAATTTTAGAAGAATTTTGCTAAATAAAATTAATTAAATTTGAATGTATAGGGATTCTGTGCAATATTTTTAATTCCAATTTTGTAATTTATAGAATCAACAAATGTACAAATATAATGCTCTTACAACTGAAATATAGAAATATTTCCAAACTTTAAATTACCCCCCCCCCCCTCTATTCTTTCAATGCCAAGAAAGTTAAAAAGATGAAAATGGAAAATAAATCATCCTTTTAGAAATATTTTTTGCAACCAATAATGTTTTTAGAACAAAATAATATAAAATAAGTATAGTTCATTCTAAATTGTATTACTACAATCAATGCACCAGATGAATCTTGGAACAAGTTATTTTAATGGTGATTTAAAATGCCATTGGGTACTAAAGAATTAATGAAATTATGACTAATTTATTGCAGAATAAGTTTTGGATATTTAGATTTTGAGTTGATATAGCAAGAATATACATATTACTATACTTGTGTTTTTTAAACATATTTCCTATATATATATAAATATTTTGTAATAAATTTAATACAACTGCAAAAAACTGAAAACAATATCAAAATATTAACAACTTATTCTCTAAATGACTTATACAGTTCCAGCACAGTCATTGATTATCTGAAATGTATGAATTTAGTATTAAAGTGGAATACAAGTTAACTTAATGGGCCTTTACAAACAAATACGTAGAAGTTTAATTGACTATAAAAAACATGCATAAATTGAAAATCATTAAATATCATTTTCAATATGAAAAAAAAAAAGATTGATTGATAAATTAAAATGAATCCAATAAATTTATACAATTATGAACAAACAGTATTTAACAAAACTTCTACATATTAGCCACTGGCAGAGAAAATAATAAAAAATATTGATGTGTGTGTATTTAGAAAAAACATAAGTCAAGCTTGTTGATTTTAGTATTAAAAAAATAAAGATAATTGTGAATCAGAAATAATCACAAAACAAACAATTAAAATACAGAAATACATTTATTATAATTAATAAATTACACTTAAATTAATATACATGATTATATTAATAAATATTTTTTTTTTGTAGAAATATTCATTGGTTGGCCATACTATACAATAATATAATTAAGTATGCCAATTGATTTGCTGTAGTTTGTTCCACACACAGGATTCATCAAGATTGAGTACCTTAAAGAAAAAGTTAAATACATTAAACTTAGATATAATATAACGATATTTTGATTTAAAATAAAAAATCAAATGCATTTTCAATACAAAAGTAATTTATTAAAAGTTTTATAAAATCCTCTTAAGGCTAAGATTTAAAAAAAACTGACTACAGGGTTGGTGATTTTTGACGTTTCAATTATGATGTCAAAACGCTCTTGTGAAAAATCCCATCAAAAACCCAAAATACCTCACCGATTTGAAAAATTTCACTTTGATCCAAACAAAAGATTTAAAATATGAGCTTTAAAAGCTCCCTGTTTTACTTAAAAGGCAACTAAAATAATAGAAGAGAAGTTACAAGTCGAAAATACAACCCGAAATACAAAGAAGTTTTAAATAAAACGTATATTTTTAACTATAGTAACATATTTCTTATTATTTTAGTCGCTTTTTTAAGAAAGACTAAGTTTTTTAAAGTTTATATTTTTCTGTTCACATTAAATGTCACACATAACAATATTACACATAATTTTTAAAATTCACTATTTAATGTACATCAATAATTAGTATATATACATAGTATATTATTTTTAAGTGCAACTTTTTAAAAGAGTAAAACTTTTACTTTTTTGAGGGGGGGGGAGGGGTAGAACTATGCTTTTCAAAAAAATACACACTAAGCTCACATGAACAGAACTTTTTTTTTCTCTTATTTAAAATATTTTTAATTTCACTATTACTTTTAAAAGCTTAAAGCTCTTTTTTGGGGGGGAGGGGGGGTAAGAAAATAAATTTAAAAAAGTGCAGATATTTTTAATGTAGGTGTATATAAATATCAACATTGAGTACCTTAAAGAAAATATTAAATGCATTAAACTTAGCTATAATATAACAATACTTTGATAAAATACATTCAGATAAATTTTCAATAGAAAAGTATATATATATATATATATATATATATATATATATATATATATATATATATATATACACATATATATATAGAACCATCAGATAATACTACAAATCAACATCAATTACTGTAAAAAAAATTTTTTAATGCCAAACCATATCACACAGAGGAGCTTTCAGAATTAGAAATAAAATTGAAAATGTGGTATTTAGCTCGTTATCAAGGGCAATACTAAATAGCCACATTAATTGCGATTAATATAAAACAAGATAATATGCATCAATTTTACTGTAATCTAGACGATAGCCATTCTATTAACATTGAAACCAGGTTATTAATGTTGTGTTTTGTAATGCTAAACATTTTTTTTAAAACAAGAAGTAGTTAAAAAAATAATAATAAGTGAAATCTTCATAAAATATGCTTTGTTTGAACATTTGATTTAGCTCACATTTAGCTTCAAAGAGAATTTGTGGTTACTTGCCAGTGCTGATTATTCTGATATATTTTATGAAAGTAAAGAATCCCCTAACTTTAGTGTCATAGGAAGGAACCCAAATGGTGAAATGGTATCATTAGATGCAATAGCTTTTTGTCCGAGCCTCCTTTAAAACTTTCTCATCTAGTAATGATTTTGCTATCAAGTCCATCTAGCTGACTATCAATTAACCCTTTCAGGGACAAGATATTTTTGCTCCAAAATTGCTTACACAACCAATTCACACAAATCACAAAAAATTTATCTGATAATAATAAAAGACTCCTTATCACGTTTGTTATGAGATCAAAATTGTACTAAAAAATTACTAGTGCTACTTAGCATTTTGGGCAGCAAAATTGATTGTTTGCAGACTGCAAACAGCACCCATGAAAGATTTAGAAAATGGACCATTTTCTAATGCTTCATACACTCAGACTCATAAATCATTTGGCTATAAATAAATGTGCTGAACAGGTATGTGCCACAGCATGTTGAGGGGTAAAATTGATCCGAACTATTTAATTGCACAAAATGATTTTCATCTGATTGAAAATTCGAAAATATTTTATTTCAATTAATATATTTTTTAATTATTAAAATTTTATAATTTTAAATAAAATATTACATAAAATCATTGGCTTGCTTAATGTTTACATATTGTTATTAAAATTTGTTTAGTGTGTTAGTTTTTCATGCTTATCATATCAAAACCTCACCCTGGCTTATTTAAACCAAAACCCTTAGCTCATTGCATTCCATTGGATAGTACATTCTTGCGAAAAAGAACTGCATAGAATCAAATTGGAGAAAATATGTAAGTTTTTAAATTAAATTTATGAAAAATACATACTTTTTTGACAATTGTTTCACCTAATTAGTATGTTTTAGAAATTTTACAATGAATAATAAAATAATCAGGGTTGGCACGGTTTAAACCAATTGGTTTTAACCATGGTTTAAACCAAATAGTTTTTTTAGAAGAAATCTAATGACATTTTCTTTATAATTTACGTGTTTCAAATTATCAGACATAAATAATTTCTACTTTTAACACTTCATTTCAGTAATAAGTATTATATGTTGTGGGTTTAGGGTTTTTTTTTTTTTTTTTTTTTTTTTTTTTTTTTTTTTTTTTTATGCATAAGATTAAACCAATTGGTTTTTTTCTATAAAAAGAGCAATTCTTTTTTAGAAGAAATCTAATGACATTTTCTTGTTTCTTTATAATTTATGAGTTTCAGATTATTAGATATAAATAATTTCAATTGTTTTTTAGGAGAAATCTAATGACATTTTCTTTCTTTTTAATTTACGAGTTTCAGATTATTGGATATAAATAATTTCTACTTTTAACACTTTATTTCAGCAATAAGCATTAGATGTATTGAGTTTATGTCATTTTTTATGCATAGGATTAAAATCAGTACACATTGGTGAACATATCTATTGCTCTAAAGAAAAACTTCAAACATGTGAATTGATCAAAGATAAAATAGATTCAATATTTAGTATAAAATATTTTAATTTTTTTAATAATGCAGATTATTTAATGCAATTAATAATGTAACACAATGATCTTTTAAGATTTTGTACAAGCTGTAAAAGAAATTTTTCTTTTGGGAGATTATCTTGATGAATTAAAAGAAAAACTGGTCGCTAGTTATAGCACTTTTATAATAAATTTTTTCCCTCTGCTATCTGCTGAATCTAACGACTAAAAATGTTAACTTCAAATTGTCACTCAGAAAGAAAAAATCATAAGAAGTATTTGTAATTTATTATTTGAATAATTTTGGAAAAGAATATTTATCAAATTATATCCAAATGCTTATTATTAGTAATCAAAAGATTGTTTTTAAAGATTTACAGGGCTTCAATGGTTCACTGTGTAGAACAGTTAAAACTTTCAACAGAAGACTGTTTGCTAAAACTGTTTAAATTGAAAAATGATTTTTTTCAATTTTCAGCATAAATTCACTATAATTATTAAATTTAAATTATTTTAAATGAAGTTACACTGCTTATAAACCAATAATGTCTGTTTTTATCAGTAAATATGCATGTATATGTAATAAGAAAAGATTTTTTTTTTAAAAACCTGGTTTAAACCAAAATAACTTGGTTTAAACCAAAGAAACTGGTGTTTTTTTTTTTTTGGTTTCTTTTTGAAAAAACCTGTTTTTTTCCCAACCCTGAAAATAATTGTTGCATATTATTATGTTAGTGTTAACTCTAAGTTGTTTTAACAGGCTACAAAACCGACATTCCTTTTTTTTCTTTTATGCCCCTGACGGCTCTTTTAAAAGGTCTATAAGTTGTATGTATGTGATCACCATGTTCTATTGAGTTTTGTCAGACCTTCAAAGTTGAAGGCATTCCAATCATGTATAAATCTGTTTAGAGATAGTTACTGGTCCACATTTTGTTGCAAATAGATATCAATGTGTGCTTGTTTTCAACATAACTGGTTTCAAAATCGAAATACTTGGGAATAAAAACAGCAATTAAATAAATTTTTGAATTGCTTAAAAGGCGCAAATGCCAACTTAGTGGAAAAGTTTCCATGCCGGGAATCGAACCCGGGACATCAGTATAGCACACTGACGTTCTACCAACTATAAATCACATGAAACGACACCCAACAAGGAACTTTCCGCTATTACATATTAGCAAAGGCAACAAATGCAGCTCAAGATGGAATACAATCCACGAGCGACTTATCTGAGGTAGTCACAAAACTCACATTAATCCAGCATCGATTGAATCAATCGATGTTTGATCGTTGAATCATTGATATTCATTCGATGCTGGATTAATTTGAGTTTCGTGATAGCCCCAGATCGGTGGCTCGCAGATTGTATTCCATCTTGTGCTGCATTTGTAGCCTTGCCAACATGTAATAGCAATGAGTTCCTTGCTGGGTGTCATTCCATGTGGTTTAGTTGGTAGAACATCAGTGCTCTATACTGATGGCCCGGGTTTGATTCCCGACATGGAACCTTTTTCACTAAATTGGCATTTGCGCCTTTTAAGCAATTCAAAATTTTATTTTTATTTGAAATGTTATATTTAAGGCGAATTTTCTCTCATTATTTTTAATTTAATCAAGAGTATTTTATTAATCATATAAGGATTTTTATTTTAACCTTTTATAATGTGAGATAGTTTTTATTCCATTTAAATTTAATCAAAATTTGTACAGAATTTTTGAACAAATTATACTTTTATAACATCAGTGAACAAAGCTGTAAAATTGCTTTTTTTTTATTATTGAAAAACATTATTAAAAAATTCTGGTGTGAATTTAACATTACAAAGCACAATTTTCTAGATCTCAAAAAGTTAATAAACTTTTGGAAGATACACCAGTAGAACTCCATTTTAATTTCGATCCACCACATTTACATTATTAATTTTTAAAAATAAAATAAAAAAATTTAGATCTTTTCCACTTTCATTCATGCATATACATTTGTATGCATAGATAGCCAGAAAACATTTTTAGTTGTCAATAAAAGACATCTGCTTTTTTGAATCATACACAAAAAATTATGTATAAATTTAATTTATAAATTTAGATGGTTTATTTATAACAATCAACAGAAAGAAATCATATCTTAGCATGTTAACAAAAAGTCAAATTTTAAATTATTAAAAAATACATTACAAAAGACCTTACCCAACAAATTTTCTTATCCTAGTAGAAAGTAAACTGTTCTAGTAATAACTTAAAAATTACACATCTAAATATTTCTTAATAAATTTTTAGATATTAATTAATAGTCAAATAGATAAGCATAAATAGCATTAACCATTTAACATATTTTAGCTTAAGTTCTCTATTAGCACTTTAATTTTAAAATTCAATACTTGATATATATAAAAAAAAAAAGCTTTAAAAGGATGGACTTATGCCTGCTTTCTTATGTCCTCTATTCCTAAAATGTGCAAGATATTTATAGTCAAACACAATTTTCTTAACAAATCTTGATCTAAATTCTATATAAAACAACTTATTCAAATTATAGATTTAAATCAAATGAAAAAAAATTAATTCATTAAAATCAAGCTAATAATTATTTAAACTAGCAAATCATGTAATTAAATAGAAATACAATGTATCTTTGGCAAAATTTCAAATATGTAACTATGAGAATTGAAAGTATTATACCAGATTTCTTGTTATGAAAACATCAGAATGGCAGGCATCAGAAATATCAAAAAGCAGGACATCAAAAAACTTCAATTAAACCCTGAAAAGAAACAGATGAACAATTAAAAGCAAGTACATGAACAGACTGATAAGGGGCTGGTATATATAATATATGTTATCACTTTAGGGAAGAGGGGGGGGGTAACCTGGCACAAGATATCTTAAAGTATCTCTAGAGAGAATAGTAATTTGTCTTTTCATATCATTATCATGCTTGGTCCAAACCAAAAATCTCTCTTTTTATTTGTGACTAGTTATTTGCTTCAAAATTTCAACATAGTTTGTAATCTGTTCTTATCAAAATACAAAGTAATTAAAACTTTTAAATGACTGTAACTTGAAAATAGAAAACAATGTTGGGAAATGTTTAAAAAAAAAAATCCTGCCTACTACCCCTCCCAGGCCTGTAGCTAAGGGGGCGCTATGGGCGGCTCACCCCCCCCTAAAATATTTTGAGCCCCCCCTGGAAAAGATTCCAAGGTCACTAAATGAATTTCTGTTCAAAATTCTAATTTAGTTTTGAGACTTTTTCACAGTTTTGCAGTTACTAAATTGTATCTAAAAATAGTATTTTAACATTTACACATCCTATTTGTACATTTGAAGTTAACAGATGTTTAATTTTGCACCAGTTATACACTCAAAATTTTCATCATCCTATACTTTTCTTAGCATAAGATGAAGTTATTACAACAGTTTAATAAGAAAGATAGTACTTATACAATGTGAATATGCATTAATTTAACTTTCTGCGTTAGAGAGAGAGAAAAAATATATATGAGCCCCCCCCCCCCCATGGTTCACTTCTAGCTACAGGCTTGCCCCCCCCCCCGGGTAGGTGTAAGAAGGTTGTTATTGTTGAATGCATTATGTAACAAAAGGCAAAAGCACAATTAAATTGTTTAAAATAGTATATATTTCTTTTAAATGGTATATGATATAAAATTATTCATACATAATTATATTTTACTCACTTTTTTTCATTTGAATCAATGAAGTATGCAAATAATAAATGCATAATTATATCTGTGTATCACATTGAACAAATGAAAAAACACCAGCAAAAATAAAAGTAATTTTAGACATTGATAATGATACCATTAAGAAAGGAGGGGGGGGAGTTGACAGGATGATTACATGATATCAGAGGTCATTTAAGAATTACATAAGCAATAAAGGGAAGAGGGGGTCCAGTGTCAGCTTATTTTTGCAGATAAGTGGGGGGAGGGGGGGGGGACACGAGAATTCTTATATAAGCATTAGGCTTTGAATAAACTATAAGTTAATAAAAATCAAAAGTCCATTACTTGAATGACTGTTCTGCAGATGTTGAATTACTTCAGAAAAAAGATATGGAGCATAAATAAGAATTGAAAATGAACATTCTAGATTGTCACTACATTGAAAACATAATAATAGACAATCAACCAGAATAGAAATGCAAATGCTGAAGACATATTGCTATGACTCTGGTTTAAATTTTTAGGTATGTACCTAAATAAATTAAAAACTGTTGTATTTTTAGTTTTTTTTTTCTTTTTCATTTAAAGATTATAAATAATAATGCATTAAAAACTATTTTGTATTCTATGAGCTGTTTAATTTAATAAGTGACAACCTATTAAACTGATTTTGTTATTGTTCGATATCACAACCCCTATATAAAGGGGTGGGGAATTTTTCCATATTCTTACCAGCCAAGGAATTATTTCACCAGCCCGCAAGATGCAACACACACGCTGTTGAAAATAGTTATGACAAAATCGCACGCGATTACAGACAAAATTACTATTAATACAATGCACTTTCATAATTCTTTTTTCTATAATATTAGGAATTATACATAACAGAGGTAAGATTAATATTAGATAGAACATAATGCCATATTTACACTGTAAAAATTTGGAAAGTTAAAATATCTAGATTAAAAAAGTGTTTCTGATAATGTGCCTATTGCCCACAGTTTTTCAAAAACTAAAAATGCACTCGCCTTGTGAGAAAATCCACTCGCCAATGGCGAGCAAAATGATGTATTTCCCCACCCCTGCCTATATATATATATCTATTTATATAAATTTGCTGGATTAATAACATAAATTTATAGCTAATTTTGTATGACAAACAATTTTGATGTTAATATGTCATAAAATCTTACATAAGCAATTGGGAGGGGTCTATCGTTTGCTTTTTTTCATACAAGGGGCAGAGAGGAAAGGAGTAACGCTTAAAATTAGTAATAAAATGTGTAATTAGTAGCCATTGTTCTCTTTAATTTTACAAAGCAATAAAAATGGAAAAACAAGGGTAGGATTAAAGATCAATGTAAATCAGAAAAAAGGACTTGGTATGCCCATTTTATAAATTAGCACATACTGACATACTTGCAATTCTGACTATAAACTACTAGCAACTCCACCAATGTGTTATTCTAGTATTAATGTCTTCATTATTGAGAAATTGGGTTAACCCAATTTTTCATAATGAATCATAATTAAAATTTCAATTTTCCATTTTAATATATAGATTTATTATTCAGTTAAACATTATTAAAACTACTTAGAAAATACTTAATAATGTGTAGCTTACAATTAAAATGTTTCATGGTATTAAAGCCAATAATGTTAAAAAAAAAAAAAAAAAAAAAAAAAAAAAAAAAAAAAAGCTGGTTAAAACTAATGAAAGCCACCATACTGGCTTTTTAATTTTAGCCAGCTTTTTTGCAACCCTGGTTTAAAATCAAAATGTGAAGTTGAATAAGAGAGTATTCAAAGATTGGGTGCTAGTTATAGCATTTTAATAACAAAATTTTTTTCTTTGCATTATCTGATGAATCTAATGACCAAAAAGGTTGACTTCAAATTGTCTTTCAAAAAACAAACCCAAGAAGAATTTTTAAAGTTATTATTGGAATAACCATGGAAAAGAATATTATATTTATCAAAATGCATCCAAATGTTCATTGTTAGTTATCAAAAGATTGTTTAAAAATATTTTCAGAGTGTCAATGTTTCTCTGTGTAGAGTAGTTTATTTTTTGGACATAAAACTGCTTTCTTATACAGTTTAAATTAAAATATGATTTTTTTTTTCAATTTTCTACGTAAATTCACTAAAATTATTTAATTTAAATTATTTTAAATGAAGTTACACTAATTAAATCCAACATTGTCTAATTTTATCAATAAATATGCATGTATATGTAATAAGAAAGGATATTTTTAAAAGAATCTGGTTTAAAAAAAAAAAAAAAAAAAAAAAAAAAAAAAAAAAAAAAACAGGTTTTTTGCCAACTTTGAATAAAAACAAACTTGATATTTTCTGCTTGTTTAATAAACAGTACAGGGTAGATGTAGATCAAAAGATTGTTTATAAAGACTTTCATAGTGTCAATGTTTCACTGTGTAGAACATATTATTCTTCGAGCATAAGAGTGTTTAAATTAAAATTCGATTTTTTTTTTCAATTTTCTATATTAATTCACTGTAATTATTTAATCTAAATTAGTTTTAAATGAAGTTACACAACTTATAATCCAATAGTGTACATTTTTATCAATAAATATAATTGCACTTGTAATTAGTTAACAAAACAGAGGGGGGGGGGAACCTGGTTTAGACAAAAAAAAGAAATTGGTTTCTTGCCAACCCTGCTGTAGATAAATAGTTTAAAATACTAGGGCAATATCAGGCGATAACTGCTATCAAATTATTGAAACAGTAAAAGGTAAATAAAAGTAAATAATAATAAATTATGGAATATTAGTGTATAGTTTCATCTCACTATTTTTAAGAATTAAACTTCCACAGACTACTTGATAATTTATAATAATAAATATTACAAATCTTAAAGAAATGTACTGTGAAAGGAATATTTTCAGCACTTAATAAAATAATTTAAAAAAGAAATGTAGGAATGATGTCTGAGGCCACAAATCTGCAGATTTAATAATCATTCGCATTTGCAACAATTATTATAATTATCAGAAGATAAACATTTTAATAATTTTAGATTTAGATGGATAGTTTTACAAAATGTAAGGCAATTTCACTATCAAATTATTGAGACAATGGGGTACCTAAAGAGTAATAATATTAATAATTTTTGGAATATTATCGTCTCACTTTTTTTTATCAATTAACCTTTCATAGAAAATTTTATACACCATTTATAGTTAACATTACATATGTAAAATAAATTATATTGCAAGTTGAATATTTTGAATACCAAATACAATAATTCCAAAATAAAACACAGAACTGATGTTTGAGACCACTAAATCTGCAGATTTAGTTGCTTTATGGTTACTTCATAACTTTTTTTTTTTTTTTTTTTTTTTTTTGGGGGGGGGGGGAGGGTGAATAGAAAAATATTTAAAATACAAAATAGACTATAAATAGTTTGTGTAACTTAACTGTTTTTATTTAAATGGGGACGGATTACACCTTATGAGCCTCTCTTACACTGTGCCCTGAAAGAATATTTTCTGCTTCATGACTGGTTTGATTGTCAGATCATAAGATATGCAAGACAGAGTTATATACATTAAAAACAAATAAATAAAATATTGAAATTTTACTAACCACATAAAATAATTTAGAATCAGCTATTCATACAAGTTTTGGGATTATTACATTTTGGTAAATGTAATTTAAAAATTAAATTTGATCATTTAAGATTTCTGTTAAGTCAAAATATTTTTTGCTCTATAAACATTAAAATAAAATTGAATTTTTAGCATTGTCTACATGAAATGTCCATAACTGGAAAATAACTTATTAAGAATCCCAATAATGGACATCCTCCCCCCCCCCCTCCTCTTAACACCTTAAAAATAAATGAAAATTTGTAAATTGCTATTGGTAAATAAAATTCAAACATTTCCATTGTTACTCAAGCAAAAACATGTTCAAATTTTGCAAGAAAATAAATATACAAATTTATTAAAGTCAGCCCTTACAATTTTCTTTAAGATTTTCACTAACAAACAGTGGAGCTTTGAAACATTATTTTCTGCTTTCTGACTGGTTTGACAAAAAGTTTCAACAATAACCCAAATATATAAAACGTGCAAGAGAGAGTTATAAAAACATATTTAAAGCTAAATATTTAATAGTTATTTTTTTATGTTCCAAAAGCATCAAGAACTGCCCATTACACTGGCAGCTGGCACATCGCCCATGTATAATTTTTTATTATGCTCTTATACTAAGCATGTGTTTTAGTTTCTAATTTAAATTAAGTGTGAAAATATTTATAATAATCCTAAGTTAACAATTTTAAAAAATCAGATTATATATACATATATTTATAAAGAGTAGATGTACCAGTAATGGAGACACTTAAGGAATTTATTTTCAAACAGCTATACATATTTCTTTTTTCCGATGTTAAATTAATCAATCAACAATATTTAACAACTCCTATAGTTTCATTTCCCAATATATGAATCAAAATTTAATTTTAAATAACAGATAGAGTAAATGTGCCAGTTGTGGACCCCTTTAAGAAATTTCATTAAAAATATTTTTTTTAATATTAATTATTATTATTTTATTCTAGTTTTTTTTTTTTTTTTTTTTTTTTTTTTTTTTACATTATATTAATTATTCAACAATATTTAACCAATTCCATAGTTACATTTCCCAATATGGCATAGTTTATAGCCTGCAGTTATAGAAAAACAAATTCTATAAAAATTTATTATCAGAAATTATCGCTTGTAGAGAGTAAAATAATGAATTTCCCCATCTCTGAGTATGGCAAAACACATCGCAGATTCTTAAGCTATAAGGATGACATTCAAGAAATTTTCACAGAATTTTAAACGATATATAGAACAATATACGAGGCAATCTAAATTAGATTTTTAAACATTTAATAATATAAAAATAAATCGCGTAAAATACATATAAAAGCATAAATGAACTTACTTTTTTCACGCACATGCCGGGACCGGGAGACGAGAAGGCAATTCATCCTTGCCCGCCAAAGCCAAACAAACACTGATATGTTGCCATTCGTGAATCTAGATTAAGAGAAACGGATAGTTTAGCGAACAAGGTATAAATCCATCTCGTTGGTTTTAGCGCTGTTCCCGAGGCGAGATTGACCAATCACAAGGCTGCATGGGATGTTATTTTATGCTTCATTCACCGTATTCAAGTGCAACTGCTAAAAGAGGATTTTTTTACTGCTGGTCGTTTGATATCTTTGTAGATTAATGGTGCTTCTTCAATTTTCTAGAGAAATGGTAAAGTGAATGTCAAATATACATTCAACGCATCATTATTTTACAGAAATTTTTAACAGTGTATAAAATGCATGAATCGTATATTTTTTACATTTATTTTCTTCAAAGTAAAAGCATTACGCGATATGCTTCTTTCAGAACAAATGATATAATGTATTATACTGTAGGTCATAGTCAAGGACTAGTGAGAAATCAGAAATCATCTGGGCGATTTATTAATTTCATGTCGATATTTTTTACACGTAAAAAATTTCATATATATATATATATATATATATATATATATATATTTATTTATTTATTTATTTATTTATTTAAATCTATAATAATCATAATAAAGAATATTATTAATATTTATGTGCAACTGTCCGATCAGTATTAGAAGGATGAAAACCATTAAATTGTTTTAAAACATTTCAAGGATGAAGTATATTATTGAATAATTGAAGTACATTTCGTAGAGCAAGAAGAACTCTATGCAAAAGCTATTTTATTAGAAATAGTCTCTGAAATATAAAGTTACACTCCTTAATGTATAAAATTAATCCGCAAAAGCAATAATGTGATCAGCACAAAATTATACATAGAAATCTTTCATCCAAAATATGGATGTCATTAAACTTCTGTGGTCAATGAATGTTACCTATGTAGATTTTCAGTGGAGAATAAATCTAGTTCAATATTCGTCGCATCTATCAGTGATAAATTTAATTCGCCAACCTCTTTTAAATTCGATTAAATAATAACAAAAAAATTAAGTAGCAACTAACTAAGCATCCAATCAAGAAGTCTATAGTCTTTGAGATCTTAGTAGATTTCCAGGAAGACAGACAGAAACTGCATGAATTTGCAGTACATACTTGCAACAAAACTATGTTAACAAAAACTATGTTTACAGAGCAGGGAATTGCATCGATAAAAAATAAGCTGAAACTAGTTCTGCAAGGTATTGTTACAGCGTATATAGGTTTTTTTCGATCTTATGGTTAGACAACTTCAAACTCTTTTCTCTTAGAAAAGTAGAAAATAATTTATTTACAGATCTTCAGAACAACAGAGTCTTCGAAACTCACAAATATTACTAGATATTCCAAAATAACTGTACAAATCTATCGAACAAGTACAAATATAGGTCGCAGAGACTCTTTATACAATGTCTCAACACTATATCACATTCAAAACAACGTAGATAAAACTCAATACATCAAGCAAACTTGCTTGGACAATCTCTAGTAGCTCACTCAATGCCTGACTGGTAAATAATAACCACAGCAGCTCGTATCAGCTCTCCTTATATAGGCTCGCAGCATGCGGTGGAAATTTCTACAACCTTCTAGAAAAATCCGGAAAACCACGGAACAACATTCAATGTATCAGCATATCTAAAGGGGGGGGTTACCATAGAGAGTGAAGGGGTACCATCGCCAACAATCGCCAAGTTTGTCGCCAACTTGGCGATATATCGCCAAATTTGGCGACCAAAATTAGTCGCCAAAAGTGACGCCAACTTGGCGATATCTCTAATATTTCGCAGAGCTGCCATAGACATTCACTGAAAAATATTAGACAAGTTTGCTTGATAACAGAGACAATGTAACAAAAACTAATATCAATAAAGGAATGGAGCTTAATAAGATTATTTACATTATTTTACAGTACAAACACTAACTATTTACAAAATTCGTAACACTACCCCTTCCTCAAAGACTGCACGTCCCGGGCAGTGAAATCCTTGAGTTATAGGAAAACACTTAAAACAAATAAATAAATAAATAAATAAATAATAATAATAGGATTTACATAAATAAGAACTAATTGCTATTTACATATTTACAAAAAGTGACTTTCAAGACCATGGTCTGAAATTCCAGTTTTGAATTTCTAATCTCTTTGGCCAAAATAAGGGGCTAGCCGGTTATAATGTACGACCTTGGGCTTGGTGTGTGGCGATTTTCGTATGCGAACGACGACGTCATTCAGCCTGTTGACGACTGTGTAAGGACCGTCCCAGTTTCTTTGTAGTTTTGGCGACAGTCCCTTAGGACGTATGGGATTCCACAACCAAACTTTGTCACCTTCGTTGAACTCATGTCCAGTTGCCTTTATGTTGTACCGTGTCTTCATCTTTTCTGATGCCAGTCCGATTCGGTTCCTCGCTAGACAATGAACCTCCTCGATCTGTGCCTGGAGTCCATCCACGTATTCTTCAGGCGACAAAGAAGCGTCAGGAGGACGGCCAAACAAAAGATCCGCAGGCAGACGAATATCACGACCAAAGAGCATTTGAGAAGGGGAGTAACCAGTGGCCTCATGAGTGGCACTCCTGTAGACAAGCAGGAAAAGAGGCAATTTCTTGTCCCAGTCCTGTTGGTCTGTAGACACCAGGAGAGATAGGCTATTTAGGATGGTACGATTGAAACGCTCCACCATGCCGTCCGATTGAGGATGTAGAGGTGTAGTGCGAGTTTTGTCCATGCCGAGTAGTCCACACATTTCCTAAAACACAGCCGAATCAAAGTTTTTTCCTTGATCGGAATGGATTTGAAGAGGAACTCCGTATCTGGAAACCCAGTGTTGAACTAGTATGTCTGCTACGGTTACCGCCTCTTGATTAGGAATGGCGTAGGCTTCAGGCCACTTAGTGAAGTAGTCCATGACAACGAGGATGTACTTGTTGCCATCAGATGTTCTAGGAAGGGGACCCAGGATGTCTAGAGCAATTCGTTCGAAAGGAGCTCCTACATTATAATGTTGCACTCGTCCACGGGTGCGCCTCTTTGGACCTTTACGTGCCACACAGGTGTCACAAGTTCGACATCACTTCTCCACATCACTGCGAACATTATTCCAGTAGAAACGCTCTCGAACCTTTTGCAGGGTCTTCATTACACCAAAATGACCTCCTGTGGGACTACCATAAAGTTCTTGAAGGACCACAGAAATTCTCGACTTAGGGAGTAGTAGTTGCCATCTACATGTTTTACCATCGTCAGACTCCCATTTTCGGTACAAAATACCGTTCTTCAAATGAGGGAATCCCAGAGGGCCCAATAACGTTTAGTCGTAGGATGGTAATGGGCCATGTCTTACCAGCTGGGCTTCCTGTTGGACTCCTCTTTCAGTTCTAGAATTGGCTTAATTTCGGGATCAGCAAGTTGATCTTTACGCAGGCACTCGTCACTCCACGGATCTTGCGATGATGTAGACCCAGTTGTAACTTGTCTTACTAAAGGACCTTTGACATTAAATTTCTTCTCAACCCGGTCGCAGTATCTACAATTCTCTGAGCAGGGTCTTCTTGAGAGAGCATCTGCATTTCCATGTGATGAGCCTTTTTGATGGCGTATCTCCATATCGTACTCTTGAAGCTTTTGTATCCACCTGGCTATCTGGCCTTCAGGATTCTTAAAATTCAATAGCCAAGTTAGAGAAGCATGATTAGTTCTGATCAGGAATTTTCGACCGTAAAGATAGTGATGAAAATGGTCTATGGCTTTCACTACAGCAAGAAGCTCTTTTCTTGTTACGCAGTAGTTTCGCTCTGCCTTTGACAAGCACTTGCTGAAATAGGCGATAACACGCTCCTCGCCGTCGATTTCCTGGGACAGTACAGCACCAATGCTTTCGTTACTTGCATCCGTATCAAGTATGAACTGTTTATCGATTTGAGGATATGATAGAATTGGGGTGGATGTTAATGCCTCCTTGAGCTTTTCGAAAGCAGCATCGCATTCCTGTGTCCACATAAATTTTTGATTGGCTTCTGTTAATTTATGAAGTGGTCTTGCAATCATAGAGAAGCCTTTGACAAATTTTCTATAATAGGTGCATAATCCTAGAAAGCTTCGAAGCTGGTGAACATCTGCTGGACGATTCCAACTTCTCACGGCCGATATATTCTCCGGATCAGTCCGAACTCCTTCCGCCGAAATGATGTGTCCAAGGTAGGCGATTTCATTACGAAACAAACTGCACTTCGAAGGGCTTAACTTCAAATTAGCTTCCTTTAACTTTTGTAGCAACCGCTTGAGGTTGTTCAGATGTTCATCAAAAGATTTTCCTATGATTATGATATCGTCTAAATAAGCAAGACATGCCTCATATGACAGCCCCCGAAGAACCGTTTCCATAAGGCGTTCAAAAGTTGCAGGTGCGTTACATAGACCAAAAGGCATTACCTTGAACTGCCATAATCCTTGTCCCGTTGTAAAGGCAGTCTTCTCGAGGTTGTCCGGTTGGATCTCTACCTGCCAGTAACCACTCTTCAGATCCAGAGTCGAGAACCAAGTGTTGCCCGCAAGTGTGTCGAGAGTGTCGTCGATCCTTGGTAGAGGGTAACTATCCTTTTTAGTGACGTCATTCAGTCGGCGGTAGTCTACACAAAATCTTGTTGAACCATTCTTCTTTCTTACTAATACAATGGGAGACGCCCATGGACTTGTCGATGGTTCGATCACGTCATTTTCTTCCGTATCCTTAATTAAATTCTGCACCTCTTCTTGCTTGGCAAAAGGTAATCGTCTAGGGTGCTGTTTAATAGGAGAGTGATCTCCCGTGTCAATTCGGTGTTGTGCCATTTTAGTTCGTCCAAAGTCTTCAGATGTTTGGGAAAATAAACTTTGGAATTCTCTAATTAAACTTTCCGCAGCATCCCTTTGATTTGGATCTAAGTCCGTATTTTGTAACAAATCCTTGACTAAATTATCTGAAGATTTCTGAGAGTGATTGGAAATTTGATTTATGCACGTCACAGGAGCGCATGATGCTATCACCTCTCCTTTCTTGATAGTCTTCGTCTTATCACCGATGTTAGCAATTCTGACTGGAATGGTCTTTTTCGAGAGGTCTACTACAGAAGAAGCCACCAATACTCCTGCTTGTGTACTATTGTTTTCTGGATAATCTGTATGGCCAAATCGGTAATTAGTTTCATTTTTAATTACAGCTGGAACTAAAAATTCTGTTCTTGGATCTAGATTGATGTCTTCTTTGGCTATTACTGCTTGTTTACATTCAATTTCGTTATTTAATCCAAAAAGACTTATTTCTTCAAATTTTGAGAGTATTTTGTTATTTTTGAAATCAAGTTTGAAGCCAAACTTCTTCAGAAAATCTAGCCCGATCAAGCAAGGACCTGTTATGTCAGCCACATATGCCGTATGGTAATATTTCGTTCCTCCAAAGTTGATGGTTAAATTTGCCTTTCCATATATGCCTATCTTGTTGCCCGTCACAATTTTCAGGGTAACGCATGGTGGAGTCCAGATGAGTTTACATTTCAATTTTCGAGCCAAATCTTCTCTTATTATTGTAACATTGGCTCCTGTATCGACAATCATACGGCACTGAATTCCATTAATAAAGCCTATCACATATAATTCGCTATCACCGCCGCTCATTTTTGATATCTGGAGGATCTTCAGGTGGGGCTTTTTATTCTCTGGCAATCTCCGCCCCGCGAGATGGCCAAAATTTAGATTCCCTGCTGACTGTTTGAATTTACCTCACGTTCGCGGATTTTGGGGCAATTTCTTGGGAGATGTCCTGTATCGCCGCATCCCCAGCACGTAAGATTCTGTCTTCTTGAGCTTGTTCTTCCGTATTTCAAAGCTTCAAGCTCTTGATTAATTTTCCTAATTTCTTTCAAGACGTCGATCTCAGTGTCTGAGCTTTTGTTCACCGTTGCCCCTCGGGTTGATTGACGATCTCTTCGACTGGCTTGTGTAGCTGCTTCCAACTTTAAGGCATATAATAATGCAGCCTTTAAATCCTGCACATCTGTCATTCGTACCGCTCTCTGCACTTCTGGATCTTTTATTCCGTCTACAAAGTACTGCAGTGAGAGCATCTCCCGTACATTTGTTGGACAGTCAATGAATGCTAAATTTGCCAGCCTTTCTATTTCTGAGGCAAACTCTTGAAGGGTTTCATTCGATTTTTGATGGCGGCTCTTCATTTGTATTCTCGCATAATCTTTGAAGAATTTTTCGCCGAATCTCATTTCAAGTGCACAACTTAGAGTCTCAAAATTGAGTTGCGTCATATCGGGCAATGTTTGCAGCACGTCGGCGGCTTCTCCTCTTAAAGATGCTGCCAGTTGACAAGCTTTCACCTCGTCACTCCATTTGTTCGCTTCGGCCACAATGGTGAATTGGGTCTTGTAGACTTGCCAGGAACTCTTTCCGTCGTATGTCGACAGCTTGATGTGCATGGGAGAAGCAGACAGATTCCTAAATTCTTCATAATTACCACTGGACGCTGAAAGCTTCTTCTCAAGATCTTGTACTTTTTTATTTAGCTTTTCATCTACTTCACCTAGTATTTTCTCTTCAACGTTACTGATTTTCTCTTCAACGTTACAAACTTTATTCTGAATTTTCTCTTCTACTTCCGCCATTTTCCTTTCCATTTTCTGTTCAACATTACTAACTTCATTCTGAATTTTCTCTTCTACTTCCTCTATTTTCTCTTCTACCGAGCCTATTCTTCTCTCTACCGACGAGAACTTTTCTTCTTAAGTTTTCTTCGTTTCTTCTTGGCCTTTAGTAATCTTTTCAGTCACATCTTCTTGGCATTTGTCAATTTTATTTGTCAACTGTTCCATTCTTTCTTCGTTTTTATTCATTTTTTCCGCCAACTCTTCTTGGCCTTTATTCATCTTTTCCGCCAACTCTTCTTGGCCTTTAATCATCTTTTCCGCCAACTCCTCTTGGCCTTTATTCATTTTATCCGCCAACTCTTCTTGGCCTTTATTCATTTTATCCGACAACTCTTCTTGGCATTTATTTATTTTATCCGCCAACTCTTCTTGGCCTTTATCCATTTTATTTGATAATCCATTAACAGCTTTCAACAACTCATTCAGTTGCTCTTCCGTTGCTCTCGTTTTCGCCATAAGATTCCAAATTCTGACACCAAATGTTACAGCGTATATAGGGTTCTTTCGATCTTATGGTTAGACAACTTCAAACTCTTTTCTCTTAGAAAAGTAGAAAATAATTTATTTACAGATCTTCAGAACAACAGAGTCTTCGAAACTCACAAATATTACTAGATATTCCAAAATAACTGTACAAATCTATCGAACAAGTACAAATATAGGTCGCAGAGACTTTTTATACAATGTCTCAACACTATATCACATTCAAAACAACGTAGATAAAACTCAATACATCAAGCAAACTTGCTTGGACAATCTCTAGTAGCTCACTCAATGCCTGACTGGTAAATAATAACCACAGCAGCTCGTATCAGCTCTCCTTATATAGGCTCGCAGCATGCGGTGGAAATTTCTACAACCTTCTAGAAAAATCCGGAAAACCACGGAACAACATTCAATGTATCAGCATATCTAAAGGGGGGGTTACCATAGAGTGAAGGGGTACCATCGCCAACAATCGCCAAGTTTGTCGCCAACTTGGCGATATATCGCCAAATTTGGCGACCAAAATTAGTCGCCAAAAGTGACGCCAACTTGGCGATATCTCTAATATTTCGCAGAGCTGCCATAGACATTCACTGAAAAATATTAGACAAGTTTGCTTGATAACAGAGACAATGTAACAAAAACTAATATCAATAAAGGAATGCAGCTTAATAAGATTATTTACATTATTTTACAGTACAAACACTAACTATTTACAAAATTCTTAACAGTATGTATTATAATTATTGCAACAGACGGCAGAGTGTAAGACGGTGATGGAGGTCCCTGTTCACGGTTATCAATGTGACATCATATGACATCATTTTGCGGTCACATTGATATAGTTTTCTATTCGTTATGGTTTCAAACTGTCAAGTCGTGGTACGTTTCGACAAAATTGTAAGTCTTTACTTATGCAAGATCTGTTTCGGGATAGAGTAATTTGCAAGAGATCGACGTAATGTTACTAAATCCTCAGCACACATATTTTTAACAGACTTCATTAAAATGATTTATGCTGTAGGGACAATTATACAGAACAAAACTCTACCTTAATATGTCTAGTGGATTTTTATTTTATTTTATTTTTATTTTGCTGCATGTACTAGTTGAACTAAAATTTTCCATAGGATCGGGTGAACAGGTTTTATAAGAAACCAAACTGTGTCCACGTTTGATATAATATTCCTTTTCACCTGTTCAGTGCCAGTAAAAAATATCTTGAAAATTAACCCTTTGAACTCGAGAAGTAGTTCTCACAGACTGTTAATGTCCCGCGTAAATATGTGCTCCAAATGCTCTGGACACAAGTATTTTAAACCAATTTTCTCCGCCTTACCTAATGACAGAAATATCTTTCATAAAAAATCGCGAAATAAACTGTAAGATATTAGTGGTATCTAGAGCATTTGGTATCCCGATTTATGAGAGACATCTGGCAATACTAAAGGTGGAGTCTGCTATCGACTGCAAAGGGTTAATATACAATCTTATTGTTCGAATATTTTAGTTAATATTTTTAAACAAAAGTGGACTGTGAGAATTATTCTTTGGTTTTGTGAAGTGGTGGCTCTTCCAGCTTAACATGATTTAGTGTTTTCTCTTTATTTTTCTTAGGTTAGAGTTTAAAAAGAGGGATTTTTTAAATTTCTTTCTGTACAAAATTAATACTTCCGGTGCACTTTATTGACGCAATTAGCTTACTTTTGTTAAACATACTCGTTCTCTGACTATGTTAAAACAAAATATTCTTGTAAATCGTAAAACTTTAAATTTACAAGCATCGGAGAAAACTATCTACGTCTTTAAAAGAGGCAAGACCGGTTTAAAACATGGCAGTGTACCGAAACGTAAAAGTCAAAGAAAGACTTCAGCCAGGTCTGATAATCACATTTTGCAATGAGTGCAAATTTTCTTCTTCTGGCACTGTGTGTATGATACATACTACATTGTTGCATCGGATCGGGTTTACATGATTTGCATTAAACCATACCGTATCAAGTTTTATTAAAAAGATTATTCACTTAATGCATTATTCTAGTTTAACTTCGAATAACAGAAAAAAAACCTCCGCCTCAATACTTTCCTAGGAACATGCACTTTCATTACTACTATCACGATTTGGTTTAATAAAAAGTATTTAAAATAACACATTTGTGCTTACTAAAAACAATCTTAAAATATTGCATTACATTTTGAAAAAAAAAATGTAAGGTTTGTTTTTGTTTATATATTAGTTAACTAGTCGTTAATAAACATAAAATACACTACTTTGAATATATGAGACTATTTTGAATATTTGTTTAGATATTAGTTAACTAATTGTTAATAAAAATAAAATATATGAGTTCAGACATAAAAAGTTTTTCATACATATGGGAAATTAGCACTAGTAAATGCTGATTTATAATACCGTCTTTCAAGACTCTTAAGGGGCTGGTAAGATTAAATAGTTATTATTCATTATGTACCTAATTCTACAAAGAAATTGTTTCAAAATATTTAAAGTAATTTCTCCATTTGGTATTCTCTCAAAGGTAATTGCGAACAAAACCTGGGAGTTCATTTTTTAAAATGCAGACAGTTTAAAAAAAAATTAAATGCAATCACTTTATTAAAATTTTACAATTCAAAAGCTAATAATAAAAATTCCAGGGACTTAATATATCATTATTGCAGAGCAAATGCATGTAAATTTGTTTTAGTTGTGTCTGAAGATAATAATATACGAGAAACATTTTATACGAAATTTATTAAATTTTAAAGATATGTGATATGCCGGCATTGCGATATTTCTATTTATGTCATATTAAAAACAATTAAAATCATTTTACTGTATTAAATTCTAATTTATAAAATTAAAATTTCAAGGAGGCTACATTACTCCCTCCCCAGCAATAGGGTTGCGGTATAAATATAATGTACAAATAAAATATAAAATATTGTTTAATTAGTCCCCGTAACGTTTTCGAAACCTTACTTGTCGACCAGATTGTGGAGGTTTCGCAGGAAAAATTTTATTAGGCAAATCTGAATGTTCATTTTGGTTTACGGAAGGCACAGAGAGAGATAATTGCTTATCCATAATTCGTGATCAGGAATATTCTAACCAGTCGTTAGCGAATAAGCAAGTTTCAATCTCTCTATTGATATATTTTCCCTTGATTTTTACAGAATAATATTTTTCGCGTCTTTTGACAACTGAAAAAGATCCATCATAAGTTTGTTCGAGTGGTTTTTTTTAACCCGATCAATGCATCCGGGTTTTATTTGGCTACGCCACGTTTTTTAGAAACTATGAAAGTGGGCTTTTTGCTACCTCTAGTAGTGCAAGATTTGAATTTTTTTTTTTTTATCAATCGATAAAAAGTTACAACCCCCTCAAAAATCTCCTACTACCACATATCAGTTGATTGAGCACCTACAGTAAAAGTTTGATTTGATTCAAACACTTCTCAGACATTGTGGCCTCCGTTAAAAATCCGAGAAAAAGAATGAAATAAATGGATTTTATTCGATTTTTAAGGATATTTCAAGAAAAAATCTGGCTTAAAGATTAAATTTCTGAAAGCCTTTTAGTTTTATGATCTCTCATGCAAGTTGCGTATTCCTGCCTTTTTTAGAACGAAAGATAATGCCTTTTAAAGATTTGCTTAGTACTTAAAATCCTTTAAATTGACAATTGTATTTGATCCAATCAAGCTGAAATTCATTTTAAAAGAGGCTTTTAATTACTTTCGCAGGAAATTACTGCCGATTTTTTTCGAGACATCCATTATCGGGTGCACCGTCAAGTTAGCTTATATATATATATATATATATATATATATATATATATATATATATATTTCATGTGTTTATACGTCAAGTAGGAAAAAAGCTTTGAGGCTTCAAGTGGGGTTTGTGGACAGACAAACAGACATAAGTTTACCGCTATTAATATAAGTGAAGATTGTTTTGTAAAAAAAATAAATTAAAAAAATAATTGTATGCAGTTTTTTATAAAGAAAATTGTGGTATTTCTTCTTGTAAATATATACATAATATATTTACAAGAAGAAGAAATATATGTCTATAAAGATTATAAATAGATAAATGTATATGGCTGTAATTGAATCATATTTCCTTTTAGTTCTGGAACATACGCTAATTTCACAGAGTCAATACATATGATATAAATGTACGAAAAGTGAAATATATTCTAAACTTTTGTCATTTCATTTCATCTATGATTGGTATTTTTTTGTTTTATGAGACTTTCAATGTAAACATGAACATTAGAAAATACATATTTCAGAATAAACGTTCTTGAATGTAACGAGTTAAATTAGAGTGTCATCTTCAAACATAAAAGATTATTTATAATATTTCAAGAAACGTTATTTCGAAAATAGCTACGATTTTTGTTAATTACTGTCAACTTCAATTCTGAGCCGCTGAGCTTCAATTACTGAAATTAATGAATGTGCCTTTTAGTTGTGATAGAAAAGGAGGAATCATTGCAGTAGTTTTAGTTAGTAAGTTTCATTAACCTTGGTTTAATTTTTGTTATTTTATTAACAGTGGCAAACTGCCAAAAGTAATGCGTATTTTAAGATTAAATTACAATTAAATTTCATTAGATTGTATAAGTTACGTAATATATGCATTTATTAGGTAATTATATAATGTAGTTAAAATTTCACAAAGAAAGAAAAAATGCTTTCATTTTAATTGATTTTCAAGGGTATTTTTTCACGTTGATTATAACATATAATATACTTCAATAAACAATTTAGCAAAATCATGTATCATGCATATATAAAAAATGTAGTTCAAAAATATTTATATATATATAAATATTTTTATATTATATATGTACACACATATATATATAGAAAGGGTATGGCAGAAAAATCTGAACAAAATTGAACTTATTATTCTCTTTATTTGAAAACGCGATTGGCTTCACGCTTTAGAAAGCTTCACGTGTGTGTTAAACAGTCATAACCTTGAAATAGTCGTGATGTACAATCTAAAAGCGGAATATAATCGAATATCCGCGAATATGTAAGGTGTTCAGGCCAAATGCTGAGGACTGAAATAATTTGATTTTTAGGATATCCATGATAGACTGCGTACGATTTCGTTCCATATTATAAAGAGTTGGGGAAATCCAAAGGACGTCGGACTTCAAAATTTTACGAAATTGGATGTCGGACAACATCTACGTATTTTGGTTCAAAAACTTCTGAGCTCCCAACATCCCAGATTTAAATTCCTTCGACTTCTATGTACGGAGTGTGATTGAAACGATTACGAATAATTGCAAATATATATACGTCGCCTGATTTAAAACCACTAATGAAGCAGTATACGCCGATATGGACCGTGCCGCATTACACCTAGTTTGCGAACGCTTCAGACACAGACTGGATTCAGTCATTCAGGTAAAGGAATGTTATATAGTGTAAATGTATTCTCTATGGGCTTATAAAAAATTTGGTATAAAAATGTACCTCTCAATGTTTTGGCAATAAAAGATTATTTTTTAAAATAACTTCCATTTGTCCCGATTTTAGCACCGCACATGACATATATATATTATTTAATGTTAAAAAAAATGTTTCTCGATAATCACTTAGTCCTTCAAAAAAGGCATTATAAAAATATGTAGACCGTTGAATAGTTGTTTTTGTACAGTTTCAATACAAACAAATAAGTATATCATTTAAAATTATTATTTTTTAATTGATGCTATGTATCTTAGGAAAGACATTATGAATTTAAGTCCACCTAAAACAAAAAAATAACAAAATTGAATGTTAGTATAATGTGTTCCGAAAGAAATTCAAAAATCATGTATTAAGCGGTTAATGCAATAAACAAACATTAAAAGGCCGTTTATAAAGAAAAACCATGAAATTTTGAATAAATAAGTAGTTTGCTACAGTTAATTCTTTTGAGATGTATATTGCAACTCTAATTTCTGTAAATTCCCTTAAGAAATATCTTTTATTTATATAAGGTCAGTAAAAAGATGTTTACAGGAAGATTTGTCATTGTTAGTCACATTTTGATTATTATTTATTCAGCCTTAAATATAAGTTTACTAACAGAAATATTCTTTTCCCATATTTTAATCATGGTATTGCAATAACAATCCAATTTTTTCTATTTTGCAATTATAGCTGTTCTTTATGCATGAATATTTTATTTATAATTACACAACAAAGATGAGCATTATTTGCATTATAATAACTGCTGTTGAGAAATAAACGAATGTTAGTTTCAAACTTTCATCGAATCTCGCATCACATGAGAAGTGTGTTAATTTATGACAATTGAAAATAAATTCCGCTTCAAAACGGATTGCATTATTCATAGGCGTAAGCGATTAGTTTTAGCTTCTGTTCAGATTTTAGAAGCCTTTAGGGTTTGAATAAGTTTTGAACCAGAAACGCATCATTATCTAATAAGGTTCTTGTTGTTTAATGTGTTCATTTGATGAATTATGCTAGAATAACAAATGGACCGAATTGTGCGATATAATAAGTATCATAATTTATTGCTTTAAATATTAGCTACAGTGATATTCCTTTATTATAAATATTCTTATTTCCAAATACACATATTCACATCACGCAGTTACTGAAAATAATCACATGTGCTGTGCAATTCTATTTCATTTAAAGTACTGAAAAGGGCCTTACGTTAAATAAGTATTGCATCATATTTTCTAATGTAAGTATAACATCACATGACACGCTTTGTCTGGGCATTTTATAATACTTTTTTAAATTATATATATATATATTAATTTATTTGTTTCTTTTAAATAATAAGCAGTAAGATTGTTTAAAATTAAATAGTAAGTAGTAATTCTTTTAAATAATAAGCAGTAAGATTGTTTAAAATTAAATAGTAAGTAGTAATACTGTTTTATTCCTGGTAATTATTAATTCAAAGATGCATGAAATGTATAGAGGCTTAAATAAACATTGAAATTTTTGCAATACATTGTATGAAAATTTTTCTTTTTTTCAAGAATAAAATTCTTTAGCGTTCCATTATTTTCTTTTACAAAAATTTTATTTTCTGCGTTTATTGTTTTATATAATTGTACCATTAAAATAACTCAAAACATAAATAATACATTTCAACCGTTGGGAAATTTTTTTAGGAATAATAATTCAGAAAAGAATGTATTATTTCAATTTCAATTTGATTTCATGTGTAACATAAGATAGATTATGTTATTAGGAATAATAATATAAAAAAGAATGTATTATTTCAATTTCATTTCTATTTCGTCTGTGACATAAGATAGATTATGTTACCGATACTTAATGGATAACAATATGTAACATATTTTTTGAGTTCAGTTTCTGGTTTATCGGTATTGGTTTCTGTTTAATAGAGCAGCAAGTATGTAAAAAATAAAGTAGTTACACCTCTGAAACTTTGATTTTGTGCTTGTCTCAATAGTATTTACATAGCTGATTTACATTTTTATATTTTTTGGTACAACTCTTTTAATAGAAAATTTTCAAATATAATATTATCGTCTAAATTATTATGTACCATATATAATAATAATAATAATAATAATAATAATAATAATAATAATAATAATAATAAGCATTAAATTAAGAGAAGTTCTAGCATCTGGTCAATTCTCCTTCAAATTGGTTGAGGTAAGCCTCCCCACATACCACATCATTAAGTATTGTACATTGCTATCTTTCTTTACTTTGCAGTCTTTATACCTGCAATAAAACACAAATATGTCTGCATTACTCAAAATTTATTTACTTAAATTTCTATAATATGTTTCATCTGAAAAAAGTCTTACAAAATGTAAAAAAAAAAAAAAAAAAAAAAAAAAAACTCATATTAATTTGGAAACTTTCCTAAGTTGGTTTTCCATTATCTATATAAATAAATAAATAAATAAAAAGTTTATTGTTTGATATTTTCTGTAAGTTTGATTTCCAGTAATTAGCATAACTATAAAATACGAAAAAAACTACTATAAGTTTCTTAATACAGATTTGCAAAAGGAAGTACCTGAATCATGTAATGCTTAGCAAACAATATGGGGAAAATATAATTATTCTCATTTAACAAATAATTACAAACTTTTTTCTCCGAAACTGTTATGTAAAAACAAATTGAAACGGATTGCGCTGTGTATTTGCATAAGAAAAATAAGTCTTCGAATCTGACATAGAAAACCTTTTAAAATAGCGATACAATCGACTAATGTACATAGGTATGCCAGATCCTTCTTCGGAATAAGGAAAACCACATTTATATACTTTTGAATCGAATTGGCTAAAAATATGTACTATTCTTACGTAAAACGGCTCGTGATTTTTTTATATTTCGTGAACTAAGTTTCGGATGTTTAATTTTCTATAAAATTTTTTAAACAAATTTCTAGTGAATAATACACAATTGCTTTACTAATAATTTTTATCATTTCCCATAATTTGCTATTATTGTGTTTAAACTTTATAATATAACATAAGAAAAGAAATCTTTTGAAATGATTTTTCATTTCATCATATGATACTACATCACTCAAATAAAGTTTAAGCGCATTGAAAAAAGTATTTTAAAGTTAAAAGTTTTTAAAATTGAGTAAAATTCACTCAACCTTAAAAAAAAGCACACATTCAAAAAAAGCTCCGATCCAAATACAATGAAAATTCAGAAAGACTAAACTCAGTTTTGTCTCCATAATTTTATTCAAATATTAATCCTTATGCCCTCCTGCTCCTCAACTTACAAATTAAAGTAAAACGTACTGGCATGTACTTATTTCTAATAAGATTTAAGAGGAAACTTTAAGCTGAGTATTTATAAAAATTAAACAAAATAAAATAAAATAAAGTAAAGTAAAATAAAATAAAATAATGCCAAATGTTCATTAAGATATTACAGTCGAATATTTTTTTATGAAAGATCATTATTTAGAAGTAGCATAATTAATTATAAAATACTGTGCATAATTTGATATTTATGTAGTTATCTATATTTGTATTTTTTTAAATAAAATATAAATATAGAACATTATATAAGTATTTATATTGAAATATTTTTGAAATATATATTCACATTTATCTATTATTTATTATGCAGTATATTTTTTGCTTAGTTTTGTAAATCATGTATTGTAAATCATGTATATACGTAAAAATAAATTCAAATGGATTGTGATTTATTTGCATAAAAAAAATGAATCTTCGAATTTGATATAGAAAACCTTTTAAAATAGCAATTCAATCGAATAAAGTTCACAGATACAATTGATCTTTCTACTGAATAAGGAAATCCACATTTATATAATTTTAAACCGAATTGGTCAGAAAAAGTGTCTTTTTTTCATGAACAAAAATACGTCCTATTCTTACGCTAAACGGCTCATGATTTTTTAATATTTCGTGAACTAAGATTCAGATGCTTGATTTTCTATACAATTTACATATTTCTAGTGAATAATACACAATTGGTTTACCAATAATTTTATTATTTCCTATATTTTGCTATTATTTTGTTTAAACTTTATATTATAACACACGAAAAAAATCTTTTGAAATGATTTTTCATATCCTCATATGATACTAAATTACTCAAATAATGTTTAAGTGCATTAAGAAAAGTGAGTTTTTGAAATTGAGTTAAATTTACTCAATCTTAAATACGATACATATTCAAAATAGCTCCGATCCAAATGCAATGAAAATTCAGAAAGACTAAACTCATTTTTGTTTCGCATATAAACTTACAAATTAAAGTAAAACGTACTGGCGTGCCCTTATTTCTTATAAAACTTAAGAAAAAACGTTTACCTGACTATTTATAAAAAAAATCCAAATGTCCATCAGAATATCACAATCGAATATTCTTTTTTAAAGAAAGAACGTTATTTAGATGTAGTATAAATAAGTATAAAATACTGTGAATTTAATACTTATATAGTTACATATATATTTTTTAAATAAAATATAAATATAGTATATTATGTATGTATATATATTGAAATATATTTCAAATATTTATACATATATATTTATCTATTATTTATTTTACATAATATTTTTGTTTAATTTTTTAATTCATATATTGTTTCATTATGCTTATTGTATACACTTACTCCTTACAAAACACGAATACATATTTCTGATTTTATAAATACTGAAAATCAGCAAGATTTTTAACGATCTCTACTTCAGAAATATTACATTGACAAATTTTCTTTTCATATTTTACCATTTTCTTAATGTTTTATTGCATAACTTATATACAGATACTATACATAATTTGCTATTTATGAGGGACATAATAAGTTTATGAGTTTATAAAGTATAATAAGTTTCATAATACAGATTGCAAGAGGAAGTACATGTAATATGTAATGTTTAGAAAACAATATATGAAAAAATATATTTATTCTCATTTACCAAATATTTAAAAACATTTCTTTCTCCGAAACTGATACGTAAAAATAAATTCAAACGCATTTCGATGTATTTGCATAAAAAAAATAAATCTTCGAATCTCACATAGAAAACCTTTTAAAATAGCAATTCAATCGAATAAAGTTCACAAATACGATAGATCTTTCTACGGAATAAGGAAATCCACATTTTTATGTTTTTGAACCGAATTGGTTTGAAAAGTGTATTTTTTAATGAACAAAAATAGGTACTATTCTTATGTTAAACGGTTCGTGATTTTTTAATATTTTGTGAACTAAGATTCAGATGTTTGATCTTCTATCCAATTTACATACTTCTAATACACAATTAGTTTACCAATAAGTGCATTAATTCCTATATACGACTTAAGAAGAAATGTTTAACTAATTATTAAAACAAAGGCCAGTGGTTCATCAGGATATCACAATCTAATATTTTTTATGAAAGAGCATAATTTAGAAGTAGCATAAATAATTATAAAATACTGTGAATAATTTGATAGTTATGTTGTTACATATATTTATATTTTTTGAAATAAAATATAGACATAGAATGTTATATATGTATACATATTGAAATGATTTTGAAATATATATATGCATTTATGTATTATTTAGTTTGCATTATATTTTTCGTTTAATTTTATAATTCATATATTGTTTCATTATGCTACTGATTAAACTTAAACCTTACAAAACATATATATGTTACAGGCAAAACCCGATTTTAGGCCAAACTAGATTAGTCTAGGCCAAACTAGTCTATCCTTACGCCCATCGGATAAACTAATTTTTCCAAGGCCAAATTAATCTATCCTAACGCCCATCGGATAAACTAGTTTTTCCTAGGCCAAACTAGTCTATCCGAACGCCCATCGGATAAACTAGATTTTCCTAGGCCAAACTAGTTTGGCCGAACGGTCATTAGGATGAACTAGTTTAGCCTGTTATTCATTGGTTTGAACTAGTTTATCCTAGGTCAATTCAATTTGGCGTGATATTTTTTAATCTAAAGACCGCCACGGCGCCAACTTTCTAGTTTTGATTTATTTTATCCTAGGCCGATGCAGTTTGACGCGATTTTAGCTCACAGACTATCAAAGCCTGAGAGCTAATGTGCTCGCAGTTCCTGTGTGTGTGTATGTAACCATTTACGTACGTATGGCCGTATGTACGTACGTATGTACGTACGTGTGTACGTAATGCGATAACTCTGATAGAAATATCCAATTCGCTTCAAATTTTGGACATAGATGTATCCTGATAATGAACTTTCCTGATTAGTTTCAGGGGTTCATTGAATAAGAATAAGGGAGGAGAACAAAAGGCTAATCCGCACCCCTCCCCCCGCCTTAATTTAGTTAAGTCAGTTTTCCATGCAAAATGATCAGATTTTATATAAATTTTAAGTATAATATCATTTTGATAAGGTACATACATGATCAGTTGTGGGTGTTCATTGTTTACGCATAAAGAAAGGGGGAATGGGAGGTAACACTCTTAATTTATGTAAATAGGTTTTTCACAGAGAATTTACCGATTTGTTTCAAATTTTTGATGTAGGTTCCTTCTGATAAGGCGTTTACTTTAAATCATTTGGGGGGTTCTGAGTTTAAACATAAACATAGAACGGATTTTTTTTTTCAATCGGATAGAAATTTTAGGTTTTATGAAAAGATTTTTAATTCGTAACAGATATTGATTTTTTGCACACATCACTTCAGGCGAAATTGTTCATATTAAGAAACTAAATATCCATATCCGAATCCTTTTAAAAATAAGAAAAAGCTTAAATAAAGCATGGCACTTGAAATTTAAGATTGGGGGGTGTAGAGTAAGAAAACGCTAAATTTTTTTTTTTTTTTTTTTTTTTTTTTTTTTTTTTTTTTTTTTTTTTAAAGCTCAGCATTTTTTAAGGTTTTAGCTGATAATTAAATATTACCATTATTTGAAACTTTTAGAAACATAATAAAACATGATGTTAAATATTTAAGAAAAAAGATGGCGTGTCAAATACCACTATTTTCTATTAGTATTTTTTGTAAAAATATCAAATTCTTGTTGGAACTGTTTGAAACTTTGTGACAGTTTATAACACATGATAAAAATTATTTTAAAAAAAAGTCCCATTATGAAAGGGAAAGAGGGGGGGGGGGAAGAAAATCAGGAAATATAACGGAAATTCTCGGTTGGTCTAGTTGAAATTTTAAGATATTTTATGACACATGATATAAATTTATAAAAATATGTTCCGCGTTTAATGCCACTATTGGCGAATAATGATTTTTGCAAAAATCTTAAATTCTTGTTTTGCTGCACCGCGACATCGAGTAACATATCTAACTGATAGATTGTTTAACGGAGTTTCCTTCATATACAGTTTTGTTGGCAATAGTGTGCGCTCCCTGCTGTTGGAATTTGGAACTAATACAACGCGATCTAGTTCAAACAAGCTGGCTTCGCCTGCTATTGGGCTCCTTCTTTTATATAAAATCTCAAAACGGACGTATGTTACGCGAACGAACCTCAAAGAGAAAGAAACATGATGATAAATATTTAAGAAAAAAGATGCGCATCGAGATATCACTATTTTCTAATAGCAATTTTTGTAAAAATGTTAAATTCTTGCCGAAACTTTTTGAAAAATCTGCAACAACGTCTTTCAAATTCTAACTCAATCTGAAATTTGATGAAAATCTGTGTATTAGTACTATTTGAGATAGAATTATTGCAGAAATATTAAAAAAAATGCATAGAAAAGCTATCTATTGAGCCATTTACTCTAAAATCAAAAGAATATTAATTTATATCAGGGACTAACTGAATATGAAGTTTGATGAAAATCCTTGCATTTTTTCTTCAGATAGAACTATTGCGATAATTATGAATAATGCCACATAGTAACGTCATCTGTTGCACGATTTACTCCAAAAACTAAAAAGTACTTTTGCAATTTTTATATCAAGGACTAACATAATCTGGAGTTTCATGAAAATTAATGCATTAGATCCTGAGATAGAGCTATTGCAATAATCACTAATAATACCGTATAGCAGCTCCACCTTTCGAGAGATTTACTCCAAAAACTACAGAATGCTAATTTTTATCAGAGACTTACTGAATCTAAAGTTTGAGGAAAATTCGTGCATTATTTCTTGCGACAGAGCTATTTCAGTAATCGAGCACAACAGTGCCACCTTGAGCAATTAATATAAAAACGTAAACAGAATTAGTTCATATTACGGATTTACTGAATCCGAAAGTTTGATGAAAATCCGTAAATAAGTTATTGAAATAATGTTGATGCATATCGGTAAAAATGCAGTTTAGAAGCGCTATCTGTTGAACGATTTACATGAAAATGTAATCAGAATCAATTTATATTAGGGACTATCTGAATATAAATTTTTATTAAATTCCGTTCATTAGTTCTTGAGATACAGCTATTGTAAAAATTGTTAGAAATGCAGCATAGCATAGCCATGTTGAGTGATTTACTTCAAAATAGAAACAACACCAACACATCTCATGGACGAACTGAATCTGACCTTTGATGGAAATTTGTGTATTAGTTATTAAGATAAAGCTAATGCGTAAATCATAAAAAATGCAAAACAACAGCTCCACCTGATGAGCGATTTACACCGAAAACTAATCAGCATCAATTTAGATCAGAGACTACCTGAATATAAATTTTTATTAAATTTCGTTCATTAGTTCTTCAGCCGCGTCCCTACAGCTTGCGACAGCGTATAGCAGGTGTGCTGCACACGTACTGCTGAATGCCCTCATTCTTTTCGAACGAACTTCGAAGCGAACGAAATTCAAATCGTAGCAAGCGTGCTGAGTACGCACCGCCGAATGTAATCCTCCTTTTCGAAAGAGCTTGGAAGCTAACGAATTTCTAACCATATCCCCGCTACCCCCGCCAGTCAGATAGCGGGCGAAGCCAGCAAGTTTTAACTGAGCCACGTTATATTAATTCCTCATTCCAACACCAAGGAGCGCACTCTATTATTAACAAAACTGTATCTGAATGAAACTCCGTTAAACAACCTATTAGTAGATATGTTACTTGAGGTCGTGGTGCTTTAAATCTAGAATTTCCGTTATATTTCCTGATTTTTTTCGCAACCACATCCTCTTTCAAGCCGAAATGTGACTTTTTTTATAAATTTATATCAAATGCCATAAGCTGTCACAAAGTTTCAAAATGTTCTAGCAAGAATATAACATTTTTTATAAAAATTACTATTTGGAAATAGTGGTATTTTGATGCGGAATCTTTTTTTCTTAAATATTTATCATCATGTTTTTTTCTCTTTGAGGTTCATTCGCTTCAACATACGCCCGTTTCGAGATTTTATATAAAACAAGGGGCCCGATAGCGGGCGAAGAATGCTGATTTGAATTAAATCGCTTCCAAATTCCAACACTTGGGTGCTTATGTTATATTAATTCCACATTAGTCCGTGATATTAGTCGCGATATATTAGTCCGTCATACGTACGTACGTACATAACTATGTACATACGTGCGTACATACATACATACATACAAACATGGTTACATACACACACAGAATCTACGAGCACATTAGCTCTCAGGCTTTGATAGTATGTGAGCTAAAATCGCGTCAAATTGCATCGGCCTAGGATAAATTAGATCATTGATAAGTTGGCGCCATGGCGGTCTTTAGATTCCATAAAATCACGCCAAATTGAAATGGCCTAGGACAATCTAGATCGGTCTAAGATAAACTAGTTCAAACCAATGAATATCAATCTAAACTAGTTTATCTTAATGACCGTTCGGCCAAACTTGTTTGGACTAGGAAAATCTAGTTTATCCGATGGGCGTTCGGATAGACTAGTTTCGTCTAGGAAAAACTAGTTTATCCTATGAGAATTAGGATAGACTAGTTTGGCCTAGGAAAAACTAGATTATCCGATAGGCATTAGTATAGAATGGTTTGGACTAGGCTAATCTAGTTTGGCCTAAAATCGGGTTTGGCCTGTAACATATATATTTCTGATTCTCCTAATTCTGTAAAACAGCAAGATTTTTAACAATCTCTACATAAGCGATATTATATAGGCAAATTTTCTTTTTATGTTTTAAAATTTCCTGAATGTTTTATTATATAACCTGTATACAAACACTAAATATATTTTGCTATTTATGAGGCACATACGAAAAAACTACTGTAAGTTTCTTAATACAGATTTGCAACAGGAAGTAACTGAATCATGTAATGTTTAGCAAACAATATGTGAAAAAATATATTTATTCTCATTTAACAAATATTAAAAAAAAATTTTCTTCGAAAATGATACGTAAATATAAATTCAAGCGATTGCTTTGTGTATTTGCATGAGAAAAATAAATCTTCGAATCTGAGATAGAGAAAACCTTTTAAAATTGCATTTCAATCGACTAAAGTTCACAGGAACGATAGATCGTTCTATGGAACAAGGAAATCCACATTTATTTATTTTTGAACTGAATTGGTCTGAAAAAGTATCTTTTCTCGGGTACAAAAAAACGTACTATTCTTACGTTAAACATCTCGTGATTTTTTTAATGTTTCGTGAAATAATATTCAATTGTTTGATTTACTATGCATGTTATGTATTTCTAGCAAATAATACACAATTGGTCTAGCAACAAATTTATTAATTCCTACATGTTTTTATTATTATTATTATTATTTTAATTTTTAAATAACACACGAAAAGAAATCTTTTGAAAGGATTTTTCATTATCATATAATGCTAAATTACTCAAATAAAGTTTTAGTGCACTCAAAAAAGAATAATGAAAAGAATAACATGTTTTAAAATAGAGTAAACACTACTCAATTTTAAATAAGTAACACAATTAAAACAGCTCCGATCAAAATGTAATGGAAATTCAAAAAAATATATAAGCATTTTAGACTCAATAATTTTGTTCAAATATTAACCTTTATGCTCTCCCTCCTTCCTTAACTTATAAATTTAAGTAAAACGTACTGGCATGTATATATTCCACATAAGATTTTAAAAGAAACGTTTAACTGATTATTTATTAAGAAAAATAGACAAATGATTATCAGTATATCTCAATCAAAAATTTTCTTGTGAAGGAGCATGATTTTAAAGTAGTATAAATAAATATAAAATGCTGTGCATAGTTTAATATTTATGTAATTATATATTTTTTATACCCTCATTAATTTTAATAAACCATTACAGATTACAATATTATCTTTATGCTTGATAAAATGTGATGTTTCAAAATTGAGAAAGCATAGGTTCCATTTTTATTAAAAGTACTAAATTCTAGGTAAGTGCATCAATTTACTCATTTTTGTTTACATATTATATTTTTTTCATTGTGTCTTTCAAATGATTTTTCTTGATTATATATGAATGTGTTTTTTAACTATATCATTTTTTGTAACTTTTCACCATCTGATTTTATGAAACACTAGATTTTATATTCTAATAATAATAATGTATATTTTACAACTAAAAGGCAATAACTTATACACTATATTGCCATTGATTATGGGACACTTGCGATTTTAGACATTTTACTAAATATCTAGAAAAATACATGAGGAATCATCTCGAAACTCTTAGTGTATAAATATAATCGTACAAGTCATACATTTCCGTGAAGATTTTTTCCCGAAACTCCATAGGGGACCGTCAACAAATTAAAAAAGAATGAATATCTTTTGAATAACCCTGTCAAAACTAATGTAGCAAAAGCGCTCAAACTCTAGATTATGATTGAATGCCTTATTGTAATACACTGTGTTCATTTTTATGCAAATAGCATGCATACTCGCAGAGTAATTAAGGTTTTTATAAAAATGGTAGGTAAGTAATTAAGTTTTTCCCTTATAATTTTCAGAGTTCTTAATATAAAATAATATTTTTTTCAGAAAATATGACAAACAACATTGCACACAGTACCCTGTAATCAGAATTAAAAAATAATAAAAATTGTATGAAAAATGAGTAGGTTTACTAAATAATGTTTTACTGCGCATGCGTCAAAGATATCAAAATTTCATTTACATATTATGTTAGCTAAATGTATAGAGCAACTTTTGTAAAAGTCTCAAAATTATAGCTTGAAAATTCTGAAAGTAATCGTCTATAGAAAAAGGACAAAATCCGTTGTTTCCAAAATGAAGCAAAAAAATGAGGGATTTTATCCAAAAGTAGTCGTAACATCCCGTATTGTGTATTCTATATTGACACTAATCAATGAATATATGGATACAACCCCTCTTGTTTTTGCTTCATTTTGAGAATAACGGATTTTCAACTTATTCAATTGACGATTATTTTCAGAATTTTCAAGTTATGATTTTGTGACTTTCACAAAAGTTGCTCTATATGTTTAGCTAACATAATATGCAAATGAATTTTTGATATCGTTGACGCATGCGCAGTAAAAAATTATTTAGTAAACCAACTCATTTTGTATACAATTTTCATTATTTTTTAATTCTGATTACAGGGTACTGTGTATAATGTTGTTTGTCATATTTTCTAAAAAAAAATATTATTTTATATTAAGAACTCTGAAAATTATAATGAAAAAACTTGGAAAAATTTGGGACCATTTTTACAAAAACCTTAATTACTCTGCGAGTATGCATGCTATTTACATAAAAATGAACACAGTGTATTACAATAAGGCATTCAATCACAATCTAGAGTTTGAGCGCTTTTGCTACATTAGTTTTGACAGGGTTATTCAAAAGATATTCATTCTTTTTTAACTTGTTGACGGTCCCCTATGGAGTTTCGGTAAAAAATCTTCACGGAGATGTATGACGTATACTATTATATTTATACACTAAGAGTTTCGAGATGATTCCTCATGTATTTTTTTAGATATTTAGTAAAATGTCTAAAATCGCAAGTGTCCCATAATCAATGGCAATATAGTGTATTATAAATGAATATTTTGCTTATAAGATATTACTTTATTAAGAAAACATTAAAAGTACATTAAAAATAATATGTTTAAACTCCTTTTCATCGAAGCATCTTCAGAATGTAAATAAAAAAATTACAAACCCAATGAACGGGAAAAACTGCAGTAAATAATTATTAAATTTAAATCAAATACATAACGCGCTCTTTATTTTCGACATTGACATTACTAGTTTTTAGTCTTACGAAAATATTTGTAATACAATTTAATTCTTTTTATCAGCGATGATTCTACCAGATATAATGTAGGGATGATTCTACGAGATATATTTTGTAATGATTGAAAATAAAAATACTGATTATTGAAAATTTTCAACAACTATATTTCTCCGAAATAATAAAGGAATTGATACAAGTGAATTCAAATAAAACATTTTTGTTATTGTTATTTTAAACGCTCACATGTTCCAGAAAACTTTTATATGCAAATGTTTTCCCATGCACAAGAAATTTAATGTGCCATAAATATGTATTTTTACCTATTATTCAAACATTCAAAACTGTAAATATTGTAAATCTACAAAATTGCCTTGCTAAAATTTCATCTGTATAATACAAAGGAAAACAGTGTATAACTACAAAACTAATTTTTGCAACACTACAGATACCTTATGCTTACTAAAATTTATCGGTACTCTTGGTTAATTACATGCATATTTTCAGTCGCATTTACATAAATAAGTTCTAGGAATACTAGCTTTTTAGCTAATTCTTAGTGAATTTGTGACGGTACGCTCATGCTGGGTGTCATTTGTAACGTTATATGCAGACATACTCAGGAATTTAGGTTAAAACAACACAATTTATTAAAATGATAAGGGCTAAAGGAAAGTGGAGCCAGTCTATAATTTCACTCACTGAGAACACTATGAAAAGCTAAATCATACTCACAGGCGTCGGTCTAGCTCAGCCGGGGCACCGTCTAACACTTGACACTATTTCCTGGCTGATCTACTAAACAAATCTTAATTTCACAGCCCGTGGCTGTGGATATTTCTTTATTTGCTCAAATAATCAAAACGGAACGATTCTAAACTTTCTTACCAAGGCCGAATCTTTAATCCACTATCTGAACTCCTGTCCGCTTTACTGGAGGCCGTAGCTATTCTCTAATCGTCAGCACCTTAATAAACAATCATCAACTTCGTTGTCCAATGACACTGGCTGCTGGCTAAGGCCAGAAACACACAGACGCTGGCTGCTGGCTAAGGCCAGAAACACACAGATGCTGGCTGCTGGCTAAGGCCAGAAACACACAGATGCTGGCTGCTGGCTAAGGCCAGAAACACACACCCCACAAACTTACACCCAAGCTTTTATACGCGACAAACTGAGATACTTCTCATTAACATAATACTAATAACCGCGAGCTAACTGCGGAATTCGAAAGAGCACACACACTCTAGAAAGTTAAAGTAAAAGAGAGGATAGATGTCACTTTTACACCTACAAACTGTTAAATTATTGACGTCACGATCTCAGAAACACTAGAGTGCCTTTATGACTAAAGGTCACTCCCTCACAAATTTACATGTTTTTTGAAGTGTAAACTTGAATCTGTCGCAGGATTTTTTTTGTGTTGTTGTTGCAATAAAAAAATCATTTCAGCAACAAAAAATATCATATTATTAAAGATAAACCCATTTTAACTATTTTATTTGGCCACTTTTGAAAATTTTTTAGTTTCATTTTTCTCTAAGAACTGGTTTTATCAGAATCATCAACAGCGAAATTCGGCTCAAATGCCCATTTTGACATATTTTAAAATATATTCTGACTTTGTTAAAAAAAAAAATCGATCAATACAGTACATTATATAATTCCTAAATAACGAAAAAATTGCCAATTGAATGCGTTTGAGAGCAAAATTGAATTTAAAAATGAGTCATAAAATAAACAATTTGTTATTTGAATACATCCTCGATTCTTTAATCATGATCACTTTGGAAATTTTTTTTGCGAAATGCCCACTTTGACAGCTTTTAAAAAAATATATTTAGCCTTTATAAAAAAAAATAATGAATACGCACATTATATAGTTTCTAATTAACAAAAAACTGTCAATTGAATGCGTTTGACAGCAAAATCGGATTTAAAAATGAGTCATAAAATAACCAATATGTTATTTAAATACATCCTCAATTCTTTAATCATTATCGCTTAGGGAAATTTTGTGCGAAGTTCCCATTTTGGCAGCCTTTTTTTAAAATATATTCTACCTTTATCAAAAAACTGGCCAGTCCGTCTCACTATATAGCTCCTAAATAAGAGGACCTGTAAATTGGATGCGTTTGTGAACAAAAGTGGATTTAAAAATGACTCAGAAAAAACCCGATTTGTTATATTTTTCCAATTTTTCAACCACTATTACTTCGGGAAATTCTGTTCAAAATACCCTTTTTAGCTACCTTTTTCTAAATATATTCTGCCTTTATAAAAACACTGGCCAATACGTCACATTATATAGTTCTTAAATAAGAGGATCTGCCATTTGGATGCGCTTGAAATCTGAAATGAATTTAAAAATGAGTCAGAATATAAGCAGTTTGGATTTGAGTTTTTTTTTAAACTCCTATTTTTCTTTAATTTATTTTTTATATAAAAATTGGTCCTATGAAAAACTTGTTTGTATAAAAGTTTTAGATATTATTCAGAAGATGTTAAATAAATTTAATTATATTTGATTGCTTCAAAATTGAGTAAGTTATGGATTTTTTTCTTTTTCTCCCCCCTTTTTCTTTTCGTTTTTAATTTTTTTCATCGGTAAAATTTTGTCCTATCAAAAACTTGAAAATACAAAAGTTTTATACAATGTTGAGTACATTTATAAAAAGTTTAGTTGAATTTGATATCTTGCGAACTGACAAAGTTATTTTTTTCTCCAAAAAACCCTGTTTTTTTGGCCCCTTAAGCCTATTTTTAACTTTCTTAGAAGTTTGTCATGCATAAAATTTTAGCCCATTTTTCGGAAAAAATATAAACTTTAAACTGATTCGATATCTATTTTAGTTAAGCAGTTATCGCGTTTTTTCGGTTTTCACAAAATCTCTTCCTATTTCCACCCCCTTGCCCCGATTTTGCCCATTAACGAACTCGGCCGAGATTTTATGCCCGTTGATTTTATGTAAAAGTTTGAAGAAGATCTGAGCATAATTATGGTTGTTATCGTGTCTAGAAGAAAGTGAAATATACATATATATAGATAGATAGATAGACAGATATATATATAAACTTTTTTACTGAAGGCAGTTTTGGGGTCTAGGAGTCATGATCGGTGTAGATCTGCAAAAATTTTTCAGAAATTCCAACATGGGAGAGAATGCAATAGGTAGTATTTCATACGAAATTTACCTAAAAAGTTTTAGATATCCCAGTTTCTTAGAACATTTTTTGTAACCTCATAGATTTTTTTAAACAGTGAACTATTACAGTTACTTTTAATAACCATTACAGTTTATGTTGTGAAAAACGAAGGGACAGTTTTTTTAATAGTCTACAATACAAAATGTTCATTTTATAAATAACGAAACTAAATTTACAAATGTTCTTTTTAATTAAATTTAAGTATTTCTGAATGCCTCGAAAAATAATATAATAAATAATTTGCCGAAAAAAAAAATTGAATTGTATTGAAAAAAACTTAAACACTGTACTGAAATTATCTCGAGAAAAATAAATGTCAATTATTAAAAAAAACCGTACTTTATGGTGTTTCATGTTTAAAGGCAATTTTAATACATACGTAGATATATATGTTTATGTATAAAATGTATTTTTTTAAATAGCATACTCGTTTAGAAATAGACATTTAAATTTTAAATGCTTGAAATTTTATTTAAATTGCTTACAACACATGAAATCAACTTGGTAAAAAAGTCCAGGCATGCATTCGAAGAAATAAAAAATTCAATTAACTTTTGTGAAAGCTTTTATTAAAAGTTATGTACTTATATATTTCATACATCTTTAGGACATATAAAATTAATAAGTGCCAGATTGCGTATCATTTGAATCGTATAGTTAATCTAACGTTGGTAAGTAATGTTACTGGCGCATATATGAATTCTGTTTTGGACTTTATTTCATTTCACACTTATCAATTACTTTCCTACATTACAAACAAGTACAAAATAATTTAAAACTCTATAAGTAAAATAAACAATCACATTTTACGACACATGTTTTAAACTAAATAGTATTATGCCTTTAAGAAGATAGTACTGTAATCTTACTGGCTAATTTTCTTTCTTCTAATCCTTTTGAGATTCAATAACTGTACTCAAACGAATAAGCATGAATGTGTTGTGTTCATAATGAACTTTTTTCAGGATTTTGGAAAGAATGCTATATTTGCTTTGAAAATATGATTTTTTTTATAAAAATACAGAAAATTCTTACTATTAAGATGTGACAGAAAGCAATAGCTTTAAAATGATTTAAATATTTGTTAAAAAAGGGCATTTTTTCTGTATCATTACAATTCAAACATAAAAAGGATCATGTATTTCTTCAATTCAATGAAGTCAATTTGGGTGCATACGAAGTACACTGTAATACTACAGATGTATGCTAACGAAATCGGTACGGTTACTAACATTTTATCTGTACACTGTACAAGAAAAAATGTAAATCTACAAAACAATTTTTTGTAAATTTACAGAAATCTGTAACTTTATAAACGGGTCTATTAAAATGACAGCTATCTTACTAAAATTTTATCTTTAACCTGCATTGCAATTACGTAAAGTGTTCTTGGAATTTCAGTTTTCTAAAAAATTCTCAATAAACTTACAGATTTTTGTTTTTTCATTGCAAATGTGTATCTGTTACATGAATGTTTAGTGTTGTCGTTACATAAAATGTGCTAGGAATTCCAGTTTTCAAGAAAACTTTGAGTAAGTTTACAGATTTTTTTTATAGTGTACTTACTATGAATCGCAAGCCATGTTAAACCTCCATCAAAAGAGCAAAAACATATATTTACGTTTAAATACCAAGACAAAAATGCATTTAAAAAGATTTTGAGACTGAGAGGTAATGTAGAGGAACTAGTTCTTGTTTGCATTGACAAGTTAGAAAACAGCGGTAAATATATAATCCTACCCCATGCCGCAATGATTTTCAAAAGTTTTAGAACATTATCAAATCCGTTCACAGACTATAAGAAGGAAAAACAACATCGTAGGAACCCAGAAGCCCAGAAAAAGTTCTAATACTAGTTATAAAAATAGAAAAAAGTTAATTATTCACATTCCGTTAATGCAAATGCAAATATTTATTGCACAAAATCAATGTGACTAGCTTACACAGTAAAAAAAGATGTATTTCAACATTTAAAATTTAACAGAAATGTGAATGCTGATTTTAATTTTTCTGTACACTATACAAATTATATTAATCTATAATTCTATGAAACTAGTTTTTGTAAAGTTATAAATATCTGCTACTTCACTAAAGTGTCTATTAAAAGAACTTATTGTAATCTTGCTACAATTGTGTCTGTAACTCGGGTTCCAGTTACATAAAAATTTTTCTTTTCCGAGTAACCCAGTCTCCTAAACATTATCAGTAACCTTACAATTGATTAATATTTACTGTGAAATTTTTATCTTGTATGTGAATTTCTAGTTAAAAGTTCAAAAAATCCCTGTTTCATAGAATATATTTTTTAGGTTATTGGCACTATATTTTTATAATCAGTTTGTGTAAAATTATATTAAAAATATAAGTAGGAAGTCCATATTTAAGCGAAAAAAAACTCTGAGTTAAATTACTATTCTTAAATCAATAATGGAAAAAGAAAATGCATAAATAATACTTCTTTGTTATTATTTACTACCCTTAAAATGCATGACATTTAAATCATCTTTAAGATATCAGTAAAATAGAATATTCCCTATAGCAATACGTTTCCGAATATGTGAGATGAAAATATATCATTTTCATTATTTATTGTCAGCTCCATCATCAATACTGGATGTTAGTAAAGTTCTGAAAAAGAAATTTTTACTCAAAAAGTAATGAAGTTTCTTAAATAAGAAATAGAGTTGTGAAATTTTGAACCACTAGGCAAAGTTTTGGAAAGTTTTTGAAATAAATTACAGAACTCTGCTTAATGGTTCCGGATACACAATACGTGATTTATATTTTGGCAAGGAAACGTATTCCTTTAAGCACATTCTCTGACATAATTTGCAAGATTGAAAATGTTATATAATAGCTTATGTAAACAGTTTTATTACAAATCTTCACAATACATTTTTATAAAGTGAATTTAGACAGCATTTAATCTGATTTTTAGCATTATATATATAAAATGATAAAACTAATATTACTGTATATTAATATATTTATTGTATTATTTATAATGAATTACTAAAGAAGTAAAAAAAGCAAGCACACTGAATCAGGCTTAAAACAGATCTTATATGAACTACGTCATTATAGTTCTCTACTGAAAAGTAAGAGAATTATGTAATCAAAAAGAAGGCACAAAAGAGTATGAATAAATATATTAAGTGTATATATATATGTACATACATATATATATATATATATGTAATAAAACGACGGCGATGTTCTATAATAGTGTATAAGCTTGTAGAATACTACTATTCACTAAGACTCAATAGTGGGATGAGCAGTCGTTCTGGTAAGTGGATAAGCCATGGATTTGTTCTCGTAGGAGTTTCTCCAATAACAATGCAAGAAATCAGTTTTTTAGTTCTTTATTATTTAGAGCACGAACTTAAGTTACTCCACAGATCACCGTTCCACACATCTATCACTACGGCCTTCGCTCACTAAGCTGCAACATTCTCGGCGTTCTACATTCTCGGAAAAAATGACATGGCTTCCGAGTAGTTTAAAGGAAAGAGGCATTCTAACCTCTTAAACGACCAAATGAAAAAAATCATTTTCACGACAAAACTAACGCCCTCCTACTCAGCGTCAATCATTTTAAAAATCCAATTAGGATGAACTCGAGCCTCAAACGGACAAAAATGATCAATTCTAATTGGTCGTAGCAGGCGGTCCTTGGCAAGAACTATATTTTTTCCTCGGAAGAACAAGCCCTTTAGCAACGCGTAGTAACACCTGTCACGCGATGTTAAAAAGAAAAAAATAAAATTATAATCCCAGGAATATTCCAGAAAGTAAAAAGCTTACGAAATACCTCCCGCCTTTTTGAGAAGCAAGAAATAATTTACTAATAACTAAAGTAAGAAAAAGAATTTTAGCTGTTACAAGTTACGAAACTAAGATTGAAATATGTTCCACAAATTTAGAATTGAAGCTAAGAGAGAACAAAAATGGCGCAATATTTTTTTTATATTACTACTTATATATAGGCCTTAGAGAGAGAGATTTCAAATTAATTCATACACATGTAATTATGAAAAAAGTAATGTCAATATAAGGGATATTCACATATTAAGGAAACCGGTTATTATTTAATATTCTTCTTATATATATATTATATATACTAGCAGAGGTGACTGAGCTAAGCTCGGTCAAATTTACATTTGTGTTCAACTTGATACAGCATTTTCGCTGTATCATTCATTCTGTATTATCAATGCAAAATATGTTATTTATGATAGTACTATTTATAAAAACAATGAACAAGAAAACTGTGTTTATGTACACATGTTCATAAATTTTACTTTATTTTAAAATTTACAACGAAAGGACATCGATTTTAATCACTTTTTTAGCTCGACTCTGATTCGTTTAACCATGCATTTTGAATCCTATTAAGAATGTATAAAAAAAAATTTTCAAACTCTGAAAGACAACATTTTTTGCTAGATATTGCCAAATTTGGAGACATTCTTTCATTTGGCGCCAAATACGTGTTTTGAGTTTCGTAATATTAATAGTCGTTTTTTCGACCAAATGTCGTCAATATTTTGTCAAATATCGCCAACTTATTGACTCTTGCCATATTCTCGTGACCCTGACCCATATTACCCAAAATGACCTACTAATCAAATTTGATAAAACATGCGACTTAGCTCAATGGTCTTTAGGTAATCAAAAACAGTAGAATATAAAATTGAATTAAATCGTTTAAGCCATTTTTTAAGTAAAATTAGCTTGACTGCATTCAGCAATGAAGCGAAATATTACACTAATATAATTTTGTTTAACATGCGCCTCAGCCCAATAAACTTCTCGTGACAGAAAACGTTTCGTTACAAAATTTAGGTAAAATTGTTTGAGTCGTTGTTATGTATAATTAGAATGTACCTAACCCATTATGACCCGAAATGACCCACTAATCGAATTTTCGCGAGCATGTGTTTTAGCTCAATGGCTTTCAAAATTTCTTTCTTTCAATTTTTTCTCAATGGCCCCAAAACGATATAATACAAAGTATAGTCAAAATGGTGAGAGGAATTTTCTACATAAAACCCATTATGGCCCACAAATGACCCTTGTAATCAAAATCTGTCGAACATATGACTTAGCTCAATAGTTTTTGCGTGCCAAAAAACGTTGGATACAAAATTTAGATAAAATTAGATCGAGCCGGTTTTTAGATATAACTAGTTTGCTCCTGACCCATTATGACACAAAATGACCCATTAATCGAATTTTCTCAAACATCTGACCCACCCCAATGATTTTCTTCTGCCCGAAAACGGTAGAAAAAAAAATTTAGTCAAAATTGCGTGAGACATTGTCTAGATAAAATTAGAATGACCAAAAAGTGACCCACTAATCGAAATTTCTCGAACATGTGACCTAGCCCAATGATTTTCTCGCGTGAGAAACATTTTATATGTATATTTCGTTAAAATCGATTCACCTGTTCTTTAGATATTGCTTGACCATGATCCATCATGACCCACAAATAGCCTTTATAATCGAAATCTCTCGAGCATGTGACTTAGCCCATTAGTTTTCTCGTATCTAAAAATTGTTACATACATAATTTCTTTGAAATTGATTCAGCCATTCTTTAAATATAAATAACTTGACCCAGACCATTTATGACCCAAAACAACCCATTAACCGACATTTCTCGAACATGTGATCTAGTCCAATGATTTTCTCGTGCCAAAAAATGTTGTATACAAAAATTGGTTAAAATCAGTCCACCTGTTCTTTAGATACAACTTGAAATAACCCATTATGACTCTTTATGACCCACAAATGACCTTTATAATCGAAATCTCTCAAACATGTGACTTATCCCATTATTTTTTTCATGTCAAAAAACTCTTACTTACAAAATTTCGTTAAAATCGATCACGCCGTTCTTTAAATATAAATAGCTTGACCCAGACCCTTAATGACCCAAAATGACCCATTAATTGAATTTTCTTGAAAATGTGACCTAACCCAATGATTTACTCGATTCTGTAGACGATAGAATACAAAATTTAGTCAAAATCGTGCTAGACATTTTCTAGATAATAATAGCATGACTCACAATGATCCCAAAAATGATCCACAAACCGAATTTTCTTGACCATGTTACCTAACCCAATGGTCTTCTTGTAATCCAAAACGATAAAATAGAAAATTTGGTCAAAATCGTTATAGCCGTTTTTAGAAAAAATGGCTTGATTCATAATGTCCCAAAATGAGCCACTAATCTAAATGTTTCGAACATGTGACCCAGCCCAATTGTTTTCTTGTGCCAAAAACGATTGGATAGAAAATTTATATTATAAAGGCCAAACGTATCTGTGCGTAACGCATACGTCATTTTACGAATAGCAACGCTTTCCCTTTAAATTTGGTTTTGAAATTTTTTCTACTGCAATCTTCATGCATCTAAACATCGCACATTCTCAATTTTTACATCGATGTATAGAGAAAAAAATGTATTTTTAAATGCAATTTGTTTGAAAGCTGTATCTTAATTTGTTTTTGAGATATTATTTTTTTTATAGTTTTTGTGCGAATTTTGTAATCGTGCCAACAGTTATGTGCCACTTTCTCTTGCAATTGAAAAAAAAATGAAATTAAAACCTCGTATGTAAATTCTGAGAAGATGAAAATGATGACAGGTTTAGATTTCACGTGAAATTTTATGATCATGTCAATCTGACCTTTGTTTTCATTTTTACCAAGCATAACAGCTTCAATTAATAACTTCATCATAATAACTTATCTTTATCATGTTTTACTGATTACATATGCTATTAAAGTTCAATTTTAATAATTTGAAAAACTGACTCTTATAGAAATGGTGTTTTGTCAATTTTTGCTTAAAATAATAGTTCTTTTACAGTTAAACTGACCAATATAAGATGCAATTTTTTACTGCAGCTAATTTTGTGCGTTGTTATAAATCACCCCCACCAGAACGGGGAGTTTTCTCAGAAACATTTTTATCAGGCAAATCTAAATGTTCATTTTTGTTTACGGATGGTATAGACAGAGATAATTGCTTATACGGTAATTCGTGATCAGGTTTGTTGTCATCGGTCGTTAGCAAATATGTTTGTTTCAATCTCTCTATTGATATTTTGATTTCTCTTTTCTTGATTTTTACAGTAAAACATTTTTCGTGTCTTTTGACAACCCAAAAAGATCCATCATAGCTTGTTCGAGTAGTTTTTTTTAACCCGATCAATGAATCTGAAAACATAGCTAGAGCTGTGCATGTGCATGTCCTTAAGAACAAAAATCTTTTGAGAAGGTTGTCGGTGACTTTTAAGGGTTTAATTCTTTTTCGTCTCCGAAATTCTTTAGCTAAAGTTTCTGTGTCTATAATAGTTTTCAGTTGTTCAAAAAATTCTCTCGGCAGCCTTAGAGGTTTCCCTTCGACAATTTGTGCAATGGTAAATTTTGTATCTCTATCCTAAAGCTGATCTCAATCCTAACAGTACTGTTGGTAATGATTGAGTCCATTTAATTGCAGCCTTTAAAGTCCGATGGATTCGTTCTATTTCCCAATTATACTATGGGTGACAGGCTGTTGTTAGGTTTAATTTAAAACCATAAATAATACTTAAATTGTGGAAAAGTTCCAATTTCATTTTTTTCCTTGATGCGTGATTACATGATGTGGAATAAGCGGGAAATCCATTTGTTATTAAATGAGCAAGCAACTGTTGGAACCAAAGGAACAGCTTCTATCCAACATGTGGAACGATTAATGCAGGTTAGGCAGCATAATTGTCCTTCAGACGGGGTTATTAGACCTTTTTTATCAATACGAACGACTCTAAATATTTGATCTTTATCTTCGAAAGTGGCAAATGGAGAATGCGTATGACTGTTCATTCTGCTCTTTTGACAATCAATGCAGGATTTTTTAAATTAATTAATATATTTCCGTATGTGTGTCCCAATAAATCTTGAAGCTATTGTTTTACTGTATTTGACACTACACGATGAGCTAAATTGTGGATATTTTCTCTGAGAGCTTCAGTAATAAATGGACAGATTTTTGAAGTTGAAATATCACTGCAAAGAAATTTACCGGAATCCAGAGGGTATTGTTTGAAATTCAAAGATAGATTTAAACGTAATATTGTAAACACGTTTAACATTCTTGTTTTATTACAATCGATATATTACTTATAAAAACTTTTAAAAAGTTTTATGATTTGTGTGTGACAAGAGATATTCATCTGTCAGTACACAAAATTTGAACTCTTGGACTTACATAGTTTTTATATGCAGACTCTGTGGAAGACAGACGGACAGACAGGTAGAGGACTGAGATGATTAGGGTTTTGTCGGATGAACAAAACCCTAAAAATGAACTGATGATATTTTCAAAAATATTTTTATTAAAATAATGGTCTTTTTCAAAATTTTATGATTCGTTGTGTAACAAGAGGTATTCATAAATATATATAGGACAGTTCACCATAAAATTTAACTAATAAGAATGTATTTATTAAAATATAACACATTGCTCAGTGATGCACAAAACAAGAATTTTAATATACATTTTTACAATTAAAATAAAACAAAACTATCAACGTTTCGCACCGTCTTCTGCGGGCGTCTTCAGGAAATTATGATAACGGAAGGACTAAGTTTCCATCTTGATCGAGAGATAATATTTCTAATAAATTAAAATCTAAATGAATTAAAAGTTTTAAAATGTTGCCACTTACACGTGATTAAAAATTAAAATATTGCAACGAAATAAACATTTTAAGATTTTATGATGTTATGCCATATTTTTGGTATATTGTAGGATAAATTATCGTTACATGGTTTATTTTCTCGTGCAATGATTTCGATAGATTTTCTTATTTTAACTTGAACTGGGTTATTGAGCGGAACTATGATTTTGGCCTCGTCAAAGTTAATACGGCAACCCTTGTTCGCCAAATAGAAGCGAGAAAGGGCAGTATTCTGTTTATATGGTTCAATATCTCTGCGATGCTCTTTAATTCTAATTAAAAGTTGCCGCGTAGTCATGCCAATGTAGACTTTTTAACATTATTAGATAAAGTGATGGGGATTTCATCTCCGTTTTATCTACGGTTAAATAAAGAACACTGAACTTGTTTTAATTGGTCAAACAAGTTCAGAAAATAAATTTATAGGAAAGATTGAAAGTAATTTTACTATTTCTTCTTCATTGACATTTTTAAAATATGTACTATATTATCATATTTTTAACAATACAGATATTGGTATCATTAAATTTCATCTTCCACGAATTGGTTGCAATCATAACAGCTATTTTAAATAGAATGTTAATTTTATAAATATTTTATGGTAATTGAGTTTTTTTTACACGTTCGTGCCTCAAGTTTTTAAGATTTTTAATATACTTCAAAGGTTAAACAATAGTTTCATTATACATATAATACGTTAAGTTTAATATAGAAACGCATATTTGCTAAATGTTCCTATATATAGTCCTTTCATAAAAGTTTTCAAGAAATAATGAAATAAGCATGATTAAAACTTGCAGCCAGACATACAAAATGAGTCTGTAAAGTGTTTCATATTTTAAAACTGTTTTGTAAAAAAAATAAATTAACAAACATATAAATGTATGCAGTCTTCTTTTAAAAAGAAATTGTTTTTTGGCATTTCTTCGTGTAAATACATATGTATTATAAAGATATATAAATGTATACATGTATGTGGCTATGAATTAATATTTTTTCCTTTTAGTACTGGAACATGCTCTAATTTCACAGAGTCACTAAAGACGATATAAATGTACTAAAAGTGAAATGCATTCTAAATATCCTTCATTTTAGATCATCTTTCATTGGTATTGTCTTGTTTTGATAATATGTTTGTCTTGTTTTCAATAGAAACATGAATATTAGAAAAATTATATTTAAGAAGTAAAGTTGTTGAATATAATGGGCTAAATTAGAATGTCATCTTCAAACATAAAGGAGTCTTTTAATAATTCAAGAAACCTTATTTCGAAAATAGCTAGGCATTTTGTTAATTACTGTCAACTTCAATTTTGAACTGCTGAACTTCAATTACTAAAATTAATGAATGTGCCTCTTTGTTGTGATAGAAAATTAGGAATCATTACAGTAGTTTTAGTTTGTATGTTTCATTAACCTAGTTATAATTTTCGTCCTCGACAGTGCATATTTTATTAGTAATGGCAAACTGTCAAAAATAAAGCGTATTTTAAATTAAAATTAAAATTAAATTTTATTAGATTTGTAAGTTATGTAAGATATGCATTTATTAGATAATTAGATAGTGTAGATATTAATTAGATATTTTAGTCAAGATTTGACAAAGGTAAGAAACATGCTTTCAGTTAAATTGAATTGAAAGGGCTTATTTTCAAATTGATTATAAGATATAATATACTTCAATAAACAAGCAGGAAAAATCATGTATCATGCATACATTAAATATTTAATTCAAAAATATGTATATATATATATAAATAGTTTTATGTTATATATATGGGTGATTCTCAAAATAGGGGACAATTTACGTCTTTCGGCATACAAAAAAAATTGAGAGGTTTTCTGTCATGTTTTTATATTTAGATATGTTTGTCTTAATGTTATTCATTATTTGCACTCAAGAATTACTCACTTTTTAGCTAAAAACACCTTAAAATAACAGAATAAATGTTCAAAATGTCATTAGCATGGATGTCCACAGCAGCTGTGCCTTGTATATACTAGCTTTTTAAAGAGTTAATATCATGTTTATAAAATAAAACAAATGTTATTCTTTCTTTAAATTAATCAAGGAGAGGATTTATCCAATAAATTTCTTTTTAAAAATAAAATTATAGTATATAAAAAAAGAATTAAAGTTTGTCCTCCATATTCTATTTTCAAAACAATGTCATACTATAACAGCTGGTTAGTAACCAAAATTTCATTTTCACATATGACAATAGTTTGAAAATATAAAGTTTCTTCATGGCAACAAGTATCCATTTTATCCCAGCCTGAAAATAGAAGCATGTATTGTATTTTAATAATAGAAGTTGAATATTAGGGGCGTACATCAATTGTATGTCATTAGAATGGATAATAATTTTCATGTTTATTTTATAATTAAAATTTTTATTTTTCTTATGTGCATAGGACTTTTGTGTTGTAAAAAGCTCCAGAAAGGACTATTGCATTGTGATTATATTATGGCTCATAATCTTATCTAAATTAAAATTTGTCATTAGCATGGACAAATATCAGTGTCATTAGCATGTTTTTTCTGTCCATGCTAAAGACTCCTATGCTCATAAATGTAACCATTTCTTACATTGTATCTTTTACAAAGTTTAATTTTACATATAAATTTAGGTATTACATTTATTATCCCTAAAATATGCATTAAATCTGTCAGAAAATCACTAAGACAGCTTCTTACATTGTTAGTGTCAGAATGTTGCTCATGTAAAGTTTGCTCTTTGGTAATGCTTTTATTCTCCTTATATGTATATATGCAAAAATGGAAACCATTTGCTGAAAAGGAAGGCTAATAAATATAGAAAAAAATATTTAAACAGGAAGAAAATAAAAATTTCTTAATATATTTATTCCATGCAATTTGTTTTGTCATTAGCATGGTTCAAAAAATACTAATTATTTTTTTTAAAGTTAATTTTTAAATATTTAGCTCTGCTGACCACATGTAAAGTGTACCTAATACTATATTAACACCTATTTTTTTCAGAAATTTTGCTAACAGTGATTTTTTTAAGATTTCACTTTTGTAATTGTCCCCTATTTTGAGAATCACCCATATACATATATATATATAGGCAGGTTGTGGCGCAAAAATCTGGACAAAACTGAATTTAAAGTTCTCTTTATTTGAAATCGCGATTGATATCACGCGTTAGAAAGTTTCACGCGTGTGCTATACAGTCATAACTTCGAAATAGTAGTGATGTACAATGTAAATTTGGCATATAACCGAATAACTGCGATAATGAAAAGTGTTCACTCTGAATGCTAAAAACAGAAATAAATCGTCTGCGTACGATTTCGTCACATATTATAAAGAGTTGGAGAAATCCAACGAATATTGGACTTCAAAATTTTGGTCGAAATTGGATGTCTGAAAACATCGACATATTTTGGTCCAAAACATTCTGAAGTCCCAAATTCCAGTTTTAAATTCTTTCGACTTCTATGCATGAGTGTGACTAAAACGATTATGAACAAGTCCAGACATCCAAACGTCTCCTGATTGAGAACCGCAGTATACACGTCAGAGACTGGAAGCAGTCAATTCAGACAAGGTTGTATGGAGTAAATATGTTCTCTATGGTCTTACTAAAAATTCCGTATAAAAATTCCGTACCTTTCAATGTTTTGGCAATATGTTTAAAAAGAAACTTCCATTTTCATGATTTTTGGCGCAACACACGGTATATACATATTATATAATGTTAAGAAAAGGTTTCACGATAATCAATCAGTTTGGCAATCAGGCATTACAAAAATATGTATATCGTTGAATAGTTGTTTTTGTACTTTCAATACACAAAAATAAGTATAAAATTTTAAAATGTTATTTTCTAACAATTTTGGTTTTGTATCTTTGGTGAGACATTACGAATTTAAGTCCAAAAAAAATATTTTTCTAGTGAAAAACTAACAAAATTAAACTTAAATATAATGGTTTCAGAAAAAAATTTAAAAATCATTTATTATACGGTTAATGCAATAAACAAATACTAAAAGGCTGTTTCCTATAGAAACCTCGAAATTTTGAATAAATTAATTCTAAATTATACTTATTTCTTTTAATTAGTAAATTGGAACTCTAATTTTGTAAGTTCCATTAAGAAATACCTTTTTTTTATTTAAGGTCAATAAAATGTTGTTTACACGAAGATTTGTCATAGTTAGTTACATTTTCATTATTTTTTATTCAGCCTTTAATATATGTTCACGAATAGAAATACTCTTGGAGCATATTTTAGTCATCATATTGCAATAACAATGCGATTTTCCATATGTTGCAATTATAGCTGTTCTTCATGCATGAATGCTTTATTTATAATTGCACAACATAGACGAGTATTATTTGCATTATAATAACTGCTGTTGAGAAATTACCGAATGTTCGTTTCAAACGTGCATCGAATATCGCATCACATGATCAACATGTTAATATATAGTATGCCAATTGGAAATAAATTCCGCTTCAAAATGGATTATTCAAAAGCGTAAGCGATTAGGTTTAGCTTCTGTTCAGTTTCTAGAAGCCTTTAGGATTTCTAATTTTTCGACCAGAAACACATCAATAGTTAATAAGGTTCGTGTTTTTTAATGTATTCATTTGATGAATTATGCTAGAATAATATAAATGTACAGAATTGTGCAGTATAATACTTATTATAATTTCTTATTGGAATGTCAGTATCGGCGATATTTGTTTATTATAGGCATTCTATTTTCCAAATACACATATTCACATCACGCAGTTATTGAAAATAGTCTTATTCGCAATTCTATTTTATTTAAAGTAATAAAAAAGGCCGTATGCTAAATAAATATTGCATCATATTTTCTAATGTGAGCATAATCATCCCATGACAGGCTTTGTCTGGGTATATTATAATACCTGAATATATTTTTTAAATAATAAACAGTAAGATTGTTTAAAATTAAATAATAAGTAGAAATACTGTTTTAGTCCTGGTGATTATTTATTTAAAGATGTATAAATTGTACAGATGCTTACATAAACATTGAAAGGTTTACAATACAATGTATGATTTTTTCTTTTTTTCTTCAAGAATTAAATTCCTTTTCTAATCTACATTATTTTCTTTCACAAATACTTTACTTTCTATGCTTATTATTTTATATAATTGTACCATTAAAATATCTCAAAACATATACTATGCATTTCAACCGTTGGGAATAATTAATAGGTATAATAATTCAAAAATGAATGCATCATTTCAACGTCATGTACTATGAAAGCAGCAGCACGACTCAACTCGTGCCTGCTTCTATAGTAGAAGCATGTCTTCTTTGCACCTGACGAAGAAAGGTTTTTTTCGGAAGGAAGATTATTATTTATTTATTTATTTAAGTGTACAGTGGCGGTCAAAAGTTTCCGGCCAGTTAGCTTCATTGAATTATTTACCAGAAGGTTTTGACGAAGAAGAAGCACAATTGCTTCAAAAGTGATTATGTAATCATTTTGATTGAATATTAAAAACATTTCATGGAAAAGAGTCGGATTTGGAAATTCGTGTGTGAAAAAGTTTCTGTCCACTTCGCATTCCTTAGTTTTCTTTTGTATTGATAAAGGTTTTTATGACTGTCTTTGTAAATGAATCAAAGTGAACAGCATAGTTTAAATACAAAAATGAAAAGTATAACAAATACTTTTCGTAAATGAGTGAAGAACTAGTTCGAACTAGTTTGTTGCTAAAGAGCCAATATTCTCGTGATACTGTGGCAAAGTTACCTTGCAAGAATATTTAATGTATTATTAGGGAAAAAGTTATGATTGCAACTATTTGTTTTAACAGGATAACTATTTAATCAACGTATGCAAGCTCGACAACAATAGCATTTGCACAAAAAAGTTCCCTTTTTGAAATGGCCAGCTAAACCGCTCGAGATTAATCCAATAGAAAATCTATGTAAATAAATCGGCAAACGTGTGCGGAACTGTAAATATTCCAACTCAACCAAAATTTCCAAAAAACTACAAGACGTGTGGGTAAAATGTTGAACCATTGATTGTATCAATGTCACATTTCTGCGCCGCAGTATTTATTATTAAATGTATGGTGATAAAATGCTAGTTGTAAATGTTGTTCATCACGGTTATTTCCTATTAAAATACCTCTTTTTTAACATTGCGAAGGTGTACGGAAATTTTTTTTAGAAGAAAGCGTTTTTCTTTGTACTTAATTTTATCAATTAAATTTATTGATATTTACATGGTATTCCATAAATAAGTTCTTAACTATGTCAATAAAATGTATAAGTATGACTTTGAGATTCCTCTTCATATGGGTATACTTACAAATTAACTAACAAAATTTTGTTAGCCGGAAACTTTTCGCCTCGCTGTTTGTATTTGCACTATAAAAGTAGCATAAAAATGTTGTTTTTTACTTTTTTTTATTACCAGATATACTTATGCTTTATTAAAAGAAAATTTCATGCTTAAAAAATTTATTCGTATTTTTCTCAGTATGAAATAAAAGCTAATAGATGAATTACAAGAGTACATTACTGTGATATTTTAAAGGTTGGTGTTTCATTTCATTACAATGAACATTGCAGATCATGCGAATTAATACAAGATAAAGTACAAACGTTTTTGGATCAATTATAAGAGATCAAATAAATCCTTACCTAAAATATTGCTTTTGGAATTATTCAAATTAAATTTTGACTTTCATTTCTCCTTTCTCTATCTTAGAGTTTTCATTTTGTTTTTAAATGAAAGCAATGGGTAATTTAGTGTCAATTTCATGAATTTATGGCATGTAACTTTTTAGATTATTTTAAAATTCTTCACAAAATTAATTATATCTTCGTACCATGTATTGTATTAATTTTATAATTGTTGCTATAACTTATTGAGCTTTTATAATTGTTATTATTTGTTTCCAGTTTTTAATGTATCACATCATTTACTGAACTTAAATCGCATTTTTTTTCATGAAATTTAATTTATGGTAATTATGAAATTTAAAATAGCTTAATATTTTACACTTATACCTTTAATCATACATATTTTTAAGTACATATTTTTTACAGTACATTCTTTGACGAATGTGCTTCTTCAAATATGATGTTTCTAACTAGATTAATTTTTATTAATTTTTTAAAAAAATATGTTAACATAATGTAGTCTACTTCTAAACGATAAAAAGTTTTATACTATACTTCTAGTATTTAAAAAGTAACACGTGCAGTTTTTTATATTGTACTTTCATTCTTATTTTTTATTTGAAAGATGAAATATTTAAATAATAAATACAATGGCAATATTTTTAATTATAATCCATTTTTACTCCATATTTTATTTTTATGAATACAGAAAATAAAAATAATAATAACAGTTACTTACTATATACGTTCAGTAAATATAATAATAACAGTTACTTACTATATACATTCAGTAAATATAATAATAACAGTTACTTACTCTATACATTCAGTAAATATAATAATAGGTGGCCAAATATATAATTCCTCTTGTTACGACCGTTTAACACGTAATTGGTAAAATGCTTTTGGACACTGGTATTTTAAAGTAATTACTCGTTTCATATTTATTGGCAGAAATATCTACAATTATAGAAAAATGTATGAAATTTGTTCTGCGAGCATTTAGAGCCTTGATTTATGCGGGGTAGCTGAAAAATTTATACGGAACGGAAGTCAAATGCTAAAAAATATATGTTCCATTCGAGTTGTATAAGATAGATTATGTCATAGATACTTAATAATTAACAATATGTTAGAATTTCTTTAAGTTCAGTTTCTGGTTTATCTGTTTTGTTTTCTGTTCAATAGAGCAGCCAGTATGTAGGACGGAGTAGTTACACTCCTCAAACTTTGATTGCGTTTTTGTCTCACTGGTATTTACATACACTGTAAAAAAATTGACCCTTTTGCTGTATCTTCATCCCTCGCTTTTATAGAATATCTCTCTTTTGACCCATGACAATGTTCCATGATAGGGTGAAGTAATCGGTTTCTATAAAAGCGGTGGAGTAACGATGCAGCAAAAGAGTCAAATTTTGACAGTGTAGCTTACAGCTTTTACATTTTTAAATTGCTTGGTACAACTGTTTTAATCGATTTTTTTAAATACAAATAAAAAAATAATAATACAAAATGTTTCAAAAAATGCACTTATAAATCTAGAAACCCTCTTCAGTTGATTTTTCCTTACATGTTTCCATTATCTGAATAAAAAAAAAAGATTATTGTTTGAGAATTTCTTCAACTTTGATTTCCAGTAATTGGCAAAAATATAAAATTCTTTTAAACATGAAACTGAAGCGTAAGTATGATCTTCCTCTATGCTCAATCCTCCCTAGTTCTCCTATATGTAGCGTTCATGTTATTTTCATATTAACTACTAAGAACATAATTTGAACTGATGTTTAATTTCAGTATTATGCAATGTGCACATTATACTTTTTGTTTTAATTTTGCAATTCATATATTGTCTCATTATGTTTATTGAATACACTTACACCTTACAAAACATTAAGATATTTCTGATTTTACAAGTACTGATAAGCAGAAAGATTTTTAACAATTTCTACTTAAGCAATATCGCTTAGGCAGAATTTCGTTTCATATTTTAACATTACCTTAATGTTTTATTGCATAATCTGTATACAAATACTATATATAACTTCCTATTTATGAGGCACATACGAAAGAAAATATATAAGTTTTTTAATACAAATTGCAAGAGGAAGTACTTAAATCAAGTAATGTTTAGCAAACAATATGTGAAAAAGTATATTTATTCCCATTTAACAAATATTTACAAACTTTTTTTCTTCAAAACTAATACGTAAAAATAAATTCAAACGGATTGTGGTGTATTTGCATAAGAAAAATAAATTTTCGATTCTGACTTAGAAAACCTTTTAAAATAGCAATTCAATCGACTAAGGTATACAGGTTTTCTAGATCCATCTTCGGAATAAGGAAATCCACATTTATATATATTTTTAAACGAATTGGCCTAAAAAAAGTATTTTTTCATGAACAAAAATACGCACTATTCTTATGTTAATCAGCTTGTGATCTTTTAATATATCGCGAACTAGCAGTCGGATGTTTGATTTTCTAAGCAATTTACGTATTTCTAGTGAATAATACACAATAGGTCTAGCAACAACTTTATTTTTTCCTGTATGTTTCTATTATTATTTTTAAATTTATGAATAACACACGAAAATAAATCTTTTGAAATAATTTTTCATTATGATATGATGCTAAATTACCCCAAAAAAGTTTTAGTGCACTGAAAAAGTAGGTTTTTAAAATTGAGTAAATATTACTAAATTTTAAATACGTCAAATATTCAAAATAGCTCCGATTTAAATGCAAAGAAAATTCAAAAAGATATATACGCATTTTTGACTCAATAATTTTGTTAAAATATTAACCCTTAAGCCCTCCCCCGTTCCTTAACTTACGAATTTAACTAAAATGTACTGGCATGTATATATTCCACATAATGTTTGAGAAGACACGTTTAGCTGATTATTCATCAAGAAAAATAGACAAATGATTATCAGTATATCTCAATGGAATATTTTCTTATGAAAGAGCATTATTTGAAAGTTGTATAAATAATTATAAGATACTGTGCATAATTTAATATTTATGGAAATATATATTTTTATATCCCCATTAATTAAAAATACCGTGACAGATTATAAAATTATCCTTATATTTATGCTTGATAAGATGTGATGTTCCAAAATTGAGAAAGCATATGTTCCATTTTTATTAAACGTACTAAATTCCACATAAATGCATCAATTTTCTCATTTTTTGTTTACATATTATTCTTTTTCCGTGCGTCTTACAGAGGATTTATACATGAATATGTTTTCTATCTATATCATTTTTTGTAAATTTTTATTGACTGATTTTATGAAACACTAGTTAGGTGCGTTCGTAATTATATAAATACGTAGCAACTATTGTTGTCGCTCAGTCCGTCCGTCTGTCTGTCTGTCCGTCCGTCCGCATATAACAACGCAAAAACTACCCAACCGAATCGTTTGAAATTTAAAATACATAATTATAACATAATTTTGTCGAGTCAATTCAAATTTTATAAAAATCGGATGGATAGATCAATTACAGGGATAATCAAAATGATTCCGTTACATTACGGTCAATGGGGAAAAAAGTTTCAAATGGATTTTAATCGTTTGAAATTTAAAACATATAATTATTGCGTAATTTTGTCGAGTCATTTCAAATTTTATGAAAATCGGATGTATAGATCAATTACAGGGACAATCAAAAGGATTCCGTTACATTACGGTCAATGGGGAAAAAATTTAAATGCATTTTAATAGTTTGAAATTTAAAACATATAATTATTACGTAATTTTATCGAGTTATTTCAAATGTTACGAAAGTCGGATGTATAGATCATTTACAGGGACAATCAAAGGTATTCCATTCCATTACGGTCAATGGGAAAAAGATTCAAATGCATTTTTATAATGTTACACTCATTCGAACATAATAGAATTGGCATGAATCTTTGAAATATATACTAAAATATGCATTGTGTACAATCTGTGATCCAAAGAATTTTTATTATTAAATTACAGGGCCACACAAAAGTATTCCACTACATAATGCTATACGGGGAAACATTGTTTGGGGCGTGTTTTAATTATGTTCAACTATTTCACATTTTATGAATAAGATATGCGTGTTTGAGGTGTAATAAAAATTACTTTCTGAATATTTACAGAAACACAAAGATTTCGACTACTATACTGTATCCGAAGTACACTCTACTATATCAGCAAGATCTGAATATTTTTAAAACTTCGTTATCGTACGAACGCACCTCATTTGCTACGTTTACGTGCAATTTCCAACTTATTTTTATATTGTAAAAATAATAATATATATTCTGCAGCTATAAGTTAAGAACTTACATATAAATGAATATTTTGCTTATAAGACGTTACTTTATTAAGAAAACATTAAAATTATATTAAAAATTGATCTGTTTCAACTCATTTTCAACAAGTCATCGTCAGAATGTAAATAGAAAAATTACAAACACAATGAACGTGAAAAGCTGTAATAAATAGTTATTAAATATGAATTAAATATATAACGCGCTCTTTATTTTAAGCATTGACATTACCAGTTTTAGGTAGATTTCGTATGAAATACTACCTATTGCATTGTCTCCCATGTTGGAATTTCTGAAAAATTTTTGCGGATTTACGCGAATCATGACTCCTAGACCCCAAAACTATCATCAGTAAAAAAGTTTATATATCTATCTATCTATCTATCTATCTATCTATCTATCGGTGTATATCACTTTCTTCTAGACACGATAACTTCCATAATTATGCTCAGATCTTCATCAAACTTTTACATAAAATAAAGGGGCATAAAATCTCGGTTAAGTTCGTTAATGGGCAAAATCGGACCAAGGGGATGGAAGTTAGGAGGGTTTTTGGGAAAACAGAAAAAACGCGATAACCTTTTAATTAAAATAGATATCGAATCGGTTTAAAGTTTATATTACTTCTAAAAAATGAGGAAAAAGTTTATGCGTGACAGATTTTTGATAAAGTTAAAAATGGGCTCAAGGGGCGAAAAAAACATGGTTTTTGGTAGAAAAAAATTCATAACTTCGTCAATTCTCAAGATATCAAATCCAACTAAATTTTATATAAATGTACTCAATATTATCTAAAACTTTTGTATTTACAAGTTTTTGATAGGACCAATTTTTACCGATGAAAAAAATTAAAAACGAAAAGAAAAAGGGGGGAGGAAAAAGAAAAAAAACCCATAACTTACTCAATTCTTAAGCAATTAAATCTAATTAAATTTATTTTACATCTTCACAATAATATCTACAACTTTTATATTGACAAGTTTTTCACAGAACCAATTCTTATAGCAAAAATAAATTAAACAAAAATAGGAGTTGGAGAAAAAACCTCAAATCCAAACTGCTTATATTCTGACTCATTTTAAAATTCATTTTTGATTTTAAACGCATCCAAATGACAGATCCTCTTATTTAGCAACTATATAATGAGACTTATTGGCCAATTTTTTGATAAAGGCAGAATATATTTTTAAAAAGGCTGCCAAAAAAGGTATTTTGAACAGATTTCCCGAAGTTTTCACCATTAAAAAATTCATTAAGTATAACAAATTGCGTTTTTCATGAGTCATTTTTAAATTCATTTTTGTTCTCAAACCCATGCAATTTACAGGTCCTATTATTTAGGAACTATATAACTTGACGTATTGGCCAGTTTTTTGATAAAGGCAGAATATATTTTTTAAAAGGCTGCCAAAAAGGGTATTTTGAACAGAATTTCACGAAGTTATCGTGATTAAAATTTGAGGAAATTTAAGAAATTGCGTTTTTACCGAGTCATTTTTAAATCTTTTTTTGTTCTCAAACGCATCCAATTTACAGGTTCTCTTATTTAGGAACTATATAATGTGACGGAGTGGCCAGTTTTTTGATAAAGGCAGAATATATTTCAAAAAAGGCTGCCAAAATGGGCACTTCGCACAAAATTTCCCAAAGCGAGATGATTAATGAACTGTGGGTATTCAAATAACAAATTGGTTATTTTATGACTCATTTTTAAATCCAATTTTGCTCTGACACGCATTCAATTGACAGTTTTTTGTTACTTAGGAACTATATAATGTGCGTATTCGTCGATTTTTTGATAAAGGGTGAATATATATTTTTTAAAAGCTGTCAAAGTAAGCACTTCGCAAAAAAATTTCCCAAAGCGATCATCATAAAAGAATTGAGGTTGTATTCAAATAACAAATTGTTTATTTTATGACTCATTTTTAAATTCAATTTTGCTCTCAAACGCATTCAATTGACAGTTATTTGTTATTTAGGAACTGTGTCATGTGCCGTATTGGTCAGATTTTTGATAAAGACTAAATATATATTTAAAAAAATCTGTCAAAGTGAGCACTTCGCACAAAATTTCTCAAAGCGATCTTGATTAAAGAATTGTGGATGTATTAAAATAATAAATTGGTTATTTTATGACTCATTTTTAAATTCAATTTTGCTGTCAAACGAATTTAATTAACAGTTTTTTGTTATTTAGGAACTATATAATGAGCATATTGGTAAATTTTTTAAATAAAGTAAGAATATAATTCAAAATATATTGCCAAAATGGGCATTTAAGTAGAGATAGGCATTTTTTTTTTTTTTTTTTTTTTTTTTTTTTGAGATGAAAACTTTTCGAAATCTACCTCCGCCTATAGGCCATGCCGAAAGGGATTTTTTAGTCTTATGGAAACATTTTAATAAAATTTAATTCTTTTAAATAGCGATGTTTCTACCAGATACATTTCGTAATCATTAAAAATAAAATAGTGATTATAAAAAAAATTCAATAACTATATTTCTCCTAAATAATAAAAGAATTGATACAATTTAAACGAAATAAAATAAATATTATCTTTTTTTAAGTTTTTAGTACTCAAATTTTTTAGAAAACTTTTATAGGCAATTTTTTTCTCATGCACAAGGAGAAGTTTAATGTATTATAAACATGTATTTTTTCCTGTTATTCAAACATCCAAAACTGTAAATATTGTAAATCTACAAAATTGCCTTTTTAAAAATCTGTATACTTGCAAAAATTTTATCTGCATGCTAAAAAGAAAAACAGTGTAAAACTGCAAAACTAAAAACATATAATTTTTCTACGCTACAGATATATGTATGCTTTCTAAAATTTATCGGTACTCTTGGTTAATTACATGAACTTTTTTAGTTGCAGTTACATAAAAAGTTCTAGGCATACCAGTTTTTTTCATAATTCTTAGTGAACTTATGTATTTATTACAGTGTAAAAGTAAATCTGTCACTGGATTTTTTTTGTGTGTGTGGAGTAATTCCATGGTAACTTACGTTACGTTATCATTTGAACTGTTTTCAATAATCACACACACAACACACACACACACAAATTCATTTGACATGGTTTGCTAATTAAACTTATTAAAAACCCAATTTTGATGAAAATTACTTAAATTTAATGTGTTTTTTTTTTGGTAGTTTTACTTACTATGGTAACTGCCATTACTGTAAAAGTAATGTTCGTTATCATATAAAATGTAATTTTCATTATAATTTTTTAGGTAATCTTCTTCCAAATTGACTCTTAGATAGGTTTTATTGGCAAATTATGTTAATTTTCATTTGAATATTTTTTAGTGTTATATTACTAAAATTAATGGATTAAATTTTTTTAAATGTAACGTAAGTTACCATGGAATGATCTCGTTTGTGTTGTTACAATAAAATAAAAAAGTTCTAGGCATCCCAGTTTCCGAGAAAATTTTTTATAACCTCATAAATTGTTTTAAAATAGTGGAATAAGGTTGTTTTTAATAACCATTACAATTTATAACACAAGCTGCAGGCCACCTCACGAACATATGCAAAATCTCCCACATCAGTTTGTGACAAACGAAGGAACAGTTTTTTAATAGTCTACAATAGAAAATGCTCATTTTATTAATATCGAATTTAAATTTACCAATATTCTTACTAATTAAATTTAAATATTTTGGAATGACTCGAAAAATAGTTTGGCAAAAAAACTTAAATAAAATTAAACATTGTATTGAAAAAACTTAAACGCTGTACTGAAATTAACTCGAGAAAAATAAATGTCAATTATAAAAAGCCAAAAAAGGGTACTTATTTGGGTTTTTTTAATGTTGAAAAGCAATTTTAATACATGCATACGTAGATATATATGCTTATGTATAAAATGTATTTTTTGTAAATAGCATACGCGTTAAGAAATAGTAATTGAAATTGTAATTGCTTGAAATTGTATTGAAATTTCTTACAGAGCGTGAACTCAACTTAGTAAAAAAAAGTCCAGGCATGCATTCGATGAAATTTAAAATTTAAATTACTAATTCTGAAACCTTTTATTAAAAGTTATGTATTTATAAATTTCATACATCTTTGGGACATATAAGATTGACAAGTCCCAGATTGCATATCATTTGAATAGTATAGTTGATATAACGTTGGTAAGTAATGTTAATGGCGCATATTTGAATTATGTTTTGGGCATTATTTCATTTCACACTATTATATTGATTTCCTACATTACAAATAAGTACAAATTAATTTTAATTTATGTAAGTGTAAATAAAAAAAATCACATTTTCTACGAAACTTATTTAAACCAAATAATATTATACCTTTAAGAAGATAGTACTGAAATGTTACTGGTTATTTTTCCTTCTTCTAATCATTTTGAGATTTAACAACTGTACTCACACCAGGAAGTATGAATGTTTTGTGTCCATAATGAACTTTTATCAGGATTTTGGTAAAAATTCTGTAATTGCTTTGAGAACATAACCTTTTTAATAAAAAATACAGAAAATTCTTACTATCAAGATGTGACGGAACGCAACATCTTTAAATTGGTTTAAATATTTGTTTAAAAAGGACATTCTTTCTGGATCATTACAATTCAAACATAAAAAGATCATGCATTTAGTCAAATCAATCGAGTCAATGTGGGTGCTTAAGAAGTACTTACTATTTATCGCAACCTCTGTTAAACCTCCATCAAAAGGGTAAAAACAAATATATATATTTTTTTAAATACCAACACAAAATAAAATTATAATGATTTTGAAACTGAGGTGTAATGTAGAGAAACTAGTTCCTGGTTGCATTCCCGAATTAGAGTACAGGGGTAAACATACCTTTCCTCCTCCTCCCATGCCGCAATGATTTTGAAAAGTTTTAGAACTTCATCAAATCCGTTCACATACTAAAATGTTCGAGACAGGAAAAGCAGCATCGTGGGAACCCAGAAGCCCAGAAAAAGTTCTAATATTATCTATAAAAACAAAAAAAGTTAATTATTCCCATTTTATAAATAAAGATATGCAAATAAATAAAAATACTTTATAATAAATAAAAATAACGTACCCTGGGGTAATAACGCCAGACGGGGTAATAACGCCAAGTGCTAATATTTTGCATAATTATGAAATAATCTGGTAAATGACACCCATGTGCTCTGCGCAGCAGGGTTTTGAGTCATATAAATCGCAAAAAACAGCTTCAAGTTAATTTGTTTTATTTTTAGATGTTATTGTTTTTACAAGCAACTAAAAATAACGCTTGATCTAAAATTTGCGAGATACGTTTTGTGATGTGAAGACTATTTTTTTTTCCGGAAATACTTTGTTAATTACATAAATTTGTAGTACATTTTATGGACTTTCAAAATGTTGTTGAAGATTTTGGATATCTTCTCGAGATAATTTGTAATTTAAAATGTACAGCGCAATAACTATAACGGGGTAATAACGCCAATCCTTGCAATTTTTACCCCGGTTGATTCCCTACAGTGGCCGAGCTACATCCTAAATACTGATTCAAATAAACACAGTGAAAACTGCAATATTTCTAATAATTCTATTTAAGCGGTCCTTTTTAAGCAAAAAGAAGCTCACGGTCTGATATTCTTTTGCCTCATCCTCCCCCCCCCACCACACATTTATTTTTCTTACACTTTCACAAAAAATTGAACATTTTCAATAGCTTAGAATGCAATTTGTCAATTTCTAGAGCTGAGAGTTTGTATTTTTAGAATTGGGCAATCTACATGCAATTATTCCAACTTATTTCATAGTTTTGCTTGCATGGCGTTATTACCCATATAGGTGGGTAATAACGCCAAATAGCATTGGTCAAGAAATCACGCCATTACATTTTATGTATTCATATCTGTTAAATTATTTTTTTTTATATAGATAGTCAATGAGTTCCTGTATCAAATCAAATATTTGTTTGAAAAATACAAACTAAAACTGAGCCGTGAAAATTGGTAGAACCTTAACGTGGCGTTATTACCCCAGGGTACCTTACTTTATTGCACAAAATCAATGTGACTAGCTTTATCATTTTTTACACAGTAAAAAAAAAAGATGTATTTCAACATTTGCAATTTAACAGAAATGTGTATGTTTATTTAAATTTTATCTGTAAGCTGTATAATTATATGTATATATACATAATATATAACTCTATAAAACTAGTTTTTGTAAAGCTGCAAATTTCTGCTGCTTCAAGAAAGTATGTAATAGTAATAATATTAGTAATATTTTATCTGTAACTCGGGATCCAGTTACATAAAATGTTATAGTTATTCCAGTCTCCTAAAAATTATTAGTAACGATACAATTTTTTATATTTATAGAATAAATTTGTATATTTTACAAGAATTTCTTTAAGGAAAAAGGCCGTAAAATCCCAGTTACTTAGAAAGTTTTTAGAAATTTTTCAGATTTTTCTTTTATATTATAGATATTATATTTTTATAAACATTTTGTGTAACATTACATTAAAAAATATAAATACGAAATCCATATTTAAACATATACAAAAAACTAATATTAAATAAAAGTTCTTAAATCTATACTGTAAAAAGAAAATGCATAAATAATACTTTTTTTTCGCTAATATTTACTACCCTTAAAATATGTGACACATAAATCATCTTTAAGATATCAGTAAAATAGAATATTCCCTTAAGCAATGCATTTCCGAAGATGAGATAAAAATTTATCATATTCGTTATTTATTGTCAGCTGTATCACCAGTGCTGAATTCAGAGTTTGTTTGTAACTTCTGAAAAAGCAATTTATACCTAAAATGTAATGAAATTCCTTAAATAAGAAACTGAGTTGTGAAATTTTAATCCACTAGGGAGAGTTCTGGAATGTTCTTAAAATGAAAAAATAAATACAGAAGACTACTTATTGGTTCCGGATGTGCAATACGTGATTTATGTTTTAACAGGAATCTCATTCCTTTAAGCACGTTTTTTGAGATAATTTGAAAGACTGAAAATGTTATACAACACCTTATATATATAGTTTTATTACAAATATACACCATATATTTTTATAAAGTGAATTTAGAAGCATCTAATCCGTGGTTTAACATTATGTATATAAAATTATAAAACCAACTATTAGTGCATATTAATTATATAATAAGAATATAATAAGAATATAATAAGAATAACGATATACCATAAACTAAACGGTACAATTACTTTAATGGAATATTTTAAACGTGTTAAAAATTTTTATTTTAAAATTAAGAAAAATCTAACAAATCCAGTAATCTTCTTAAAAGTGCAATACATGCTGTTTGAAATCTCTTGATTTTTTATTACTGATTTTTACTAAATTATTTTGAAATTTATGAATAATATTTATTAGGTTTTTTTCGTAAAATTGAGTTATTTTATTGCATATGTTGCTTCATAATTATATTCACGTGTAAAAAATATGATTAATATTTTTATTTGAAATAGGAAGAATCCTTTATTAGGTTCCGTGCTTCAAACGTAAAAAAATTAAACATTATAAGATCCCTCCTGTATCTCTTTGTCAATCAGTTGTAGCCATCTTACTCGTAAACTATGAAACATGGATATTTATAATTGACTAACGTAATAAAAGCTATTTACCCACATATTTATAGATTATTAACCATTCACAAATGTATTTAAGAAAAATATAGACAACCTAACTAAGTTAGTTGTAAACTACTTAGAAAAAAATTTTTTGGATATCTTGTGGAGTATTGCGAGAATGCACAACTATAATTCTTAATTTTAGATTTTATTATTCAGAGATATCATCGAAAATGTAATAAACTAATGTATCCCCTTATGTATATCAGCATTTTTTAAAACTAAAATTATGAAAAAATTAGGTGTTGTAAAAGTTAATTTAAACCTCGTAGGAAACTATACCGATTAACCCTAAGTCACATACACTGAAAAAAATATACTGCTTTCACCTAGAATGAATAGTTACTCACTTTCTGAATACCTAAACTAGAGCTACAGATTACCGAACTATGCGAATAGGCTAAACAACTAAGCTGAATAAACAAAATGTCCTAGCATTTCTAGTCTCTTGTTTTCTAAGTAACGAGACGGTATTGAATCTTTTCAGTCGCAAGAAATTATACCTTGATTTCGGGAATGGTTTCATAAACTACAATTATCATTACTAAATCAAACCTCTTGCGTTCTCATCAATTTGGAGGAATTTGTAAATAAGTTTCGCAACGAGAATACAAGAAAACGCACTTAAATTCTAGTAGAAGACTCTAGAACTCGCTAACAAATAAAGCTAGAATTTATAAGGATGACATGGAACTATTTTTTCTAGAGCTACAACTTAGATTCTGTATGCCCAAACTATATTTTTTTCTCAGTGTAGATTTTTAAAAATTACAATATTCCATTACACACACATTTTGATTTGAAGCCGTTCAGCAAAGGGTTGAAGAGTGCTCTTAACCAATCGTCGCAGAAGTATAAAAAGATTGTTCATAACGATTTTTGAAGAAAAAATCCGTAACTAACCGAGAGATTTCCTTCACTGAAAAAAAATATCTGTCCATGGCATTTAGAAAATAAAGTGTGGCTCTAGAAAAAATAGTTCCATGTCATCCCTATAACTTCTAGTTCCCTTTACTAGCGGGTTCTAATTAATATTCTGATTCAGTAGACCAGGATTTTCTTGTTCCCAGAACTAGAATAAAACGGGCTTCGAGCTAGATTTTCAAAATGGCTAAATTTCATAACAATAACTTCTGGTTTCATAAATCAGAATTTCTAGTTCCCTGACTTTCTAAGATAGGTATTAGAACTAGAATTTAAAGACACATTAACTACAAAATATAATATCCTGAAGCAGAAAGCATGGTCATAACTGAAAATGTTAAAAATTAAAGCTGTTAAAAATTCGATTTGACACAATTTTTAGAAAATTATCTATTTGTTATTTATTGCCTATAAAAATTCGCATATTTTACAAATTATTGCTACTAAAGAAACATTTCTGTTTAATTCTTAAAGCATTGTCGAAATAAATTTATATAAAAATAATATCCTGTTCTATACAATATTTTTTTGTATTCTTTAAACTATAGTGAGATTGAATGAAATTAATTTATCTCATTTAATATATGTATTACGAGTTCTATGTCACTGGTGATTCTTTTAGATACACAACAATTAGAAAAAGAGTGATAGATAAATAGAGAATTCGATATTAACTAATTATATTTTATGTGTTTTAATAGAACGATAAAGTTTACTATAAAATATATATATTAATTTATTTGTAATACAATAAACGCACGTTAATTCAGACAATTTGGGACACAGACAATATGGTACTTTTTTGTTGTAACAGTCTCTATAAATTTAATTACGAGAAAATTAAAGTTATGATCTCGCCAAGATCATCTCGAAATTTGTATGTAAATACATATATATATGATATGATTACAACCAAACACTCTTATGTGCCACGTCATTATATATGTATCATTTACTTATTTTGTGCCATATATGTTACATATAAATACATTCATATATGTCCTATATATACACATACGTACACACACACACACAGACACATATGAAGTGTTCAGAAGTCAATCCGATTAACTCCATCAACTAAAAACGGTCATTTTAAACATTTGTAGTTATTTAAAATGAAGATATTCAAATTCACTTCTGAACACCTCATTTATATATACCCGTATACTATATATAAGTACATGTTCTATGCATATCATATACATATATATTCTTGCATGATTACAACTGGACCGTATATCGCACGAAATATTATTTGCATCGAATATTATTTTATAGTGATACATGTTTTATAATTTGACAATTCACCCTCGGACTCTGCTATAACACAAAATTACCTTAAAAAAAGGTTGACATATTTCGATTCTAAAATATACACTAATTTGTGATCTATCGCTCTATTCTAAAAATAAAGTAAAAAAAAAAAAAAAAAAACACTGCTGCTTCTATGATTGAATTTATTGTAAATTTTCGATTTTCATTGAATATATTTGGAAAACTATCTCATGTAAATATATGAAAACGCATAGTTTTTTAGCAAAATAGATGATAAGCATGCTAAAAGAAACAGTGTTTAAATCTGGTAATTATTTTAAATGCTATATAACGATGAAAATGCAAACATTTACTCGAATGTTGGAATAAGTAATTTTAAACATGTAAAAAAATGATTTCAAACATAAAACTAACTAATGATTTTTTTCAAATTTGCAATAAGTAGAAAATTACATACTTCAAATCAATATTGTCAATTTTTAAATAGTAAATAATCACTTTAATATTTTTTTATGTAAATAAAATGTAAAAAATCAGACCATAAACACAAAATAGAAACACACACTGGTATATTATTATTATTATTATTATTATTATTATTATTATTATTATTATTATTATTATTATTATTATATTTACAGGATTAGACGATAATTATAAATACCAAGCCTCATTATAACCCTAGGCCTACCAGATGGGTCAGAGAAATCCAGAATGAAAAAAATAAATAATAAACTAGCATCATTCAGTCATTAATTCATTTTAGTTTCATTCTTTCAAATATATACATTATATATTTAATTAAAATCTTTCAGTAAAATAAAATTTAAATTATTACTGGTTGCATAATTTTTGTATTTTCATTTTTAACGATTTCAGACTTAAAGATTACTTTGAAAACGTCCGTTTGTAAGTATAAAATTTACAAATTAAAATTTCAAACAGTTATATTCTATAAGATATCTTTTTTTAATTAGTAATTTAAATACCTTTAGATATTTGCTAATAATGTAAAACTTTGACTGTTAAATTTTTCCGGATCATTTTAAAAGTTGAGAAAACATGTGATTTTAACCAATGGTATTTTACAATTAAACAAATGTTATCAAAATGTAATTTATATAACTGCTTTCTATCGTTGGATTGCAATTATTGAGAGACAGTTATTTATTTGAAAAAAAAAATATAAAACTTAACGAAAAGCAAGAGAAAAAATAAATAAGCTTTTTCACACCTTTTTTTCATGTAATCCATATTCACAAAGAACAAATGAAGAACAAATTTGTACGTTCCGATAATAACTAAAATAGCAATGACATGAATTCTTTTTAACACGCCACAGCAACTTTAGTTTTCTCTGACGTATTTTCATCTGGATCATACTTTTAAGGACTCTTGAGAAATATTTTAGTTAAATTTTTAAATCAAGACTGACAATACAGCTCACGAGACAGCCATTTTATTCTAAACAACAACCTTTCAGCTTATTCGAAAGTCATTTTCAAATCGTCTGCTATTTCCGGGCAGGTGATTTTTTCCCCTTTATCTGTTCTTATGTATGCTGTAATATTTTTACAAGAGTTTTCTAATTAAAATATCCGGTTTTTTATTTCAAAATAGTCGAAGTTTTATAAAAAGCTCCAGTCTTCTTTTTTTGTCAAATATAACAATAATTATACTGATAGATGATAAACAAATTAAGAAAGGTTTAAAATTTTAAAGTAGTTAATTTTTTAAAACGCCATTTTAAAACAGAAAGCAACCCAACAATTTAAATATTCTCGCTGATTTACCTATGCGTATTATTGACCATTTCCCTATATTATTGATGTCAAACTTTTATAAAAATCTCTGCAAATAAATGCAAACACGAGAAAAATGTTACAATAGGTAGAATTCCAGCTAATGGATCGATTCCAGAAATCAAAGAGATAATTTCTTGCGGTTCAAACGATTCTTGGGAGTTATAATTCGTAAAATTTAGTCTCGTCATCTATATAACTACAGATTAGAAATTCTCGATCATTTCATCGATACGGTTTATTTATTATACTTATTTATATAACTCTGACATCTATATTTCTAGTTTAGGGATTCAGAAAAAGACTACTTATTCATTCTAGTTGAAGGCGGTATATTTTTTTTTCAGTGTTAAAAGGCACTGTAACGTCTTGATGACTCCTCTTTGAAATGCAACACATGGCCACTCAAACATTTCATAGACTGTATTTACTAATTGGCCACCTCGGTTGAAATCGAACTTATCCACTGAAAGACTCCAGATGGCTATAACTCTGTTAAATAAAATACTAAATTTCAGAGAGAAGTGCCCGGACTGACATTTAGGTAAATATGAACTAATGAGGGCTAAGATGGTCATGTGACCAAAGTTTTGGAGTTGAACGCAGCCAGAAGGGCAGACGCTCGAGAAAGGCGATGGAAAGCGGTCGCGTAGGCCATTTCCTACTTGTTTAACTATATTCCCTTTTATTTCAGTGTGTGTTCTGTCATTATATGTCTGTGTTTTTTACGTAACGTGATTGTTGTTAATAAAAAGTAAAAAGACCAAGTTTGCAGTAGGGTCTTATTTAAATCCGTTACAGAAATGGTCGTCAGAAGTTGGGATTATAGACGGACAGACAGACACACACGGGCCTTATTTTTTTTTAATTGAACATTGTTTCGAGAAACAAATCGCGCCATGCGATTGGACTATTTATTAAGGAAATAAAAAGGGACACCATGAAAACTGCTATGCTGATTCCTGTTTAAGAATTGGAAAGGATAGAAAGATTGCTTCGTCGACGAATTGAATCTCGTCGGAAGGGTCGCTGATGTGAAAAGCGCAAAGATTCTCCGGCTGCTGTGAGACGGAAATTTCCTACGGAACTGAGGGGTCGTTGGCCTTGGCTCCCTGAGAGGAACATTGACTTTCTCATAGGAATTACCTGTGAACTGGAAGAAAGTGATTTCGCGTTTGTGGGTTGTTAGCCGAAAAAAGTGATTTCGCGTTTGTGGGCTGTTAGCCGAAAAAAGTGATTTCGCGTTTGTGGGCTGTTAGCCAAAAAAGTGATTTCGCGTTTGTGGGCTGTTAGCCGAAAAAAGTGATTTCGCGTTTGTGGGCTATTAGCCGAAGATAGTTTTCGCGTTTTGTGGGAAATTGGCCGAAGAAGATGTATTGGATTATAAAACCACAAGTCGTCAAATGGGGTAAGTCAAAATCTTGATTGATTTAGGAGTTAATATAAATGTGAAAAAAAATATATAGTAAGAGATATTTTTTTTTTGTTTTTGTAATAAACAAAAAAGTTTTTTTTTTAGGAATAAAATTTAAGAAATTTTATGGAAATTGTTGGGAGTGAGTCAGTAATATACAATTTTTGTTGTTGTTTACTTTTGTTTGTTTGTTTGTGTATTGTGTATACCATTAAATAAGAGGTTTTTTTATTGTTTAATAATAATAATAATAACAATATCAAAATCAAAATGTCATTTTTGGGTAAGGGTTTAAAAGAAAATTTAATGCAATTGGTAGATGAGTTAGAAATAGAACGCCGCGGAAATGAAAAGAGGGCGGAATTAAAAAAGCTAATTGTATAATCAGAGAATTATGACGAGGATTATGTTAGGGTGCTATACGAAAACATATTGTTAACCGCTCAAGCGGAACAAGAAAAAAAAGAGAAAGCAGAAGCCCGATTAGAGCAAATTTCGCGCGACGAGGCTTTGCAAAAGGTAAAAATTCTTCAAGAAAAAGAACTTAAAACAAAAGAGTTAGAATTAAATTTTCAATTAGAAAAATTAAGAATTGAGAAAGGGGTCCCTCCTGCCCAAGAAAATGTGACAGATATTCATTCACATTCCACAGAGAAAAATTTAAAAAAATTAATCCCAGAATTTAATCCTGAACGAACAGATATTAGCTTATATTTAATTTTATTTGAACGCCAAGCTAAACGAATAAAAATACCGAAAGAAAATTGGGTCTCACATCTTATTGGTTTGTTGCCAGTTGATATTATTTCTATAATTGCTCGACAACCTGAAACTGAATCCGAAGATTATGATAATATTAAGAGCATATTACGAAAAAAAATTAAATTAAACCCAGAAAGCTTTCGACAAAAATTTGTAAATCATCAAAAATTACCCGCTGTTAATTGGGAAGATTTTGCATATGAAATTCGAAATTATTTAAATGAATGGTTAATTGGTTTGTCTGTGAACACATTTGAGGAATTAAAAGATCTTTTAGTGGCAGATCAAATAAAACGGCGTGTGAAAAGTGAAATACGCGAACATTTTATAGATAAATGGCCTCTATTGAAAACGGAAGCCGAGATTGTGGAATTGTTGGATGGATATGAGTGCGTGAGGGCCTCTACTTCTCTTCCCAGGATAGGCTAGAAAGCAAAAGACATGAGAGATGATAAGGCGGAAAGAACGCACTTTTTTTTTCAAGACAGGCCTCGGGAAAATAGACCGCGTTTCCCTCCTCCTTCGAATGAAAATTCCTTGCGCAGGCCGGGAAATCGGGAGAGAGCATTCGAAAGGAGAGCAAATTTGAAGTGTGTTGTGTGCAATTCCGAATCTCATCTACGCTCATCGTGCCCGAAGTTACAAAAAAAACCTCAATCAGGTTCAGTAAATAAGTTGCAAGAGCCCCAGAAAACCGGCTGGTTGGACTCTTATACCTTTCCTGGGATTGTAAATAAACAAAAAGTCGAAATTCTAAGGGATACAGGTGCGACGTTAGACGTGGTTTGTAGAAAATTCATTGATCCGCAAGATTTTTGTGGAGAGACAATTTGGGTGCAGCAGGCTCTTAGTTTGGAGTTGATTTGCTTACCATTGGCGCGTGTCGAGATAGAAGGAGACATTGGAAAAATTTATACGAAGGCCGCTGTTTGCGGAAATGAGTTGAACCAAAACAGATATATTTTAGGAAATAAGACTGCTGCGATGATAAGAGAGGAAACTGGCTATGAATTCCTGCCTACGGAACAGGTAAATGCAGTACAAACACGGGCGATTACTAAACGTTTAAAAGAAGAAACGGGACATCGTGAAGCTCCGGATGCCGGTAACCCCGATGACAAATTAGCGAACCAGGAAGAATCGGGACTTAGGGATTCAACGGAAGGGAACGAACCTATTACTATTCCAGCGTTAGAGGCTGATGCCCCGGATTTAGAGTTGTTAAAAATAGACAAAGAGGGGTTTTTGAAAGCACAACACGAATGCGTCGACTTAAAGGGATTATTTGAGCGAATGGGCGAGACTGGAGACAAAAAAAATTATTCGGTTATCAACGGGTTACTAGTAAGAAATCGTGAAGATCGTTTTGGAAACGTTACTCGATTATTAGTTATTCCAAAAGAGTTGAGGCCGAAAATAAAAGCATTGTGTCATGAAGGCATTTCCGCACATTTAGGTGGTACGAAATCAAAGGATAAATTAATTCGATATTTTTATTGGCCAAACTGTTATAAAGAAATGGACAAATTTGTGCGTAGTTGCGATGTTTGTCAAAGGGCAGGCAGAGCAAACGAAAAAAAGAAAGCCCCGTTAAAACTTGTTCCGGTGATTCAGGAAGTTTTCAGCAAAATAAATATTGACGCATGTGGACGCATATAATCGGATGCTACATAGTAGAAATTCGTAGCACTGGATTCTTGAACCCCATTCGTCGAATTTGTCACGTGTACAATTTTAACAACCCTAAAAGTACGACAGCCTTTTCGCCAACAGCCAAAGAATTTTGTTGTTTATTTATCGTCCTCGGCTCGGCTTTTATTGTTATTGTCGAAGACAGCTTATGTGTAGTTTGAATTTGGGAAAACTTTAGATCAGCTGTTTAATGTAATTAGCCTTCCTTAGAGTTTTCAATTTCAGACAAAATGAAGTTTATCGATAAGACATTGTTTACATATTATTGTATAACATTGTCTTAATATTTCAGGTAGATTTCAATCAGTATCATTTCTAAAATAATCATAATAAAGATAGGGTATAAGTACATTATTTGTTTGATGTAAACAGTTATTACTGCATCTATAATTAAATTATTTGTTACAACGTACCATCTAAATATTTATCTTTTTCTTTTCTCGTTATTATTATTATTATTATTTTCCACACAGTTATAATTTGATTTTTTTTCCTTTCTAGTCCAACCTCTGATCTCATAAGAACACACTTAAAGCCTTGAGAATTTCTTAATGCCTTGTAAATTACAGTAAACAATTTAAATAAAAAATAGGGTAAATATGTTAGTAATGGATACTCTTCAATGATTTTAGTTTATAAAATAACTAGTAACAAGCTCATTTTTTGTCACCACTACCACTGTCTCGTTCATGTTTTATTATGTGGATTGTTCTTGACAACTTTAATCAAATCAATTAGGAAGCAGAAAATAATGTTTCATTATTTAACTGTTCAGCAATGGAAATTTTAACAAACAAACTAAAAGATTTTTTATTTATTAAAGTTATTGGTACTACTTGATTATCCTGTCGACCAAAAACGTATTGCCATTCTGTAAGATTAAATGTCAATAGTGGATGATTGTAAATGTCATATTCACTTGACTTTAGACACGATATATATGTTTGTTACTACATTATCAAATGATTTTTAATACTACTTTTTGTTATTATTTTTATTTTTTTTGCTAAATTATTTGTTCTTCCTTTATTTAAATTAAAAATCATGTTAATTTGTATAATTTGGCGATTTGTGTAATTTTGGAGAAATTAGTTGACAGGATAATCAAGTAGTTCCAAATTATCTAAAAAATACCTTCATTTAATTTATATATTCTTTATTATCTTGATAAAATTTGCATATTTTTGTTTTGATAATAAATGGAAATTTTGAATTTCATATACTAATGGTTATTTACAAAATTTCATTTAAAGTTTTAGGACTTGTGTCCATTACTAGAAAATTTAAATTAGTTACTTCCAGGAATGGACATCCTTTGTCTACTATGGGATAAAATTGGATAATTGCCATACTTAAAAAATGATTAACTTTATTGCCATCACTGGCCAAACTTAACAGTCACCAATTGTGATGATTGAATGGAAAGTATATGAAAGGGAGGAAAAGCGAAGTCAAATTAGTTTCGAATTTCAATATAATTTCAAAAATTTCTTTTTCCTGTCTGCTTTATAGATGAATCAACATACTATTAAATGCAGTTTATCATAAATAATTTAGCAGCATTAATTACTTGTTTAAATTTCTCTTCAAAGAAATGCTAGTTTTTCCCATCAAGCACATTTTTTTTTTTTTTTTAAATAAAATATTTGTAAATTTCTTACTAGCCATTGACATTTACCAGTAATCTGCACTTTAACAAAAGTGCAATTTCATTAACCTCCGTAGGGAATAAAATCCTTTGATTTAATTTAAAAGTTAAATATTCAAATTTAAATTTTCACCATTTTCAAAAAAAACTTTTTATATTTTTTTTCATGTTATTATTAGTACCAGGTAGACTGAGCCTTGCTTGGTAGTTTTGTTCATTAAATTTTTTATTTAACACAACATGGTTTTTGTAAGTAAAGATGGATTAATTATAATCGATTTTTAATCTTCATCGTCATATATGCCAAAAAATTATGTACAAAAGAGTGTTTCTGATGATAGTATGAAATTTTAGAATTTAGAATCTTTTTATATTTAAAAGACTAGGCTTTTTTTTAGTCATAATACCTGAGTGTTTTACTGGTTTGATTTTGATAGTTATTTTTTTTAATGAAAGCTGTTCATATGTAGATGTGCCCATTCTAGCTATTTTTTAAATTTTATAAGTTTTTTTAAGAAATTTTGTCAAAACAGTGGCAATTGCATTACTTCATTGTTGCAGAGGAAAAAAATATTCAGACACATGGCTATTTTAATCTATTTTTTAATTTTTGAGTTAAATTTTGATAAAAAATATTTATTCATATTTACTCTGACGTCTGGAGAGAGTGCTTATTTTATCTTTATGCATTTTAATTTTATAGATTTCATTTTTTTTTTTCATTACAATGAAAGAGAAAATATGTTAAAAACATATTTTCGATGTTTTATTTTTAATACATGCTAGTTAAGTATAAAAATATGTAACTAAAGTCCATGTGAAAAGTTTGTTCCGGTAAAAGGCTACATGCTTATTTAAAAAAATATTTTTACTAGGGATGTACCGAATATTCGGTATTCGGCTTTGTTACCGAATATTTGGTTAAGACAAATATCAAACTATTCTATTAGGCCGAATATGAAACTATTCGGAATGTTGAATATTAGGTTTGGCCGAATATCAAAGTATTCAGCTGAATCCAATACTTAATAAAAACTTTTAAAACACATTTTTAAAAACTTTTCACAATTTCTATTTTTAACTGTCAATTTATAAATATATTTAAAATAATTAGAAAGAAAATCATATTTAAATAAAATAAAATGTTTTTATATTTATTTGTTGTTTGTAAAAAATAACTTAAGAAAATTAACCATGAGAAGGATTAAAATGGTGATTTATTGGGATTCTCCTTTGCTTTTCCGAAATAAAGTCCTTAAAAGAGAAAGAAAAACTTTAAAAAAAAATAATAGCTATCAAGGCAATTTTTGTTCATGAAACCATAATCATAATTAACTTATTGAGTCATAAATGCATTGTATTTCATCTCACTATAGATCAAACTTGTGTTTTCGTTTGTTGTATTAACAATAAATAAGACACCATAGCTATATTTTCAACTCGCATGCTTTGATTTCTGTAAAATATGAGTGATGGCAAGGTAGAAAATGCCATCCAGGGTTGCTATGCAACCTGGAGAACCGGAAAAACACAGGGAATTTTAAATCTCCTCCCAAAACAGGGAAAATCCAAGGAATTTCTTTAAAAAACCAAAAAAATCTGGAAAACACAGGGAATTTGGAAATGGCAAATTATAACATTTCTAATTAGCCTTCATACACACATATATTTTTTCGCACTCAACATGGAATAAATGCATTGCAGTACAGGGAAAATACGAGGAATTTTTTTTCAAGATTAGAGTGGCAACCCTGCCATCATTCATAAGAAAAGAACTATGAGCTAGATGTTCCTTTATTCAGAATTAAGTTGAAATTATTTGTACTTTATATTAAAAAAAATCTGCCTTAAGTTATTGAAAAGAAGACAATTAAGAGACAGTAAAATTTTTCTTCAACCATTATTTTCATTTTCTCTTTGATTTTAAAATGTTTGTTTTAATTCGTAGAAGAAACCATGAAATTTAAAATTTTATTAACCACTTCAACGGCTGCCCTGAGATAAGTCGGGGGTTAAAGCACTGTTTCCCCATATCCGTCGCCGGTTAAGTGGTTAATTAAAAAAAGTCTCATAATTGTGCTTCTTAAATAACCCAAGCCAGATTTTTTTTTTCAATATTAAATGTTCTTATAAAGAAAACTCTAGTTTATCAAAATGTAAGTTTCTTTTATTAAACATTATGTAAAATTGTTTTAAAAAGTAACATTATAATACCTTTAAACTTTGAAATATTAAAAGTATTTGAAAAGCCGAATATTCAGTTTTCAGCCAAATAGTTACTATTTGGCTGAATATTCAGTAATTGATTGGCTGGCCGAATATTCAGTATTCGGCCCAACAACTACTATTCGGCTAGCCGAATATTCGATACACCTGTCAGACGAATATTCGGCCAAAATCACTATTTGGTGCATCCTAATTTTTACCTTAGTACATGTAAGGAGAAAAATTGATCTGATAGTGTCAAAATGATTTAATTTACACTGATTTTTCATTTCTGTACTGTAAAGACATTGACTATTTTATATCTTGATTACATGTTTTCTCTCACTTAAAAAAAAATTTATTTTTTAATAAAGAATTCAGAAAAGTAGGGGGAACTGGGGGACATTGATACACTTTTTTTCAAAAAAAATTTTTGGTGTCTAGAAAGCAGAAATTTCAAGTTATTTTTCTATGTGGTGTCAGCAAAACCTCTGTTGTGTTATAAAAATGTAAAATCGTTGTTTTATACATTATTTTTGCATGTAATTTTTAAAAAATAAAAAAAAGTAATTTGTATCAATGTGCCCCATCCCCGTGGCAGATTGATACACTTTGACACGTCTGTGAAAAATGAAGACAAAATAACACCAATGCATATTTTTCATAGAAAAATAGTTAGCAAACCATTTTATATATATTTTTAGACATTAAAATCGCAAACAATTTATTTGTAAGCGATATTAAAGCAATCAAAATGAAATGTATAATGACCTGATGTTCTGGCTGTTCCTTGGCTGTGGTAATTTTGTCATATCTTGCATTTTAACTCCAACATTATCTTGTTTCTAAGGAAAGGTGAAAGATTTACCAGGATTTTTGTTTATAAATTGGTTTACAAACAGAAAATAAAGGATTATTATATTAAAAATTATGTTTATAATATAATTATCCTGTGCTGTTCTGCAGCTTGTTTCTCTTACTTAACATTTCTCATGTCGATAATACATTTTTTCTCTGGAGAATCGATATAAATTTCAGATTTGCCAGGCTGCCGTCCATTTCTTTTGTTAATTCTACGAGCACTAGATATTGTGTAAGTTTGTACCTCTTCTGTTTGCAAAAATACTATAAAATGTTCTAATATAAAGAAATTAGATCTATTTCATTTCAATAAAAACTAATCATAGATATTTTTGACGAAAAATGGTTTAATTAAGGAGTGTATGGTAAAAAAAAATAATAAAAGGTAATGAAAAAATGAACTAGAAAAGGAATTAGGTTGTATCAATGTGCCCCGACAAAGACTGTATTGATGTGCCCCATACAGCCATTTTGAATAAAATGAGTCGCAATTTCAACACTTCATAATTTATCTAACAATAAAGAATGAGGAACTGATACACAGTAGCTTTACTTGCCAGGGAGGGTAATATTTTCGGTTGAAAATTCTGGAACAGTTGTATAATACCATTTCAATTGTACAACTCAAATTTACTTTTGACCTACAAAAACAATTAATCACCCATCCCATTTCATCAAACTATTGAATCATTCCAAAACTTTCTGTATGTAGTTAATTTCACTAGTATCACATTTTGGAGGTGTTGTGAAACTTCCTGTAATGACCCTGTGTGCTGTACAAGGGGTGTATCAATGTGCCCCAAGTATCAATGTACCCCAGTTCCCCCTACAGAAGTTCAGGAAAATTAATAAAAAATGGTTTTACAGTTACAGTAAAAAAGACTTTTTATAAAGCTCATATTCTATAGGAATAATTTTTGTAGGTTTATTGTGAATTTTTAACAGTTCCTTATTATCAATAAAGTCCTATTTCATTCATTGTGGAATTCTTTGTTGTTGTCAAAAAATTATATGAAGTGTACTTTTAAACAACAGCCAAAACCCAACTACAATTTTTAGAAAAGTGTAACGATGATGACAATGAATAGCACTATCACCTTCATTGTTATCATACTTATGTTATTTTTAAATCAAAGTTCTGTACAATTTTAATTATTACCTGATAAAACAGGAATAATTTTAACTTTAGGATGAAATTAAACCGAAATCTGCTAACCAAAAAGACAGATATTCAGTTTATGTAGAACATAAAATTAATAAGTTAAATTGATTGAAATATGTTTTGAATCGGATTATCATAGGAATTATATCTAATTATTCTTTAAGGAGCTTTCTAATGGTTTGTTGTTGTGTATGTTAATTTATAACAAGGAACTATCCCCGCTTATGGAAATGGGACAACTATTCTGATTGTTGAAAGTATGCAAAATTATTATTGAAAAGCATTACAGTTCTGTTTCATTTGCAAATTGCTTTAGCATATTATTAAAAAAATGTTTTCATCATTTTTACATAAAAATTCATTAGCTTAAAACAGTGGCTGCATTTCAGAAAAAATTAAATTAAAGGGAAGAATGATTGATGAGAGCATTTTAAAACTTTTTTACTCCAAATTTGGATGAGTTCCATCTCGGTAATACATTACTTTTCATGCATTTTCGAATAAGCCTGCCACAAGTAGAGATGGGAAATCTCGGAAAAAAAAGGTTTTTTTTTAATGGTTTTTTTAAATTCTTTTTTTCAATTTTACCAAATTGGAAAAATTGAAATTTCATTTGTAAAATAATATATTGAAAATTTTGTAATAGCTACATTTTCATACTTTTTATTTTATTTATTTTTTTTTTGAGTGTCCCACATGAAAACATTAATGTGGGTACCGTATTTTTGGGCGTAAGCGCTGTGGCGCATACAAGTTTAAAAGTTAAAATTATGCTTACTGCGACGCTTCTGGCGGGGCGGCGGATACGATATATTTTTTTCCCCTTGCAGCGATATTCGTTACAGAGGTGATTCTGATCGGAATTTTTCTGAAAATTGTGAAAAGTCAATCATCAGGAAGAAAATGCGAAGCATAAAAAATATCGCAAATTTCGACAAATCATAGCCTAATTTCTGTCAATCATTCGCAGAAAAAGCAAGAATTTTATCAAAGGTTCGTGGGAAAAGCACGAATATGTAAAAAGAAAAAATGTGTATTTCATGAAAGGATCACTTGAAAAACTACAATTTTACTATCGTAAAATCCTGTTAATCTGCCCTGCCCAATCAAACGCTAGTCCCCACTATTTAAAAAAAAAAAACGCTAATTTCGCCAAAGAATCACAAAAAATAATCTCAAATTTATTGAAAGGATCACAAAAAAAAAAAAATCATGAATTGCTGTGCTACATTTTACAAATTTTTTGTTATAACTATATCTCAAGAACTAATGGACGAAATTCCATCAAATTTCAGATTCTGTTAGGTTTTGACATAAATAGATGCTTATTAGGTTTTAGTATAAATTACCCAACATGAGGCACTACTAAGCTCATTTTCTCAGAATATTAATTAAATTTTGCGTTTTAGGCTTTTCGGATACCAGAATCTCATTAGGCTAGGTCAAATGTTCGAGGAAATTTGGTAGTGGGTAACTTTGGGGTCACCACTTTTTTTTTTTTTTTTTTTTTTTTTTTTTAATATTAAAATGTACTTATGAGATAAGAAAGTTTTGGGATTGACAGATCCGACTAGTTTTTTATTGTGATGAAATATTTGAAAAATTTTGAAATCGTATCGTAATATCGAATAATAATCCATTCCTTATCCTCTACAACCCCTCCCCCCCAAAAAAATGTATAGGAACTGCAAGGTGCCCTCAAACAGGTGCTGGGCCATGAGCCTCCACAACCCTAATCGGGCTCTACATTCCATATGCTTATAACAACATACACACATCCGTGAACGTACCGCTAAGTTTTTGAAATTCCCATTCAAATTCAATATTGATGAAAATTAGAAATCTTCAGTAATCTGGTTCTATGTATTGTCTGACCAAGATAAGAAAAACCCTGAGTAGGTTTCCTGCTTTCGAAGGTTCCAAAACTTGTAGGGAGGGAACTTCATCCATAGGATAGAAAAAGACTGCTTATTCGCGGAATGTTCGGTTGAATGGGAGAAAGGGAAACACCAGACTTCCCTAATATAAAGTCGACTGACCAGTTACCTTGGCAACAGAACGGACCTGAGACCGGTTCTAGAGTCTTTCTTAAAGGAGTCAGACAGTATTTTAGTTTAATGTGTTTGAGTAAAATTAGCCGAATCCTTAAAAACAAGAAAAAGTAAAGATGTTTTTTCCTCCCAGTGCAAGTCAAAAAGACTTTTTTATTTCTTCTTTCAAAAAATAATTTTTTTTTTTTTTTGGGGGGGGGGGGAGGCAAAAATTAATCCTGCCCTGGACGCCAAAACATGTAGCTAATGCCACTGGTAACAAATCTCACGTGCAATCCCATATGGGGACAGTCTTATCAAGGGAGAAAGGGGTGGAAAGTAGACAGAAGCATTGGTTCTTCCTTTTTTTAGCAGGAGACGGAAGATTATTTCGCAACAAAATGGGTGTGCAAAAACGGCGAATCTGTTGCAAGAGCTGATTCGCCAACATTTTGTTGCGAAATTTTTTCATCGGTCAGAGATTTTTGAAGTTTTCTCCGAAAATAGTGGAAAAAATGACTTGAGATAAAAAATAGTAACAGAAAGTGACCAATGCGAAAAATAGTGACCTGTGCTGAGCCCTGCCATTGTTAATTGCTTTTTAATTTGCAAGTTTTTTTTTTCTTTTTGAAAGAGGATATTTTAACTCTTAAAACCAGTTCTGAAAATAAAAATGTTCAAATCTAAAAAAAAAAAAAAAAAAAAAGGAAATAATGGCCTTAGTACAGATTGACCTCAGCTATCCAATGCAAAGAACTCTTTATATCATTAAAATGCAAAAAACTGCCATAAGATTGAAATTAATGCGAGGATGTTTTCTTGTAAATGAGGTAACTACATCTGTAAATCAAAAGCTGAAATATGATTTATCTTTATATTTTGTTTACAATTCAGATATTTTGCAACACATTTAGTTAAAAATTCATGGTCTTACTGTTATTGTAATTTCAAAATTGAAGGAAATGCCTGGTTTTTGATGAGAACTTTAGTAAAAACTTCACCTGTTTCAATAGAAACAAATGAGTAGGAATAATAAGGGATGATAATTTTATAAAAGACAACATTGAGGTTGCTGAGGGGGAAAAAAAATCACAAGTTAAAATAAATAGTCATTTCCTGTTGTCGAAATCTTATTCTTTTAATAATATGGAGCATAATTAGATGCATGGAGATCTCTTTCATTGGGTAGGATAACATTTTCCAAGAATCCAGCCTGCATTTTTAGTTGACTTAACTTCTTCAGACTTAATGTATCCTACAAGATACGTATCTTTACAATTTTTTCTCACATACATAAACAATGCTAAAAATAAAGCATTTAGTGTGAATGGAGACTAACAGAAATTCGTTTCTCATAGTGCTTTTTTAGTGAGATATGTATATTAAAATGGATTGCAGCAAAAATGTATGAAATGTACAAAAATAAAAACAGAATTTTTTTCTCGCACTAAGATATCATTTTTTAGAGTTCATTAGTAGTAGAAAATTATTAAATATATAATTATTTTCATTGCTTTTGAAATGCAAAAAGAATTAAAAAATCTAAATTGTCAAAATATGTGCTTTTGAAGTCCAGATGTACAATCAAATTTGATATACATAAAAAATTTTTTTGGCTGTTCAAACTTTTTTAGTAATCACTTTGTTCATATAAATCCACAAATGAAATTAAAAAAAATCAAACTCTTCAGTCTGAAGAGGTGAAGTTTTGGTTGAGTTATTTCCAATCCGGATTGAATTGATCTGATTGTCTTTTAACACATTTTATTCATATAGTTCTGATTTTTTTTTGTCAGTACTGATAAATTTTTTAAAACTATTTCATATAACCAGATAACCTGATAGAAAATTGTTTCCCTTGTGAATACAATAATTCAAATAAAACAGAAGTCAGATTACAATAAAATTTATTGGATTACATATGAAAAGGCAACTACATACAAAATGTAAAAGGGGAAATTCTCATACTATACACAATGCACAAAATAACAAATATTTTACACAGCAAAAAATTTCTAAACAATAAAAAAAGTATTACATATTATACCATACACAGTAAAAGAATTCAATACATAAAAGGTATTTTACTATATGCAGGACATAATGGTCAATGAGGGCGAATAAAAATCTGATATAGTACATACTGTATAAAATCATAAAAATGGAAATGCAATTTATATATAGATTGATGGAATAGTAAAGAATGCACTTCAGTATCGTGATATGAGTGCAGAAACAAGAGAAAAATTGATTTCTCTGTTTCATCAAGGCCATGATCCAGCATCAGCCCTCCACTGTTTAAAAACTGATCTTCTCCTTAAGCATGGAAAAGATTATTATAAATTTTCAAATGATGGGAAGTTCGTGCCTAGTGCATCCATAGTGCGTCACCTTTTTTATAAGGAATTTTCGAAAGAACATGGATGTTTGTCAGGTGAGGAAATGTTCAAACACCTAGAGAAAAAACTTAATGATTATTCCATTAATGAGGATGGCAAAGCAATTTTCAGTCGTACAGCTGATAAAGAGCATTATTTTATCGTTATTTGCACTCCTCTGATGCTAAGGGCACAAGAAATGATACCCCAGACGAAAGAAATTGTTTTAGTAGACTCTTCAGGAGGCATGGACAAGGAGAAACATAGGTTGTATTTTTTTATTATGCCTACAGCTGCTGGTGGAGTGCCACTAGCTGCTATTATAACAGATTCCGAAAAAAGATATGTTTTTGATGAGGCAGTGCAGAAGCTTAAAGAAATTGTTCCAATTTCCAGCAAATTAAATTGTGGACCACAAGTGTTCATGACTGCTAACGACTTAAAAGAGAGGGATTGTTTGAAAAAACATTTCCCCAAATCAAAATTACTATTGTGTCAGTTCCACATTTTGAAAGCAGTGTGGGCTTGGTTGCTAAAAGCTGCACACAACATACAGATGTCCGATAGACAGGAAATTTATTTCCTGTTCAAGGCAGTATTGTATGCCAAGTCCCTAGAACAGTTTAAAAAATGAAACACTAAGAAGTAGTGATGTTGTAAAAAAATACAGCAATTTCCTAGAATATTATGAAAAGTTACTTCAACAAAAAGAAGATTGGGCGACGTGTTTCAGATCGGGATTGGCCATTAGGGGAACTAATATGACGAATTATGTCGAAGTCATGTTTCGTATCATGAAGGAGTGCATTTTAAAACGTGTTATGGCATTTAATTTAAGTCAGTTTGCTGACTTTATTATAACACGATTTGAAATGTACTTCCAGAAACGATTAATTGACTTCTGCCATAACAGATATGCAAATTACACAGTAAGAAACCTGGAAGCTCTGACAACTGATAAAGACTTTATAATTAAAGGAAAATCAGATAATGATACATATTATTTACACGATTCCGTAAAAAAAGAAGATATCACCGTTGACATTTCAAACGGTATATGCTCCTGCTTTAGGGGAAACTCAGGCAATCTGTGTGAGCACAGCTCATATTTGTTAAAAAGGATTGAGGACACAGTAAAGACCAATGTCAAGTGCAGCACCAAAGAGACAAAAAAAATCTTGTTTTTTGTTGCGAATGGGACAATGCCACCACCACAGTGGTTTGATCCCATGGTTTCTGTCCCCTCTTTGTCTGTACAAATTCCCCAATTCTCATCACAATCGTCAAATACTCCAGAAGAAATGAATATTTGTTCAGAAAAAGATGATGCACCAAGTTTTGAAACAGCACCCTTAACTGAAGAGGAAAAAGTAGCACTGAAAAGTTTTTATAAACGAATTGATGATGGATTAGAAAAAGATCCTGAAAATTATATTCCAGCTGTAAGAAAATTGCTAGCTAATGTTAATTCTACTAAAACAGACACAAGTTTCTTATCTGCCTTGCATACGTTTGGAAAATATGGCCATCAATCTATTAAATGTGCAAATAAATTATTAAAAAGAAGCAGAAGCCATGGTAAAACAATATGTGTACAGCCAACTGCTCTTGGTTGTAGGGCAAAAATATTACTGGGCAGAAAATAGTGAAAGCAGGTCGGCCAAAAAAAACATATTTTCATTCGACATTAAAAGAACACGATTATACAACCTTTGGCAATTTGCCTAAAAGAAAAAGAAAAGCAACTCATAATTTGGAAGATTGTGTTTTATCAAATAAAAGTTTAGGAGACTGATTATGAGCCATAATCAAAAAAGTTTACTTGCACAATTTATTAATCTTTCTTTTATTTCATTTTTATTAAAAATATTTCACAATTCAAATTTATTTACATTCTTTACTATTCCATCAATCTATATATAAATTGCATTTCCATTTTTATGATTGTTGCAAGAGGATTGTTGAGTGGATGATCATGGTACCCTTTCAATTTTATTATGGCTGGCCACTCTCCTTGTTCCTTCACTCTGCAAAATTAATAAAATGGGTAATATTATATATGGGTATATTATATATTATTATATGGGTTATTTAACATTAAAATAAATTATCATATATATTAAAATAATAGGCTAATTCTTTAAGATCAACTCAAAAATTCAGGAATTTGCACATGCATGATGTTTAATTTATTAGCCTTCAGTTAGAGGAAAGTCAAAGCAAGTCTGGTTAGCTGTGTGGTTTAAGGCACGAATTTAAAGCTCTGAGCTTTGATAGAGGACTAGAGTTCGATCCCAACGCTTGACAGAATAATTTATTTGAATAATGATACATTTTACTACGAAGGAAAGTTACAAGATTTTTATTCTTTTGTTATTATTAATTTGATACTTTATATTTAAATAAAATTTAACCCTCAACAATGTTTTTTTAAGTGTTACTTTGAAAACATTTCATGTAATTAAAACATAGTAATTATTAGATATAAACAGCATATAAGCAAAAGTATTATTTTCCATGGAAAAAAAAATTAAGAGGAGAAAACAGGGAGAAAGAAAAACAGTCATGGAAGAATTATAATTGAACTACTTCGTGAAACTCATGGTTTAATAATTAAAAGATGTATGAAAACGTTATGAAAAATTCAAATATATTATAAATAGTTACATGGTTATTTTACCTTAGTACTTTACTATATAGGATATTAATTATAACGTAATCAGAAAATACACCAACTGATTGAAAGATTACACTGTATTTACTTGCATATACCGCGCACCCAGTATTTTAGAATGAAATATGGTGAATGAAAATTTTTTGAATTTCGTATATAACGCATACCATCAATTTGATATGCAACGGAATGATTGACCAAATGAGTTTTAGTAAAGAAAATCGAAACAAATGTTATATCAGCCTAGAAAAGAAGTCGAAATTGTGTAGGGAGTAAAAATTGTAATCGTACAACGAATAATCGTATCTACTTTTCGTGTTGGCAGCGAGTCATAATGCGTTGCAAGCGAAATACTTAAAAATGTCTATATTAAAAAAAAAAAAATCTAATTCTACAAAATGTAAAGTTACAGAAATCTGTACTCTTGCTAAAATTTTATCTATACACTGTACAAAAAAGGAGATACATCATCAAAACTAGTCTTCTTAAATCTATTGAAATCTGTAGCTTTACAAACCAATCTAGTAAAATTATACTAATCTTACTACAATTTTATCTATTACTTGGGTCGCAGTTAGATAAAAAAGTTCTAGGTTTCCCAGTGTTCTAAAAAAATTTCCTAACCTTAGATTTTTTTTTAAATTTTTTGTGTAAATCTGTATCTATTACAGGAATTTTTGCTGTTTCCATTAGATAAAAAACTGTAGCGACAATGAGGATTGCTAAGTAGTGTTTTAAATGTTACTAGCATTTTTGTATAAAAAACTGCAAGGAATGAAAAAAGGACGCAGAAATACTTTTATACAGTAAAATTCCAGTTTTAATTTTGTCTATGAATACATTTCTTGATTCATAGTAGAGATGGGAAATATGGTTATTTTTGGTTAACAGGTTACATCATTCCACAGTAGCGCTGGTAACAGGTTCCAACATCCTGTTATTTTTGTAACATGATACAATAAACAATTTATAAAAATTGCTAAATATGCTCCCAAACAGACAACACATGGGATATGGGCCCCCAAGGTGGTGCCCTCCGTGGAGGGAGGGGGTCTTTCTAAGGGAACCCAACCCGTATTTACGCAAGGAAATCCAAAGTTCGAAGAAAACCACGGAAAACTCCGAATGATTGGGCTGACGACCGCGATTGGGTTTTGTTCTAATCCAGCGCCTGCCGTCTACCAGTTTTGAGGGCAGAATCTCTCAGCCACTGGTGGGGCAACAACATTTAAGAAAATATCTATAGGCACATATTTTTGAATATAAAATAATGTATCCAATAGGAAATACGAAAAGCAGGAAAATTAGAAAGTACAAGAAAACATATTAAGAAAACTTTCTTTAACATACAGAGGAAAACGAATTTTTCAAAAATCCATTTTCCGTATACCGCGTTTTCTCAATCAACACTGTTGATGTTTTAAAATCTGAGATGAAATGCATTACTGAATTTTCGTACAGCAAGTCAATGCGTGCTGCCACTACTAGAGCAGCTGCAAAACATAAAACAAATATTAACTGATAGGACAAAGAAACTTGTGAGATAGGACAGATGGTAGAGAATGAAATTTTTTCCAGACTCAGTTTTTTTTACTAGTTTCTTAATAGCAGATATGTATAGTATGCAAGATCGATTGTACGCTGTTATGAAAGCAAAAGAGGGTGCTACAAAAAATTAACTACCATTTACTTCATATTAATAAGGTAATATTGTTGCGCAAAATAAAATATTCTAATACTTTGAACTCATCTAAATTTTATCCTACTATTTTTATGTCTTTCAGAAAGCTGTAAACCTAATATATTGTACTGTATTTTATATTTTGTAAATATTAAAATCTTATCTAAACATTCCAGATTCAATTTATAAGAAATTTAATTGCATTTACTCAGTATAAAAATGATTAAATTGAAAATAATTTTTTAATAATTTTTCTCAATTATTTTAATATTTGGAATATGAGTTGTATTAAAATGGTTCCAAAGTTCACTAGCTCATACTTTTTTATATGGATCCATATATAAATAAAAAATAAGACTTATTTCCACAAAATTTTCACCCCCCCCCTAAAAAAAGTGACATTTTTGGAGTGTCGACAGAAGTGAAAACTTGGACAATTACGTTTTTATTTTTTTGAATTGTCAGGACATATTTTTTTGTAATCGTCAAGAAACATTTTATTGTGCAGGAAATACTTTTAAATAATGTGTTTTTTTAATTCATTATTATAAAGTACTACTACGAAAATTGCATTACAATTTTCATTTAATGCGCAATTGTGCATGAAAAATAATGCATATTGTTTTACATAAAAAATTGCAATAAAAAAAGACTGAATAATATTTATATGGCGCAGATATCATACACACATCACGTTGGCACAATTTTTTTCTGATACTGATTCGGCAAAAAAACCTCGAAGAAGTTTAAGAAATTTAAATTTCAACCCATTATGGGTCCGTAACGTGACCCAGAATAACGGGAGAAAATTTTTTATGCTAGATTTGTAATGTATGAAGCATAAGCTTTCGATAGACATATTACATCAAAAAATGAGAAACACCCCCCCCCCCAGCCCCTCCTCCCAAAAAATGGTCCTATAGGGAACCCCCCCCCCCAGAAGAGCCCTTTATAAATCAAATCCACAAATCTCAAATTCAGTCTTTCTGATATTTAATAAAAAAGAGACGAAATCATTTTTTATTTATCCTCTTTCTTCAACAACCGCGAATGAAAACCAAACAGGAAACAAAACTTTAAATCAAAAGTCGTTAACGATAACAACATTATCCTCAGACAAAACGTTTGAAAATAAACAACAGTTACGAAGCGATAAAATGTTCTTTTGTAATGTAAAAAACTACATTTTTTCCAAAACGGGTGGAAAATCTAACAGAAAAGAACTACATAACTGAACTGAATTGAAAAACTGGTGAAAAATCTAACAGTTATTGAATTTGTGAATATTAAGGAGTTACTTCGTTTGTGGTTGCATAGGCATAACCTGCTTTTTGAACGGGTGGGTGCCCAGAATTTTTAACCTGAACTTGCTGGATACAAACAATATCTTATTTTATATAGTAAAACCTTCTAAAACAGAAGCCTATAAAACAGTTTTAATTTCCGTTTTACACAGTTTTTTTTTTTAATCTTAGAGTGTATAATTGTGAGATTTTTTTAATAAAGGTTTTTAAGGGTGTTTTAATAAGGGGGGGGGGACTCAAATTTTTTAAATAATTGTGAATGGGTCTGCGCAAGCAGGGGGGGGGGCTGTCCGGGCTGTACTTGCTGGATACAAACAATATCTTATTTTATATAGTAAAACCTAAAACGGAAGCCTATAAAACAGTTTTAAATTCCGTTTTAGACAGTTTTTTATCTTAGAGTGTATAATTGTGAGTTTTTTTAATAAGGTTTTTTAAAGGTGTTTTAATAAGGGGGTGGGGACGCAAATTTTTTAAATAATTGTGAATGGGTCTGCGCAAGCAGGGGGGGGGGGGCTGTACTTGCTGGATACAAACAATATCTTATTTTATATGGTAAAACCTTCTAAAACGGAAGCTTTTAAAACAGTTTTAAATTCCGTTTTAGACAGGTTTTTTTTAATTTTAGAGTGTATAATTGTGAGATTTTTTTAATAAGGGTTTTTAAGGATGTTTTAATAAGGGGGGGGGGGCGCTGTCCAGGCACCCAGCCCGGACATTCAACATTGTTCGGTAAATGTCTCAAAAGAAACGATTAAGGACGTTTTTAATGAATATTATTATTTTAGAGGTACAAAAAATGAAATCTTGATTAAAACAAGTGAAGGAAGATGCTGTCATTAAGAACCATGTGTTATTTATTTAACAGGGACTTTTCAGTAACATATTAATGCAATATTAGGTTCTAGCGTAGTAACACTGTTATTTATCCTAATACGATAAACAGGGATGAGATTGACAAAAAAGTAAAACATCTGAAAACTGTGCGAACGACATTTGAGCAATAATACTTATGAATTTCAAGTGGAATAAATATTATAATTGCTATTAAAATTTATATATTACATGAAATAATGGACTATTATATCAAAATACAAAAGCAAAAGTAAAAAAGTAAGAAAAAATATAAAAATTTAATTGGTGAAATTTCTTTAAAAATTGAAGAAAAGTCTGAAATTCAGACTAAAGTCTGAAGAATCTCATCCCTGGATAAATAATGCCCATCCCTAATTCATAGGTATATCATGTGATTACATAAAGCAGCAAATATTCTGCGTATACGCACACCCAGGATTTCTGACCTAAATTTTGAGGGGAAAAGTGCATGTTACACACAAGTAAACACGGCAAATCAAATAATATTTATCAGAAAACTATACAAAAAAAATATATATTACCCAACAATTTTTATTTGTAAAGTAGCAGTACACTGAGTTTTCTTGGTATGCACTCCTTTTATTCTCTTATCGGGAACATGTTGACAATGCATATCTACTTTAAAACAATTATGTCTTCCAGATCTAGGATATGTTCTAGTTTTACGCCATGTGACTTTGGTGAGATCACTGTACTCCTGAAGCCACACCTACAAAGAAAGAAAGAAGAAAAAATTCTTTAGCAAAAAGAAAATGCTAGTAGCAGTAAAAGTTAATAAAAAATTATAATCCTTAATATCCAACAGTATCCTTGTTATATGAACTTTGAGATTTTCAAAAGTTACAAATATGATAGTTATTACTTTGTGTGGAAAAAAAATATATATTAAAGACCTTATAATTACTGAAATAGATCATTTCCTCATTAGGAGCATAACAATAGTATTAACTAAAAAAAACTTTAAAAAGGATATTGTAGTTAGAAATCATCAAAAGATCATACCAGTTTTGACTTTAGTCCAGAATTACTATATTGTTTTTAGGATGATCAATTATCAATAATACAAGGGATATATAGGCTCAGGGATGTGTGCACGCTGTGGGGTAGGGGTCTTTTTAAGAGATTTAAACAAAGATACACAACGAAAAAAAAAAAACTAATTTGTAAAAATTAGGGCGAAAGAGGATATAGGGTTTAAACCCATCACGTCCTGTCTACCAATTTTGAGAACAGAACCTTTCCAGACAAAAATCAGTTTTGCTGAAAATACTGCCCTAAACCATTTGTATTACAAAAATATATTTTTTTCATTAGAAATTTTTAACATTACTTAGCAATCTGAGCTGTAACGACTCAAATGAGGCACTTTTTAATTTACTGGCATGAACATCACTTTTCGTAATGATAAGAGCTGTTGCAAACCACACATTTTCATTACTAAGAAATGGGTATTTTCTAAGAAACCGAGTACCACATCTGTCCATCAGTGACACTTTAGACACAAGAACAATAGAAAAAAATTTATTCTTTTAATTAATTTATGTATTTATACATTCCAATTTAATATTAAGTCGTATTCTAATGATAACAGACAAAATAAATTTAAAAAACACTATAACATTAATTCCTTTGTGATAGTAACATATTAAACATAGTTTCATTTCTTATTTTCCATAATTTGAACTTTGGATAAATAATTCAAACATTTTTTGTGGTCCTGACACGTTAGAATTAACGAGAGCCGACTGTTATTAGAGAATTCTATGTTGTAAATGAATTTATTTTATATCAAAATAAAAAATTTTAGTCATAGGTACACTAACAGTGAACTTGAGTTACATATAATAATTCTGCATATTTTTGTATGTAATAATTACTTAAAAATTAGACATTTTCATTTTTGAACTCAATTTAGAGTTCAAAGATTTTGTTACTATTGATCTTTAATTATAAATATGATGATTGTGCTCCCTGAGAGAAAAAATGGTGATCTAGGGTTTTTTCTTGAACATGTGTGGGGTAAACTACAATTTAACATACAGCACAATAAGAAAAGTCATTTACACTTATTGTTAGATTATTATAATGAAAAACAAAAATCCTGAAATTTACAAATGAAATAGTGTGTTCGTGAAGATAACAAAATTTTCTATTGAATATAAACAATAACTTTCTTCTTATTTATCAGTCAATAAATAAAAAGCTCATAAAAATGATAAAAATTTTGCATTTTAATCACTACCTACACTTTTTCCTCCAGGGAAAAAAAAAAAAAAAAAAAAAAAAAAAAAAAACAGAACAAAATTGTGGTATTTTAGGATTTACAGAAACGGTTATATTTCTTAAGCTTATAAAAACCATATTAGCATACTTTTAAAAGTAGATAATCTCATTTTCATTTATTCACTACTCAAATTACTTCCATACAGGGTTAGAAATTGATAATTTTAAGAAAGGCGTCAAATGATGCCTACAATTTTTTTTCTAGGTGCCATACAGCATTTCATGGTTGCAATTTTACGTTTCATCATATTTTCTTATTTCTTTTTGTAACCATGCTAACAATAATATTTTTTCCAAGGGTGGGGAATTTTTGAAAAATTTAATTGGAAAATACAATAAATGCAATAAAAAATTAATAATTAAATTTATTACATTTCAAGGTATGGGGCAAAAACACCAAACATTCTACATTATCAGCAGACAGGGCAGTTCTTTTACTACTATAAATTTAGCCTGCCTCTGAAAATATACGTTCAGAACAAACTGTTTTTGAAAGTGCACAGAGGTGTATATATATATATTTTGCAAGGCTGCACATAATCAGAATTTTTTTTTTCTCCATCATGCAAATGGAGCGCCAATTTTAAATAAGTCTTCTGTTAAGAAAGCCTGTATCTCTTTTTGTGCCAATTCTTTATGCGGAGATCTAGTACTAGTGTCCCAATCTTTTTGCTCATTAGCAATTTTCTTAAAACATTGTCAGAAAACAAATGAATTTTTTGCCGGAATTCTTTTTTGGTTCGTCCACATTAGCATTCTCATGATGTATTTTTTGCTTGGTTTTTAATTGTACTTGTTATGTATTAATTCTTTTTTATTAGTTTTAAACTGTCAAAAATTGTCTTTAAAAAGTGCACAAATAAATTTCAAATTTAATGAGTTAAATTATATATAATATATATAATTGTACACACAGGTATAGATGTATGTACACAGGTACATTGATATATATGTATACCTAAGATCACATTATGTGCACATCAGTGATTTTTTTTTTCATTATTTAACTACTACTAAAATTCAGACTTTTCTAACATAACCTATTTAATTTGATATATTTAAATTTATCCATATACTATTCTAAAATTCTTTTTTTTTAATATAAGTTAAAAAAATTTAATAAATCAGAATATTGTACACATATATGTGTAATTAAAAATGCACACATATATTACATTAGCACAAGGATAACTGAAATACTGAAAAATCATTCACATACATGGTCACATTACATAATGATAAATAAAATTTTTGAAATGCATAAATGAAGGTGAAGATAATTTTGTGAAGATAAGGAATTCTTTGTTTTATGTAAACAAGTTTTAAAAAACCATACTAGAATATTTTCAAATGCACATAGTCTCTTAAATTTATTAACTACTCAAACTAACATAGGCAAATAAAAAATAAATGAAATTTCATAAACAAAAATGTTATAAAATGCATATATGCAATAAGAAAAAATATTCATACATATTGTTTGTTTACACACTAAATATTTTCATTTTAGAGTGGAATAATGATAACTTACTGATCATTTATCACTCAAACAGAATGAATAACTTAGTTTTGAAATGATTTCATTTTGTATTTTCATTCTATTTTTTTTTTTTCCAGGAAAAAAACAAAAAATGATACTTTTAGGCTTATCACATAAAAAAACAAAATCAATTACAATCCTTACCCTTCTTATTGGAACATTTTCAAATGCAACTAATCTCATATTTAATTTATTAGTTACCTTAAAACTACTATTTTAACACAAGGTAATTAAAAGCAAATATAATTTGACAAATTGTGATGTTGCAGATTTAGTAACTTATGGCACAGTGAGAAAAGTCACATGTGTGTGCACAAAAGGGTCAGGATACAAAATGGCAAACAATTTAAAATTTAAGAATTAAAGCAGCTTCTGAAAGTAAGATTTTATTTATTTATTTTATGTAAATATATGGTAATTTACTGTTTATTTACCAATCACATGCAATGAAACAATAAGTATTTTACATTTTTATAACAATACTTTTTAAAATATGATAGAAAAAACAAAACTTCAAGATAAAATAGTTACATGTTTAGGCTTATCTCAAAAAACATTTACAAATTTTATTTTATTTTTTAAAGTTGAGACTTTTCTAACATAACTAGTCTCATATTTAAATTTATCCATTACTACTGCTCTAAAATTCTTTTCTTTTTTTTTAATATAAGTTAATTAAAAATAAATTTAATAAATTAGAAAATTGCAGCTGTAATATATGGTATAGTGAGATTTTTTTTCTTTTTGGTTAGCCATGTGCCAGTGTTATATACACACATGTATAATTATATAGATATAATATGACATGAGCACAAAGCTAATCGAAAAATCATTAACATAGATGGCCACATTACACATAGAAAATGAAAATTTGAAATGCATAAATGAAATATAGCCTTCTTTGAAGGTAAGGAATTTTTATGTTTTATGTAAACAAATGATAATTTATCAAACAAATAAAACAAAACAAGTATTAATGAAAAACATTCTTATTATAGATTTTTTTTTTTTAATTAAAAAAAAAAACTTTAGAATAAAATGATAGTCTTAGGCTTATCACAGAAACAGTTGCATTTTTTACTTTTTAAAAAACCATATTAGAATATTTTCAAATGCACAGTCTCATTTAAATTTATTAACTACTCAAACTAACATATGCAAATAAAAAATAAATGAAATTTCATAAACCACATTGCTATAAAATGTATATATGCGATAAGAAAATTTTTTCACACATATTGTTTGCTTACACAATAAATATTTTCATTTTAGTGTGGATAAATGATAACTTACTAATCATTTATCATTCAAACAGAATGAATAACTTAATTTAGAAATGATTGCATTTTCTTTCCATCTATTTTTTTCTCAAGAAAAAACAAAATATGGTACTTTTTGGCTTATTACATATGTAAACAAATTACAATCCTTACTATTCTCATTAGAATATTTTCAAATGCAACAATCACATATTTAATTTATTAGTTATATATTAAAACTACTACAACACAAGGTAATTAAAAACAAATGTGATTTGGCAAATTGTGAAGTACATTTTAGTAACTTATGGCACAGTGAGAAAAGTCACATGTGTGTGTACACATGGTCAGGATACAAAATGGCAAACTTTAAAATTTAAGAATTAAAATAGCTTCTGAAAGTATGATTTTATTTATGTATACATATGGTAATTTACTACTAATTTATCAAACATATGCAATGAAACAATAAGCATTTTATAGTTTTATAACAATACTTTTAAAAGTATCACAGAAAAAACAAAAATTGCATGATAAAATAGTTGCATTTTAGGCTTATGTCATAAAAAGCATTTACAAATTTTACTTTTTTTAGAAGCTAAGACTATTCTTACATAACTTATTCAGTCTGATATATTTAACCATTACTACTTTGAAAATCTTTTGAAATATGTATAAGTTAAGTAAAAATAAATTTAATAAATCAGAATTTCAGAAAATTGTAGCTTATATGTTATCATGAAAAATTTTTACTTTTTGATTAGCCACGTTCCAGTGTTGTACATACATAAATATCAATACATATATATGTATGTACAGATATGTTTAATCAAATAACACACACATATATATATAATACTGGCATACGGTTAACTGAAAAGTCATGCACATACATTATGTAATGGTAAATGAAAATTCTGAAATATGAATAAAATATCTTTTTTGTGAGGGTAAGAAATTATCTTTTTTTTAAATGTAAACAAATGGCAACTTATCATTCGAACAGAATAAAGCAGAAATGAACCTTTAAAATGCCTATTATATAATATTTTTCAGAAAAAATAAAATAAACTGTAGAATAAAAGATTGATACTTTCAGAATTATCACAAAAACATTAGAATATTTTTAAATCCAAATAATCTCAATTTAATTTATTAGCTACTCAAACTATACTTCCTTAACATAGGTAAATTAAAAATAAATTTCACAAACCAAGATATTATAGAATTAATATAAACAGGGAAAAAATTACTTATACCCATACAGTGTTTCCCCCAGGAGAAGGGCGCACAGGCCTACGGGGAAACGTCCACCGGTAAATGTTAGCAGAAGGTTTTTTCTTATTTAAATTCTTAAAGATACAGAATTAATGCCGAAAATAAGGGGAACATTTCTTTTCAAAAATTTACTGGTGGAAGATCAAAAATTTACTGGTCGAAGGCCTGTGCGGCCTTGTCCTGGGGGAAACACTGCCCATATATTGTTATTTTATGCAATTATATTTTCAATTTAGTTGGAGATAGTTGATAACTTACTGCTCATTTATCAGTTAAGTAGAATGATCAATTCAGTTTAGCAATGATTTACATTCTACATTTTTATTTCATCATTTTTTTTCCAGAAAAACAAACAATGCTATTTTTAGGCTTATCTCATTAAAAAAAAATAACAATTCATTACCCTTTCTAATTTTTATTAAAATATTTTAAAATGAATATTTGTATATATATGCATGTGTAAAATATTTACACATACGTGTATTTATATATACATACGTAAGTATATATAAAACTGGCATGCAGCTAATCGAAAAATCATTTACATGCATGATGACATTATGAAATAAATAATTTAAAAATGTATGAACGAAATAGTTTTTTTGTGAATGTAAGAATATTTTTTATTTTACATAAACAAGCGGTAGCTTATAAACTAAAAAAACATTTAGTATCAACCAAATGCAATAAAACAATTGTTAATGAAGAGCATTTAGCACTTATTATAGATTCTCCTTTGTTTTTTTAGAAAGAAAAAAACTGCAGAATAAAGTTATGATACTTTTAGGCATGTCAGATAAAAGAAAGTTACTGCTCTTTTATCATTTTTTAAAATGTAGATATTCTGATCTGTTTTTTAAAAGTATAGTAATTATTCAAAACATATTCCTAGAATTAAAAATATTAGGTAGTAGACAAATGACTTATTATGAAGTTTTATGATAAAAAATGAAAATATGCATATAAAAAATAAATGTATATTCCTATATTCAATATGCTTACTTTTTTTTATTAGATAAAAAGTCAAACTAAAAAGAAAACGCCAATAGAAATATAGAATAAATATAGAAATACGAATAGGAAAATTTTTAATTTTAATAAGAAATTCTATATTCTTCAGTACTAAATGTCTAAATAAATTTGCTAAATATTTAATGCATATTAATTTATATTCAATTATCTAATTTAAATATTATTAAACGTGTATTACCTTTGCTGACAGTTCATCTTTCACTTCTTTAATATAAATCAAACAAGTTCCATCAGGAAGTATTTCCTCTTGATAACTGTAATTTTCTGGTAATAAATCCATTTCACTTCTTATGGAAGACTTTAAAACGTCAAACCTACGATGAAATTAAAGAAATAATAATGTTACATAAGTAATGTATTACTATTTTTACTTAACGATTGAACCACGTGGAAAAGACCGCTTGCAAAATATAAACAGCGAACGACCAGCGAAGCGACTCAAGGCAGAACAAAATAACAAAAAAAATATCATCACCAAATCGCCAAGCAAGCAATCATGTGCCAAAAGTTGAAATTTCAACGCATAACAATTCGACCAATAGGAATATAGCATACGATGTTACTGATTTCTACTATGTAGCATCCGATTATATGCCATGTGGACCCTTACTGCTAACTACTGATGGACATCGGTATATTTTAACTGCAGTATGCATGGCGTCCAGATATCCGGAGGCCGTTCCGCTTGTGGACCTCACCTCAATTAGAGTGACTGAGGCGCTGCTGAATATATTCAGTCGTATCGGATTTCCCCGTCACATCCAAAATGATCAAGGAAAATCATTCACCTCAGTTTTAACGACCGAATTTCTAAATAGATTTGGCATTAAGATCAGTCGTAGTTCGGTTTACCATCCACAGTCAAATCCTGTGGAGAGGTATAATAGGACTTTGAAACGACTATTGAGGGCATTGTGTATCGAATCAGGTACCGATTGGGACAAACATTTACCTGTGATTTTATTGGCTCTTCGAAATGTGATTCACGAAAGTACGGGTTATTCACCAGCTGAGTTGGTGTATGGAAAAAACCTCCGAACACCAGAAACGTTAATAATGGAACGTTGGTTAGATCCCCCACCTGAAAATGATATAGTGACCGAATATGTATTCAAATTAATAAATCGTTTGAAACGTTGTCACGAAGTAGCTGTTACACACATGGAAGAAATGCAAGGTAAAAGAAAGCTGTGGTACGATAAAAATGCAGTTAAACGAGAGTTCAAGGAAGGGGATTTAGTGTTGGTTTTAGCCGTAGCTAGACCAAATAAACTGTCCGTACAATGGATCGGTCCGGGAAAAATTAAGAGTAGAATATCCGAAACTAATTATGTAGTAGAACTACCAGAAAAAAAAATCTCAAATTTATCATGTAAACATGCTGAAACCCTATTATACCCGACCCGAACATGTAAATTTGTTGTGCTCCGAGGAGGATTTAAGTTTAATGGAAGATCAAGATTTAGACATTCCATATTTAGATAATAATTCTACCATTTTTGACTTCCAGGAGATAGTTTATGAGTTAGAGAAACGTTTAAATGAAGCACAAATTATCCAATTGAAAGAGATTTTGACTAAATATGCTGCATGTTTTTCGAACGACCCCGGCCTAACCAATTTGGTGGAACACGATATAATTCTAACTAGTGATGAACCCGTTCGTGCGAAACCTTATCGGATGTCGCATAGACAAACCGAAATTGTAAAAATGGAGATTCAAAAGATGTTAAAATTAGGAATTATTGAACTGGGTGAGTCGGACTATACGTTGCCTTTAATATTGGTAGAAGTTCCCGGAAAAGAACCGAGACCGTGCATTGATTATAGACAACTAAACAAAAAAAATAGAACGGAATATTTTCCCCTCCCTAGTATAGAAGAACGGGTTGAACAAGTAGCCTCAGCTAAATACATAACCATCCTAAATTTGGCAAAGGGATATTGGCAAATTCCTTTAAGTCCCAGAGCTCAACGTTATACAGCGTTCTGTACAACTTTCGGATCCTTTCGCTGTTTGCGAATGGCGTTTGGATTAAAAAATGCTCCGTTTTTCTTCAGTAAAATGATGTCAGGACTACTACGAGAGATGGAAGCATTCGCAGTTCCTTATCTAGATGACGTTGCGGTATTTTCGGACACCTGGGAGGACCACTTAAAACATCTTACTGTAGTTTTGGATAAAATCAACAAGGCAAATCTGAAAATAAAACCGTCAAAATGCAAATTTGCTCAAAACAACGTTCAGTATTTAGGTCACGTTGTAGGAAATGGGTCTCGGTCACCAGCAGAAGCCAAGGTAGTGTGCGTAAAAAAATTCCCCACTCCCCAAACGAAAACACAGGTCCGAGCTTTTCTCGGCCTCGCAGGCTACTATCAGCGGTACATAAAAAATTTCTCCGTAATCGCTGCTCCTCTCAGCGATGCACTAAAAGGGAAAAGGACGCGCGAAAAGATTGAATGGACGTCCGCGTGTGAGACCGCTTTTTGCACTCTCAAAAGAAAACTTACGGAAAAACCTGTCTTGCATGCACCGAACTTCCAGCGGGAATTTATTGTTCAGGTAGACGCCTCGGCCTGTGGTGTTGGAGTAGTGTTAAGCCAAAAAAACGAAACAGGGGACGAGCATCCGATTTTATACTTAAGCCGAAAGTTCTCTCCGGTGGAAAGGCGCTACAGCACCACCGAACGAGAATGTGCCGGTATTGTTTTTGCCGTAAAAAGGTTGCACTACTACTTAGACGGTCGAAAATTTAGAATCATAACAGATCACAATCCTTTGCGGTTTTTACAAACTCATGCGAGTTCGAATTCAAGACTGATGCGATGGAGCCTTGCTTTACAACCGTACGATTTTGAGATCGAACATCGTGCAGGAAAAAAACATAAAAATGCTGACAGTCTCAGCAGAGCGGCTTTTGACCAGTAACACTGTATCATTAAAATATAACTTAAAGGTATTTGTTTTAATACTATATATTTAGAGGATACTTATTGTTGTTGTTTTGTGGTGTAACTAAAAGTGTCATATAAGGAATAAGATTTATATCCGAGTAGATATTTCTCGCATTTTTAGAAAAATGAATGAGAATGAGCAATTTAGGATTACAGTAAAAGGGTTGCATTATTATTAAGAATAGTTTACGCGTCTTTGTTTAGTATTGTATAAATATATATATTTGTTTCTGATTTAAACTATCCTTAGAAGATATTTATTGTTTTAAAAACATGATAACATGAAAGATAGATTTATTGTGTAAAGTACATGTGATGTTTTTTTTTTAATTTTGTTTATGCTAAAGGTAAAGCCTTGAACGAAGGTACAGTTTTTTATGTTATTGGTGTGAATATCATTATTATTATTCTTCTTGTATAACTAGTGTTCAATTGTATTGTGATAATTATTCTTCTTGTATAACTAGTGTTCAATTGTATTGTGATAATAGTATATTGCTGAATCCCTCCCACCATAATAATAGAAATAATTAAAGGAATCTCATAATAATAAATATTAATAATAATAAAAAAAATATATTCACATAAATGTTTTGTTTTGATTTTAAAAATAAAATTTGTTAGAGTAGATTTCTTTTATTTTGTATTACAGTTAACTCCTGAATTAATGGTGATTTTGCACCTGTGTGTTTAAGAAAATTTTTTTCTTGAGAAAAAAATTTAAATTTTGGTAGGGAGGAGCTGTAACGTCTTGATGACTCCTCTTTGAAATGCAACACATGGCCACTCAAACATTTCATAGACAGTATTTACTAATTGGCCACCTCGGTTAAAATCGAACTTATCCACTGAAAGACTCCAGATGGCTATAACTCTGTTAAATAAAATACTAAATTTCAGAGAGAAGTGCCCGGACTGACATTTAGGTAAATATGAACTAATGAGGGCTAAGATGGTCATGTGACCAAAGTTTTGGAGTTGAACGCAGCCAGAAGGGCAGACGCTCGAGAAAGGCGATGGAAAGCGGTCGCGTAGGCCATTTCCTACTTGTTTAGCTATATTCCCTTTTATTTCAGTGTGTGTTCTGTCATTATATGTCTGTGTTTTTTACGTAACGTGATTGTTGTTAATAAAAAGTAAAAAGACCAAGTTTGCAGTAGGGTCTTATTTAAATCCGTTACAGCACGTACTGTTTGGACATAGATAAATACATGGACATCAAATTCTTTGCGTCATCGAAATTTAAAGCTCAGCTAACAATTTTTATGACATATTTGTACAATAGAAGTATTATCGAGTTACTAATTCCATTATGTAAAGTACGTAACTGTCTGAACTCGAATATTACTCGAATTTACCGGTTATCTAAATAACTGTATTGCTAAAGCAACTTTCCAAGAGTTAAGAAAAACTGCTTTACATGTATAAATTTAATTTTCTTAATAAATCATTTATAATGGTAGAATAAAGAATATAATGAGTTTATCTTTGTGTATAGAGCAGTGTATTTAAGAGGCAGAAATAATGAAAAATTTATATTTATATAATCAAGTAATATGCAAAATTATTTTCATGACGTTTGCATGGTAAATTCAAGACAAGTTGTTATATATGATAGACATTACATTGAACAAAAGTAGAGTAATTTACAGCAAAAGTCAATAATTGCGAAAAAACGCAGTATTCAACTTCAGCTACAGCCGTTATATTTTTGCAATAGTTTCCAGGTCACAGATATCTTCATAATACTTATTATCGCCGACTCGAATAATTTGAAAACTGAATCGGCAGGAACTCAATTTAGACAACGTAGCTTTTTTTTTAAGGGGGGGGGATTTCAAGTACCAGCATATGAACTTAACAAATTATATTATCATTCAATTTTCAGGTTGCTACTATAATTTCAATATTGAAAAGGGAGTTTCTTTTTTAAATTTACTTGAAAATGAAAGCATTTTCTTGAAAATATTTTGATTTTCTTTAAAAGAATTTTAGTCACCTTGAAATAATAAAAAAATCATAAGATTTTTTTTTTTACAAGTTGTATATAGAGTTAAAAATTAGATTATAACTTTCGACGAATTAAGACATATCACGTTCCAGAAATTCATAAACTAATAATAACTGAAATAGAGTCATTTCTACCAACTTCTGATCGTGGAATACAACACACGTTCAGGTCTTATTATCGAGTCCAGAAATATATGCTTAAAAACTGAATTGTTGAATATTAATCCTGGTTTTAGTAACATATAATATTGCTTTCATTAAGATATTTCTTAAAATCGGCATTTTTGTGAAAAATCATCAAACACAAAATACTTCAAATTTTAAGGAAAATGGGAGGGAATTTCTACCGATTAGTGTTTTCAGCTCCTCCTTCTATAGCATAAAGTTTTTCGTAGATGCAAAAAATTACATTGGTTGTTTGAGAAGACTGTTATCAAATGTGTTTAAATTTAAGATTCATTTTAATTTTTCCACCTTAGTGGATTTTATATTTAAAATTCCTTTCTACTTGATAGTTGTTGTTTTTTGAGTTTAATAAATTTAATCAGATTTCACTAAATCTATAATTTTACTACTGATGATTTTACTATTGATGATTTAGGGATCTAGAGATAGTTACAGATTTATGAATGTAGAGATAGAGTAAAACAGTTTTCTGGTAATTTTTCGGGTTTTTTGAATAACGGTAATTTTCCGGTTTATTTTTCGGTAGTTTTTCGTTTATAATGGCGTCACCCGTTATAAAGAAAAAAAATACCACAGATGTGGTTTATGGCATGAAAAGAGTTACCATTGTTTCCAGAGACAGTGAATCATTATTTTTCACTGACACATGTTTAATATTTGAAATATTTTTTAAATGTTCAAATATACTATCAGCTTTTGTGTCAAAAGTAAACATTTAATAGGTTACGTGAAAGACATTTTTTAAAAGTCTTACAGATATGTATATGAATATAGAGATATATATACGAGATATATATATATATAAATACAGATATATATATCGGTATATTTGATTATTTCTTTTCTGAACTCATTATATTATTGTAAAAATGTAAATCAATTTTAACGTAAACAAAGTCAACCATTAATGCTCATGAAACTTTTAGCACGTTTTAAGTATTATAAAAAAAAATATTTTTAAATGACATTTTGGGATTGACCAATTTAAATATCTAAAAATGCTGTAAAAAACTGTGGAATAATGCAACTTGGAAAGGAAACTTTAAAAGGTTGAAAAAATATGACCTTTTTTGTTATATTATTGAAACACAAATGATAAATATTGCACAATAACTTCTTTTACTGAACAGACTTATGTGTTTGGGAAGAGATATAAAATGAACTGAAATAAGAATAATTATAAAAGTATAGAAAACCAATGATTTAAAATGCACAAATACTGCATGGAATGGTAAAAAACATCCATTTCGAATATACTATCAGGATTCTTCACCAGTGCTAGACTCAACGTGCTAAAAAACAAAGCTGGAATAAAAGCTATTTATAGCACTCTGAATCTTACACTGATGAAGAATCCCGATACTTGATTTGAAACGGCTGTTTTCTACCTTTCAATGCATTATGTGTACATTTCTAATCGTTGGTTTTCTATCCTTGCACATTTCTTTTCACAAAAAATTTTTTTTTGCTATTTTAATAAAAGTAATTATACATCTTCCTTGTGTAATGATCTGGGTACATTTTAATGTTTTATCACTTATATTATTCGTCAATTGCTTCATTTTTAATAATATTATCAAAACTCTGCAAACGATATTAAAAAGGATATTAATGTATCAAGATTGTAATATCCAAATGTCTCATTATTTTAAACTTATTTAAGAAGGATTTAAACAAATTAAGTGGGATTAGTACTTCATATATTGTATAAATTTTTTACAGATGCTTATTTTATTATATTAAACACGTTATTTTGTAAAATCTTATGAAAAAATTAAGCCTTTTGTCTATAAATTCCATTTTTAGTCTTCTTATTTTTAAAATGCAATTTAGCAAATGCTACAAAAATCATTTGACATTTATATGCCAAGTGAAGCGAAAATTATATATTAAAATTATCACGCTAAAAGATTTACACATGAATCAATGTCTATAAACCTTTGACATTTCAAAATAGATTTAGGAATATGTATTTTTTTTTTTATTCTTCTTTTGCAGAGAATTATTTAACTGATTTATTTTAATGTAAAAATTTAAGTGGAATCTAAAATAATCTGGTTATTATATATTCATATACCGTGTTCATTAGCTAGTACTTAAATTACTATAAAGCATAGAATGCATTTTGAGCTTGCTTATACAAAAGCTACTTTTTATTAAACATAAACCTGAATATTTAATATTTTATTAATTATTATTAATTGTATTAGCTTTCTTTTTTATAATAGATGTATTTTGTAAAATCACATAATTGTCTGAAGCTGGTATAAAGATATTTAGACAGATTAATTTAAAACAGATAAGTTGTTAAACGCTTTCTAACATCACACAAAAATAATAAGTAATTTATGTGTGAAAAATAAAGTATGAAGTTTTAAAACCGAAAGTAAAATATGAAACGCAGGCATCATTACTTGATTAAGTTTCTATATCCAGCCACAATAAAATTAAAGTTGATACACTACTGTTATTTCAGTAACAATTTCAATATAGTATTTATTTATACATTTTATTAATTATTAGCATATAAAAACTATGCGCTTTTAATAAATATTTTATTAACTGTTAAATGTGTGTGTCAAATAATAATGATATAAGCATGAATATATTATACGTATATTTACAGACTCTTTATACGGCTACACTTTTTTCTGCATTGAAACTAACTAATGCATGCAAATAAATACATTTTAGGTTCACTAGTGTAAAAGTTATCCCTTTTCAATCATTCAAATCTCTTTGAAAATGGAATATAAATATTTGGAATTACATTAGGAAAATTTACAGCTTATGCTATTTTTTCCTTATTTAAGATTCCCAGAAAGATGTGAAGTCATTTTGTTGATGCTCTTTATATGTAAATTAAATAATTCAAACACTGTTTGTAAAAGCTTAAATAAACCAGTACTATAATTTCAATGTTTATGTTGTTGTTGTTGTTGTATGTATGTCGGCCAATTATCTACACTATGGGATATAGGCCCTAAGGGTGGGATGCCCTCCGTGGGGATCTTACTAAGGGAACCTAACCCGTATTTACGCAAGGTTCGAAGAAAACCAAGAAAAACTCTGAACGGTTAGGCCGACGGTCGCGATTGGGTTCGAACTCAGCACCTACCGTCTACCAGTTTGAGGTCAGAACCTCTCGGCCACTAGTGGAGCTCAATGTTTATGGAAAACCTATTTTTATACATATTTTTCTCGCAATAAAAATCAGGAAAACTCAAAAATACTTCAATAGATAAAAATGTAATAATATTGAAGAACGTGGTAGATTTATAAAAAGAAACTATTACATTAAAATTTTATCGAGTGTGAAAATAATCTTGAAAATCTTGAGTGGGAAATCTCATAAATAAGAACTTACATTAAAAAAAAAAAACTGAATAAAACAGTTTAACATACACTTTATTTTATGTGGCGTTTAATGCAGTTTATGTACGAAAGAAAGATGGGTATTTACATAAGACATATATATATATCACGATAACGTATGTGGCACAAAAATCCCAATTATCTGTTAATTGTTTAATGGCAACATCCAATAAAAGATATCTTATGGGTTACATTGCAAAGGTACTTTGATTATAAAGCTTCAATTATTTTCATTTTATCATTATTTTTATTTTATCTGTTCATTTTACTGAAAAAAATAAAAGTCATGAATTTTAAACTTTTGAGTGAAAGGATTATATTATTATATTTTAAATAATTAATGAAATACGAAAAAATGCCACGGGTAAAATATTTTGCGATTTATTATCTGCGCCGGGCTAGCATTAAAATATTAAGTTCTTCATTTATCAGATGCCATAAATGCACCACATTGGCGCGTTATTTTTCTGACGCCAATTTGGCGAAAACTTCGTTTTCCAATACAAATTAGATACATATTTTTTAGCTAAATTCTAATATTTTTAAAAGGAAACAATAAATTAAAAAAAAGTTTAGTTAATTATAATATATAAAACAATTTAGATTATTTAAAAAAGAAAATAAAAGCAAACAAACAGTTTATTAATAAATAAATAACAATACCCGGATTACCATGTGAGGCACATATATTATTGCCATTTTGTTCCAATCGCACCAATATGGTGCGTAAATGACATTTTTGTCTATTTCTATAGCAGAATATTCTAATTTGGCAAAAAATGAGCAATTAAAATAAATTATGAATAAAAGCAATATGATTTAATGCTTATTATACATTGAAGGGAAACCAAACTGGTCGCGAAGGCCGGTTAGTCTTCCATGTTATTCGTTATTATATTCCCCCTCCTCAACATATCTAGAGAAGGAAATTTACAGTACATGTTCAATGTACTGATAGAGAAATACCTTGATTTGGTAATATTTTGTATTTAAAAATGCGTATGTGTATTTACTTTGGTAAATTTCTAGACGTAGTATAGTTCTGCAAATTTAAAACACAATTTTTAAAGCACATACATAGGAGACTAGGGAAGGTTGACCATAAATCAGTTTTGACTCACTTTTCAGTTTTCAGATTAAAAAGAATTTCAGAGTTTTGCAAGTAGGAGGCAATCAAAGATACCAAAATTTTTTGTAAATGAAAGTTTTTCAAACATGTCTGAAAAAGTCGGTGTGTTTTCAGTTTTAAAAGTTTGTTTATTTTTTATTGTAAGATTTTCTTGGTTAAAATAATGTAAAAAAAATCCAGTGAGTAGGTTTTAAGTAATGTAGAAATGTTGAGGTGTCATTCGACTCATAAAGATCGCACAGTAAATTAGGCAAAAAATAACTTTATGCTATACTTTAGAAAGTGGCTTCGTAGGGAAGCTTCATCCAGTCAATGTGCGGAGATTTAACAATATGGTCAAAGCTGCTTTTGAAATCTTCAAACTAGAGACAGCATATAATGAAATGTTAATGGTTATATTTCTAAAATGATGTAAAATTATAGTAAAATGGAGATAAGAAAAAATGCTTAAAATGGATTAAATGACGAAGTAAAAAGCTACTATATCAGGCAAGAAAATAATTAATGAACTATAAATGGAAATTATGATAGGAGCTTTTATTTTATTTCAATTGTGTATATAGTATGTAAATAAGAATAATGAAAAGCACCGAAAAATACAAAAGATTCAGCGTTAAAAAAATTGTTTATTTATTCCTCTGAAAAAAATAAGATGATGAATGAAAGAAAAAAAATCGAAGTGTGTGCAAACTATACGAGACCTAGTTTTGCCATTTTTTTTTCTTAAGTGTGTATTTAAACGAAATTTACCGTAATTTCGGGTGTATAAGCCGCGGGTCAAACAATTCTTTTTCGACCCAGAATTTTTTAAGAAGTGAGTGTAACTACTTAGATAGCCGTAAATATTTGTCTTCAATCACTAAATAAGATTTCTGGGTCTAAAAAGAAAATTTTATTCCGCGGCTTTTACACCCGAAATTACGGTACTTCCTGCGTCTCTCATCTCGTCTAAATAGGTTTGTTTATGTATCACATTTTTCCAAATATTTTTAATAATAATGAAACTCTGCAGCATAAAGTTATTCTGCCTTTTATAAAACTGATTTTATTTCACTTAAGAAATACTTCATTGTAAAATAATGTAGGTCAAGCCTACAATATGGGGGAACCTTGATCTATTATTTCCCAGTAATTTCAGATATTTGACAGTAATTTTGGATTATCTTTTCTAAATAATATTTTTTTTGTTAATTTTTTTGCTATACACAACCATTATGCATACTTTAATTTTAACTCTGATATTACATTAAATGAATGTAATACGGCTTAATATTAGATTTTTCTAATAATACAAAATCTTAAGACAAACTTAAAAAAAATCGAATTGTTAAAATGCTTTTATGAATGTCTAAATATAATATATCTAATTTAGAATTTGGGCAGAAAAAGACTAAAATTAAATAAATAAAACATTTAAATACATTATTCAAACTTTAGTTTAACAAATCCCGTTGCAAAAAGCACAAGGTAAAATTAAGTAATAGGATAGAAACAATAAATATAAAAATACTAACAGTAAAATAGCTACAAGAAAAATAGCATAGGGGGAATATTGTATAGAAATTTGCAATTAGGTAAAATAAAAAGATTTCTTCCTTAAATCTTAAATTTTGGAGTTTTTTTTCATGAGAAGCACGTTTGAATATAACTTGATAGGAATAAAGCGGTTACTTAAAATATTTTTTTTTAAATTCTTTGTAATGCCTGGAATTTTCCTTGCTAAAATACCATTTTTAATAATGAAAAATTCCATTAAAATTTTTTTGCGTTTATTCACATTTAATAATTCAAAAGAGAATAGCCAGTTTTAACCTCTACTTTTAATTCGAAATTTATAATTCACACCGGATATTTCGATAGAAGAATTTTCACTTTATGTGATTAGTAAATGTCTGTAATTAAGCAAAGGATAGAAAACTAATTATTGTTTGTGGTAGAAATTCCAAGTTCCTTAATGGAAATGGATGCAAGACACGCAACCCTGCTTCCAAGTGTAGTTTAAAAGTATTTTGAACTTCAGTTTCACTGCCTGATTGTTAAAATGTCTCTAATGTGACGAAATTTCAATAAAAAATATTAAATTTCTTTTATTTGAAAATCAGAAATTTGCCATTTTGAAGGCCCAGCTAATCAGAAATATTATTAAACATAATCTTATTCGAACAGTTTTTCAGAACGCTAAGAGGTTTAATGTCACTATTTCTTTTTATTTCAATTTATCTCTAAGTTACAAATTAGCATCATTTAATAGAGGACCCTAGAAGTTAAAGGGTATAAATAACAAAATTAAAAAAAAATGAACTACGTGCACAAATGGCCTATAAATATGCTTTTTTTTCTTTTCAGGTAAAGAAATATATCTTATTTTCTTATTATGCGTTGTTATAGAGATAAACCACTTTTTTCCGAAAAATAATTAATATGAAATAATTATACATTTAAAGAAAATTATGCTGAAATCTTTTGTACAGTTATTTAAATAAGAGTTCAAATGAAACAAGCGTCAGATTCTTCTTTCAATTCAGTAAATTATTATTAAGTTCAACTTCAATGTTTATTACCTTTAAATTCATTTTACTCCAAATAATTTTTTTATCACTCGTACCTCTTGGCTTCTGAGGGCATCAAGATAAAAAGTTTGTTTAAGCCGTCTGCAAAAAGATGAGCTAAATAAGTGTGCTAATGCAATTATGAAAATAGCAACTATAAAAATAGCAACATTAATGCAATTATAAAAATAGCAACAGGAGATGTAATTTCATCCTGTTTTCATTTAAAATAGCATACATAAGTATGAAGTGGAAAAATATGAAAAACGAATTACAGATCCAGATAAAAGATTTAAATTTTGTAATGTTAGGCACATTCAAGGTTTTTTTTTTTTAAGTATGAGGAAAAACTCTTTTTAAACATGATGTAAAATTAATCGCAGGCTCTTCCTTAAAGTAAAAAGTTTTGTTGAATACTAAAATTGATCCTATCTGAGCAATCAATTGATCAGGAGTACATATTATGCCTTTATAGAAAGATAGTAAGTATCTTCTTTCTGTAAGCACGACAAAGAGAACATTTCGGCATAGAATTCAAGTCCCCTAATATCCGGTACATAATCCGCAGCACAAACAATTTTGTTTCAACTCAGAATTTTTTTTCTGTAATTGAAGACAAATATATTCCACGATTTAAAAAGTTTTTATTTCTAACTTAAACGTTTTATTTAAAAAAAATTCTGGGTCATAACATCAATATTTGATCCCCGGATTGTCCGTCAGAAATTCTGATACACAACGCAGATATCAGATTAAATAGACCAAATACTGCGTTATCATTATTATCTCAAACTCAAACTAGGAATGAAGATTTTAATAAATTAAAAATCATATTTCGGAGAAATAATTACCAGAATAGTATTGTAAGAGAATACAATTCAAACATGATAATAAAAATATACTTTGCAACGATATACTATCATACAATATCTATGGGGTATGGGAAGATCTGTTGCATAATAGATAAAAGGTCGCAGTGTTGGTAAATTTAGTGCCTTTATATGACATTTGATGTCATTTGACGTATATACTCTAAATTACAGTAGTTTCTTCTGGACAGTTAGAAAATAGGCGGAAAAAATAATAACATCATTTAAATCGCCACAGATAATGACTGTATAATAGTTGAAAACATTTTGAGTTTAATTGTTTTTTATGTTTTTATTATATTTTAAATAAATTTATATTATATGTATGCACCTGAAAACAATATTAGTTCATTTATTTGTCCTTTTTTTACACAAATTTTAATTATTTAAAAATCAAGATTCATAGAGGTAAAAAGTTTTTGAAAGTGGTGGAGAGGTACCCAGATATTTTACATTGAAAATGTTAAGCACAAAGAAAATCTAAATATATTTTTAAACTTGCGGCAACGGAAACCGTTTATTTTCAGTAAATTATTAAAACATTTAAAACGGTAATGAAAAATAGCAAAATAGTAGATAGTTCTATGCAAAATAATCAATAATAATAAATAAAGGGAACGGCAAAATAAAATAAATAATGATAAATAACAAATAACTTACTATTTCAAAATGGAAAAGCGAGTGAGTTAAATTCTATGAGAGCATGGGAGTGTTTATCTGTATTTAGGCACCGAAAGTCATCTGCAGAAACTGAACTCTCACTGGAGCATAGCGCCCGTACATGTGCTCTGACGATGATACATGTAGTAAAAGTTGGTACTCCGTGCGATAATGTGATTGTGTTTCTCTCTCTCTATGATGAATCGTTCTCGTCAATGAATCATCTGGTACTCACTGGAAGGCTTGCTCGCGCATGCGTAGAGACCAGTTTTAAGTATGCTGACTTTTTTCCTTTATCGTTTTAATATATAGATATGTTCGAAAGATAATCATTTCTACTTTCGTTCAAGTTTTGTGACATCATGTGTAAGAAATCACGAAAATACAAATGCGCTTTTAAACCGTTCTAAATGTTTTAATAATTTAAACATAAATTAAAACATTTGTTTTCAGTAAAAACAAAACAAAACAAAAAAAAATCACAGCAAAGAGATCCGGATGCGCGGATGATAATGAATGAATTAATTTTACTTTATTTGTAAACAATAATATCAATAGCATAGATATTAGTACTGAAAAATAAAAACACCATTTAAAATTCGTAAGGGTATCAATGATTTAAGTCACTCGAAATCAATCTATAACTTACTATTTTTTAAAAATAAAGAACATCATATCTTCTGTCGTGTCTACATGAACTTGTTTATTTTTTTCACATTCTCAAAATAAAATATTTTTTTCTTTTCCCGGTCCGGCATATTTTTCTGGGATAGCATTTTATTTTTCCTATTCAATATATATTCTAATATGATTTATTTTAAGCTATCTGATAAAAGAAAAAAGAGCCATCTCATAGAAAAAAGAGAGAACAAAAAATAAAAATAAAAAAATACACAATATCCAGTATTTCCCTCCTCTTACTTCTTTTACAGACCTGTGATTCGTCCTCGAGTATTTTAAAATTTCTTTTTCGTCAGCAATTTTTTATGGAATCTCACACAATCAATTCGAGAATTGGTCGCAGAAAAAGATAGAGTATTTCTTCAAAAGATCGTAGAAAAATATCAAAAATAAAACCCGTCGAATTTCTGTTTCAGATAAATTTTCAATTTAAAAAGTATAGTTGGTGTAAAATTTTCTGACAAAAAAAAAAAAGTGAGATTAAGTTCAAAATTAGTTCTAAATATAAAATTCAAGGTAGATAAATCTTATTGAAGCAGGGGATTGGCATTGGAAGCTGGCACTGAACACAGGGATTTATTAATTCATATAAACTAAATTTTAATAGGTTAAAATAAAAGGTATACTGTCATAATGCGTTTAAATATAAAAGGTAGGTTTTTATCTGTCTGTGTGTAAGTGCGCACGCTGTAACCTGAAAAAAGAATGCAATCCACATAATGTTAAAATTCGGCTGAATCGTACCTTTATGCTTCAAACCATGCATATCGAAAACAATTTTTTGAATTTTATCTGTAATTGTTTATGCTTTTTTTTTTGCATTTTGCATTTTGCATTTTGCATTTTGCGGTATTTTTTAAAAATTCGTAAAATAGAATTCTATTTCAATATTTCGTCCATTAAACTTATATATATGTCCATTAAACTTCCATATATATATATATATATTAAGAATTTTACAGCACGTTTTCAGGATTTTTTAAATTTGATTCTAAGAGGATTTTTTCGTCTTTCACAGCGATTTTTCCACATTCCGAAAAAAATCTGATTTTAACATTTTACCCAATTAGCTAATTTCAATCTGAAAAAATTATTAAATCCATCTATTTAGTTTTTTTTTTTTTTTTTTTTTTTTTTTTTTATGGGATATTTAGCGGGATTTTTCTGTATATTTCAAATGAAAATTTGACATTTGTTCTCAAATAGGTAAACTGTCGCCAGAATTTTTTGCTTTCAGTGATTAAATTCAAATTGGAAGAATGACAAATCAGCTCTTATGGGAATTTTGAAAATTTAATTTTCATTTTGTTCGAAATAAACAAATCGGGAATTGCAAGTCATATGTAGCAAAAGATGTGCATTCTTACATAACGGAAGTTTGAAAAATATTCAGATGTTGGCTTGATAGTATACAGTACTTTTTATACATTGGAAGTATCTGAAATCTTTTGTGTGTCCCTGTAAATATTATCTGCAATTTATCATACAGGTAGTAATCTTTAGCAAACGTCAGCAATGTATATCATTTATTTTATGGAAATAAAATGTGAAATAGTTTATTAAGATTGGGACGCTCTCTAAAAAAATGATTTTTTTTTTTTTTTTTTTTTTTGCATGTAAAGTAATAAAAAATACACTTTGCAACACATATTATACAGAATGTATATTTTACTATATACAATGTAGATGCAAATTTATTTTATCATATTTAAAGAAGTATAATATCATTTCAATGCACTTAAAACAAGTCTTTCCCGCTAGCCACAGTAGAATGCAATAATTTTGATTCTCCCTATAATTATTAAAATATGCATTTGATTTTCATAAATCTGGAAATGATGTGACAAAATTATGCAACAACTATATACTTAAAATTTCAAAGAATTCAATTGGGTAATTTTTGCGTTGTTATCCGCGGCTGAACAGGCGGAGAGACTGAATGGCGGTTATAGGTGCTAAGTATTTATATAATTATGAACGTACCTAAAAAAATAATTATTAAACATTCGCTTGTTTCGAGACAGAAGTAGTCATAGCCTGATCAGGAATATGCTACCGAAGCTAGTGCTTACCACCGTCCTCAATTCAAGATTTTTTCAATTCTATGTCCGATTTAAAAACCGCTGAAAAAAATGTATCTTAATAAATAAAGTTTAATGCTACTTTTTTATTTAATGATTTTTTATTTCTTAAATTAATTAATTTAATAACTTATACAAAGCTCAAAGCTTAATTAAAAATTTATTGGCGCCTTTAATGCAAATACACATTCTGATAATGTAACATATGTGTAAAAATTTTTATAGAAAACATGTATAACTTTATAATGGATGGTTAGAACACTAAATGAAATCTTTTGAACTAATTTTTCAAAAAGACTAAATAAGTTCATATTCCGTGGTATTTATCTCGCCGCGCAGCAGTCATGGAGATTTCTATTTAAATCTAGTTCTGCTATGTAAAGGAATTTATTAAATTTCACCATAATGTTTGTGAAATGGTCTTCAAATATAGAACAAAGTTTAATATGAATAACGTAAGAATACTTTAGAAAATCAACACGAATTGTAAAATACAATAAGAAATAATGTTACGAAATTTCTATAATAAAAAGAGGATAAATGTATAGAAGTATTTAGGTAGTGACATTACTTTTATTACACTTTGGATTTTTAGTTTTCATTGAAAAGTCATGATGTTTATTAGTTAATTTGTTTCGTTTTCTTTCGTTTAAGTGATATGTATTCTCACTTATCAAATTAATTTTAAAAATTTCTTAGCATTATTTGCGTTTCATATTAAAACATATCTAGTAAACAAAAAACAAAAAAAAAATAAAATAAAAATAAAAATAAAAAATAAAATTACAACAAGGAAACCCGGATTTGCGAATAGTAATTAGGGAATTTATTTGATTTTATTTGTGAACAGTGTTTTTAATACCATAGATAATAATGCTTAAAAACAAAAACACAATTTAAAGTTAGTAAGGGTACCAATAATTAAAGCCACTCTATATAAATGTATAATTGTAACACGCGCTTTCCAAAGGAATAAAAGAAAAAAAAATAGACTCACGCGTCACGTGACCTGAGTTTTGCTAAATTAAAAAAAAAAATGTAGTTGTAATATTTCGCGTTTAAAAGAAATCTGGCAACACTAGTTCTATTAAAAAAAATGTTCTTTTCTTAGTGATATTGGAATGTTGGTTGAAAACTGAGTTTTATATCTTGTGATGGTGGCGTGCGCCAGAATTATGTAAAAGCTTTATTTGTATATAATGTGTGTGCGTTAGTGTCATATTTGTAAGTGTCGTCTTTTCAAGTAATAAAAAGTTTATAAAGAAGAATGCAACCTCGTGATATGTATTAAGATAAGTTATCACTTCTTTCTTTCTTCTCTTCTACATTTGTAAGACGACTTTTTACAAAATGGCTACCCAACGTCTGGTTACGAATCAATTCCAAAGTATTCAGCAATCTTAGTTCCAGAAAAGTTCGATATTTTGATAATGAAATATGATTAATAAGAATGAAAAAAAATGGCTCGAGCGGTCGTGCTCGTCTTTTTGTGAAGTATATTTTAAATGATTAACATAGTAAGTTTGTTTCGTTGATGTGAAATCATTCGATTGTGAAATATGTACGAAATAAAAATGCATGCATGTTTAATGCAAGAAAATGGCACGAGCAGTCGTTACTCGTTTGTTTGTGAAATGTGTTCTTCAAAGCTTGCATGTTCTGTGCCTTTAAAGTTCTCGTTCTTCGTTTGTGAAAAAATTTTTACGGAATAATCTTATGCCAAGCGCCATTTTCATTTGTTTGTGATATATGTTCTACGGACTGAATTTTTTTAATTTTCTGCTTCAGTCATCGTCGTTTCATCTTATATGTGTTTATTTTGGAACATTTTAAAGTTCGATACTTTTGTCATATATTTTCAATAAGTAAGCCAAGTTTTAAAGTATCTATAATTCTTTTCGCAAGTTACCACATTTTACCTGTCTGTAACATTTTGCATACCACATATTAGTTTTAATTTATTGATTACTTTACAATTTATTTATGTATTGTGTAATTCCCCTTCCCTCCCCATGCTTATATTTTTTATTCTTTTGTTTATTTTCATTCTCTGCATGCATGTTTAATTTTTATCTTTATTAAATAACAACTTTTCTTACTTCGAATAAAAAAGAAAAACAATAAAAAAAAGGGTTGATAAATAATAAAATAAGCATTTATTTACGTTGATATTATTTTTCTTTTTTTTTTTACAAATAGGGAAATAAATTGAGTGAAAAAAAGGGAAAAATATATTAAAAGGTATTTATACTTTGTATTTCAAGTGTCATATGGTATGTGTTTATTATTTTTTGTTTGTTTTGTTGTTGGTTTCGCAAGATAACAGAATTTAATTAGAAATTCTATTTGAGTGTTCTGTTGTTAGTTATTTTTAAGCATTTAATTTAGAGTTCCTGATATATTGTGAAATAGCATTGAATACGATTTTTAAAACAGATTGAGTAAGTTTTTGCATTTATTTATTTATTTATTTTTATGAAATAAGACTTTCTTTTCTTTTAAAGTTATATTGAAAAAAACTATATTACGTAGTCTTGTCTTGATAATATGATAATAATATTGCTTGACATTTTAATTATTCAGATATGTTTTGACTTATTTAGAACATTGTTTATGAATGTTGCCAACAATTCAGTACTAGTTTTATATCAGTTAAAATAATGTTTTGATTAAATGACACGTAATGACAAACTAGTTTATTTATATCAGCAATAATTTAAAGTATATTTTCTTAAAAAAAAAATAAATAAATAAAAAGTTTGAATTTTAAAGATACTTTTATGAAGTTTTATGAAGTTTAATTATTTTAAAAGTATATTTTGCTAACGTTAAAGTTCGCTGTTTTGTTTTATTAATGTCTTGTTTATATGAGTTGTAAAGCAAAGCTCACGTCCGGGGAACAATTAATTTAAATCGAATTTTTAGCATTTGTGGGGTATATATTTTGTTGTTTTGCTAAAGGTAAGAATGTCCGACCTCAACAAAGCATGAAAAGAAGACCTATTTCAGGTCGCTTTAGAAATGAATTTAGATGTACAACCCTCTATGACTGTTGTCACATTGCGTGATAAGATTAAATCCTCTCCCTCGTATGAAGTTGATTTCGTAAATTCGTTAGTCAGAAACCAAATTGCGACTCGCGAGGAAGAACAACGTAAACGAGACTTAGAGGAAAAGGAAAAAGCAGCTGAATTAGAACAGCGTAAATTAGAAGTAGAAGAAAAACGTCGTTCGGAAGAACTGGAATTAAAAAAGTTTGAGATGAATTTTGAGCTTGAGAAGCTTAAGTTACAGGCTCAGAGCTAAAGTGTTTCCAGTGGAGCGGTAGGTGGTAATGCGGCAGGGATAATGTCTCATCCAGAGAGTAAAATAGATATCCAGAAGCTGTTGCCTACATTTAAGCCAGAGACAGATGATGTAACATTGTTTCTGGTGCTCCTGGAACGACAGTTAAAGCTTTCGAAGGTACCAGAACACCTCTGGGTTTCTTATTTACTAAGTGTTGTACCCTCTTCTATATCTACGCTTATTGCTCGTGAAAAAGAAGAAAACGCTTCAGATTTTTCACATGTTAAAGGTCTACTTCTAAAAAGATTTAAAATTAGCGCTGAAAGGTTTAGGCAGCTGTTTTTCACGCATTGCAAAGATAAAGAAATTACTTGGAGAGATTATTACTTCGAGTTACGTGCTTACTTTGAAAACTGGCTTAAAGAGTTAAATGTAACGTCTTTTGAAGCTCTTCAGGATCTGATCATAGCGGATCAGATGAAAAGGCGCATGCCTGTCGAATGCAAACAACATATGTTAGATGATTGGGAACATTTAAATTCACCAGTCGACCTTGCCGGAAAATTAGATGCGTATGATACTATCAGGTCTACGTTTTCTAAAAAAGATTCGGTTGTACCCCAGGAGAAAAAAGAGTATTCTCGCCGAGAAAATACTTGGAAGCAGAGTAAGCCTCCAAAAGAAGACAGATCTTCCCCCACGTTTGATAATCGTCACTTAGAATCCGAGATATTCTGCTATGGTTGTGGCAAAGTGGGATTTATAAAGAAGAAATGCCCAAATTGTTCCCCTATGGTTAAAAAACAAACAGTGCAAGCTCATCGTCTTCAGCTATATAGTTTAAATACATCAGCAGTTTCAGCTCCAAATGTGCCTATTACGATCTGCAATAAGAAGGTGTTAGTCTGTGCAGATACAGGAGCCAATCGTTCTATTGCAGGAGAACGAATGTATAAATTATTTTTGAAAACTGGTGTTGCATTGAATCCCCATACTCATGATGTAACCCTGGCTGACGGAATTACGATGGCTAGAGAAACTTTGTCTGCCACTGTGCCCGTAGAAATTGAAGGCCGAGTTTTCAAAACGGAGTTTATTGTTTTACCAAATGCCAAAGGTAATAGAACCCTTTTAGGAATGGATTTCCTTCACAATGCTAACATGGTGCTTGATACCGCTAAAAAGACATGGCATTTTAGTGATAAACCTCATAAAGAGTTTGATTTTGTGGATGAGTACGAAGAAGAAAATAGTATGTCTGCTGGTGCTGTCGAAGTTAGCCCATATGCTTTACGTGAAGACGAAGGCAAAAATTTAAGTCCTGATGAAAGGGAAAGACTTAATGATCTCCTGAAAAAGTATGAAAAGTGTTTTCAACCAGGGGGAGAGACAACCCCATTTGTTGAGCATCGTATCAATACAGGTGATAGTGCTCCTGTTGCTGTACCACCTTATCGAATGACTCCTGCTAAAAAAGAAATTCTTAAGAAGGAATTAGATAATCTTCTAGCTCAAGGAATCATAGAAGAATGTGAATCACCTTATGCTTCGCCTGTGGTCCTCGTACCAAAACCCGATGACAGTGTAAGATTATGCATAGATTATAGAAAATTAAATGAAAACACAGTAGCAGATAAATATCCATTACCTCGAATGGACGACCTTTTACATGAAGCCAAGCATACTCCTTACATGTCAACTATAGATCTTCGTTCTGGGTATCACCAAGTCCAAGTCTACCCACCAGATCAAGATAAAACTGCATTTGTCTGTCCTTATGGAACTTATCGTTTCTTAAAAATGCCTTTTGGACTAAAAAATGCTCCTGCCACGTTTCAAAGATTGATAGATCAATTTAGAAATGGTCTTAAGGATGTATTTGCTTTATCGTACCTAGACGACATCATCGTTTTGTCAGAAACATTTGAGAAACATCTCTTAGATCTTACAGCTGTGTTCGAGAGACTCCTTGAATTTAAGTTAGATGCCAAACGCGAAAAATGCCATTTTTCTTGTGAGAAAGTTAAGTATCTAGGACACTGGATAACTCCGAATGGTTTAGAAGTAGATCCAGACAAAGTATCCGCGATTAAAGCGATACCTCCACCAAAAAATGTTAAAGAAATTCAGTCCTTCTTACAAACCTGTTCTTGGTACAGAAGATTTATATCAAATTTTGCTGATATCTCAAGACCTCTTAGCAATCTTACGAAAAAGAAAGCCACTTGGAAATGGGGAAAAGAAGAACAAACAGCCTTTGAAACTCTAAAACATTGTCTCATGACATCTCCAGTACTGAAGCAAGCTGATGGAACCAAACCATTCATTCTACGTACTGATGCTAGCAACTATGCTCTTGGTGTTGTACTTTTACAGGGTACCGACAAGACCTCTGAACACCCCATAGAATATGCTAGCCGTCTTCTTACAAGTGCAGAAAGAAATTACTCCACTACTGAACGTGAGGCTTTGGCTGTTGTCTGGGCCTTAGAAAAATTTCGTGGTTATGTGGAAGGCCAAGAAGTGATTGTAGCTACTGATCACCAACCTTTAAAATGGCTTCTCAGTCTTAAGTCACCATCGGGAAGATTAGCCCGTTGGGCACTACAATTGCAATCGTTTTTATTGAAAATAGAATATGAACCTGGAAAATCTAATGCTGTGGCTGACATGCTGTCACGTCCTGTGTGTAATCATCAATCTGCTTTCTGCGAGACATGCAATTTTGTTAGCATAGATATGCCAACAAGAAGCTCAAAAGATATGAGGGAAGCGCAGTTACAAGATGAAAATCTTAAAAAAATTATAGATTGCTTTGAAGATGAACAGAAAAGTGAAGATTTTGCCAATTGGACTGATAGAGGATTCCTGATGAATCAAGGTGTACTTTATCGTTATGCTCCTGAATCTGATGCCGAGGAAGCGCAACTGGTCATTACAGTTCAAGAAAGAGAAAATATTTTAAAACTTCATCATGACGACCCCTCAGCTGGACATTATGGTGAAGCAGGAACCTATCAAAGAATTGCTAAGAGATATTATTGGACAGGCATGCGAGCCTTTATTTCTGAATATGTAAAGAAATGTCCAGAATGTGCTCGCTATAAAGCAACAAATCAGAAACCTGCTGGTTTATTGCGAACACCTGCTTATGCTCAGCGGTTTGAAACCCTCAGTATTGATCTTTTTGGACCACTGCCACCCAGTAAAGTTGGACACCGATGGATTTTTATAGTGGAAGATTGTGCCACTAAATGGGTAGAACTATTTGCCTTAACAACTGCAACTGCACAAGAATGTGCGACTACTTTGATAGAAGAGATCTTCCTTCGGTATGGTATTCCAAGAAGACTGATAAGTGATAATGGTCCTCAGTTTGTGAGCGCTGTTCTACAACAAGTTTGTTATATTCTTGGAATAAACCAATCATTGACACCTTTATACCATCCTCAGGCCAATCCGGTCGAACGCAAAAATCGAGACTTGAAACCTCGAATAGCAATCCTTGTCGGGGATGAACACCGTTCCTGGATAGATAAACTTCCTTTCATTAGATTTGCCATGAACTCTGCCAAATCTGATACAACAGGCCAAACTGCTGCCTATCTACAATTTGGTCGAGAACTAAGAACAATCGATGATGTGGTAAACGATTTCAAAGCTGTTGTCGAAAATGACAATTTCGTTCCGGAAATAACCCCATATCTTAAACGACTTGCAAGTATTTCGAAAAGTGTGAAAGAACGTGTTGAAATGAAACAAGATCAGCGAAAGAAATATTATGATAAAAATCGTAGACAAGTATATTTCAAGCCTGGTGAAAAAGTATGGGTTAACCTACACCCAGTGAGCAAGGCAAGTAAAAATAAAACAGCAAAATTTATGCCTAAGAGAGATGGGCCATACATAATTTTGACTCAAAAGTCACTAGTGACATATGACATTGCTAGTCTAGAAAATCCTACTGAACGAATTGGATCTTACCACGTTTCTGCCTTGTTGCCTTTCCAAGAATCTGAAACTATTCCAGTTGCACCCTTGAGAAAAAGAGGAAGACCAAAAAAGCATCCTGTTTCCTCTCCGAGACGTAGATCGGAAACAGAGGGGGAGGATGTAACACGCGCTTTCCAAAGGAATAAAAGAAAAAAAATAGACTCACGCGTCACGTGACCTGAGTTCTGCTAAATTTAAAAGAAATGTAGTTGTAATATTTCGCGTTTAAAAGAAATCTGGCAACACTAGTTCTATTAAAAAAATGTTCTTTTCTTAGTGATATTGGAATGTTGGTTGAAAACTGAGGTTTATATCTTGTGATGGTGGCGTGCGCCAGAATTATGTAAAAGCTTTATTTGTATATAATGTGTGTGCGTTAGTGTTATATTTGTAAGTGTCGTCTTTTCAAGTAATAAAAAGTTTATAAAGAAGAATGCAACCCCGAGATATGTATTAAGATAAGTTATCACTTCTTTCTTGCTTCTCTTCTACATTTGTAAGACGACTTCTTACATAATATACTTTTTTTAAAAATAAAGAACATCTTTTTTTCTGTCGTGCCTACATAAACGTGTTTATTTTCTCCAAATTCTCGGAATAAATTATGTTTTTTCTTTTTTTCCGATCCGGCAACTTCTTTTGGGATGACATTTTTTTTCTGCTATTCAATATATATTCTAATATGTTTTATTTGAAACAATCTGATAGAAAAAAAAGAAAGAACGAAAAGCAAAAATAAAAAAAAAATACACAGAATCTAGTATTTCCCTTCTCTCATTTCTTTTACAGATCTGTGATTCTTTCTCGAGTATTTTAAAATTTCCTTTTAGTCAGCAATTTTTTTATGGAATTTCTAAAATCAATTCGTGAATTGGTCACAGAAAAGATTGAGTATTTCTTCCAACGATCGTAGAAAAATATCATAAATTCTATCAAAGATATCCGATTCAAACAGCGATAATTTTCAATTGACCGCTGAAAAAAAATTTGTTTAAAAAATGTAAATTTCGTTTCAAAAATTCAGTAAAAAATCGTGCAAATTGCGACAAATAATCACGAATCACGATAAATGATCGACAAAAAAAAATTTGCAAATTTTGTTAAATGCTTGCGGAAATGACTAGCTATTTTTTTTTAATATTTCATGGAAAAATACTGGGAAATTGTCCGATTGTTCATGCAAAACTATCGCAGATTTCGATAAATTATCTCGTCAAATTTCAGTTACGTCAATCGGTCACAAAAAAGGAATTTCATTTACAAATCGCGATGAAAACTCGAATTTGTCAAGATCACGGTAAAAAACACGAAATTTGTAAAATGTTCAGGGTAAAAATCACACATTAAATAAAAAAAAACCTATATAAAAGCGCGAATTTTCTCGATCAGTTGTGGAAAAAATGCGAATATTATGAAATGATCAGGAAATAAATTTAAAATTTACTGCAACTGGGTTCAATGACTGAAACCAGAGTCCTTTTACAAATTGTCACTTGAGAATAATGTGGCTCTATCTGTGTTTTTGAAAAAATTAACATCGATTAAGAAATTTTCTATTTGTATCAATGAATGAATTTCTGGATTAAAAAATTGTCATAATATAACTGTAATGTTATATTTAAATTATATATAAGGTCATTTTCATGCAAAAAATGCCTTGATACATACAAATAGAACCTTTCTATATTTATAAGTCATTTTTTTCCAAAAACAGTACTTATAGTATAAAATATTGATTTCATATATATTTATTTTCCAAAGTAAATTTATGCCAAAAGAAATACACATAAAAAGTCATAAATATAATTGCATCTTTAAGAAATTACTAAAAATATTTTAAAAACATAAAAGTTTTAAAGAATTCTCTTTTTCTTAAAATGTTTCACATTTTTTAAAATAAACAACTTTGAAATTTCTTTTTGTGTTTACTACATGTTGTTGTTCTACATGTTTCTTTTTGCCAAATATGTTTTATACTTAAAAAAGACACATGCATTTATCTCGAAAGAACATCTAACAGACATGAAAAGTTGTTTTTCTTCATATCACTTGCAGTGTATTTTTGCAGTGATATATAGGGCAATACCGATTTTTATCTTAAATCAGAAAGTTAGCTAGTTACTATTTGAAAAGCTGTTGCAACGAAATAAAATTACCGAATATATTTTCCTGCTTCTGTATTTTCCGAATTAAATTTATGTTTTGAAAAAAAATGCATATCTTTGTAAAATGCTTTTTGAAAAATCATTTTAAAAAATATAAAAATATTCATTACTTACGTAGTTCCAAAATCAAAAGAACATTAACAGTAAAATTCAAAACGAAATATATACGCTCCATATATGCACATTTATTTATTAAAGTAAACTTTGGGGTAATTTATTACAGTTTGTTTTGGCAATTATTTTTCATATGATTTAATGATTTTATAAAAATATTTATTAAACTATATTAAACGAATATTAAAATTCTAAAATCAATTTTTATTGAATGAAAAGTAATTCATTTAAAACATGAAATACGCCCAGTCTTTAAAAATATATATAAGGTTTATATAATTTCAAAGATGCAAATATATATATATACAGGGTGATTCTATTTTTTTTTACAATAAAAGAGGGGTGATAGTACACATCAAGACAAACAATATTAAATAGGAGACAAAGGGTCCAAAACATTTTAAAAAGGAGATAACCATCATTAAAGTTTAGGGACCAAAATTTCAAATAAACTGAAAAAACAGAAAAAATCGGTGTATTGATTTGCGGTTTTCACTAAAATTATTCTTTATGTCGGCATTTCATTGAAATTAAATTATAAAGATAAATTTAAAAAAATGCCGATAGAGGGTGCTTTAGATTTTGGAGTAACGAACAACTATTTTTTGCCGGTATTTTTTGCATCTCATTATGTTTTCGTAAGCTCAGACTCAAACTTAAATTTTGAGCTGAAAATCTGAATAGTTGGGATTGGTTAAATAACACAAACTGAGCTGTGTTCAGAGGGTTCAATTTTGAAATTATTACAAAAAACGTAAAAATTGGTCGATTGATTTGCAGTTTTCACTAAAACTATTCTTTATTTAGGTATTTTCTTGAAAATAATTTATAAAGATAAATTTCAAAAAATGCCGCTAGAGGGTGCTTTAGACTTTGGAGTAAAGAAAAACTCTTTTTTGGCGTTATCTTTTGCATCTTATTAAATGGTTTCGTAAGCTTAGACTTGATCTAAAATTTTGAGCTCAAAATCTGAATGGCTGGGAGTGGTTAAGTAAACAAACTTAGCGGTGTTCAGAGGGTTTAAATTTCAAATGATTGTAAAAAAACGGAAAAATTGGTCGATTCGTTTGCGGTTTTCGCTAAAACTAATTTTTAAATCAGCAATTTCTTGAAAATAAATTTTAAAGATAAATTTCACAAAATGCCGATAGAGGGCGCCTTACACTTTGGAGTAGCGTACAACTATTTTTAACTATTATTTTTTTTATCTCATTAAATGCTTCCAAATGCATAGACTTAAATTTTGGGCTCAAATTCTGAATCTTTGGGAGTCTTTAAGTAGCGAAAAAAGTATTGCGTTCTAGGAGGAAAGAGGGTTCCTGAACACACTTCAGTTTGCGCTTCTTAACCCCTTATAACGATTCAGAATTTTAGCTCAAAATTAAAGTTTAAATCTAAGCTTCCGAAAACATTTAAAAAGCTTTTGCAAGCATTTAATTAGAATAAAAAAAATAATGGTTAAAATGAATTGTTGATTACTCTGAAGTTTTAGGCGCCCTGTGACGGAATTTTTTGAAATTTATCTTTAAAATTTATTTTTAAGATGATGCTGACTTAAAGAATAGTTTTATTTTAAACCGCAAACGAATCAACCATTTTTTCCATTTTCTATAATTATTTTAAATTTGAACCTCCCCCTCCCTCATAAACACAGTTCATTTGTGCTACTTAACCACTCCCTACTATTCAGATTTTGAGCTCAAAATTTAAGTTTAAGTCTAAGCTTCCGAAATTATTTAATGAGATGCAAAAAATAGTTGCTCATGACTCCGAAGTCTAAAGCGCCCTCTATCGACATTTTTTGAAATTTATTTTTATAATTTATTTTTAAGAAAATACCAACATAAAGAATAGTTTTAGTGAAAACCACAAATCAATGAACCAATTTTTCCGTTTTTTTTTTATCATTTGAAATTTGAACCCTCTGAACACAGTTCAGTTTGTGCCATTTAACTACTCCCAGCTTTCAGATTTTGAGCTGTAAATTTAAGTTTGAGTTTTTACTTACGAAAACATTTAATGAGATGCAAAAAATACTGGCAAAAAATAGTTGTTCGTTACTCCAAAGTCTAAAGTTCCCTCTATCGGCATTTTTTTTTAAATTTATCTTTATAATTTAATTTCAAGAAAATGCCGGCATTAAGAATAATTTTAGTGAAAACCGAAAATCAATCGACCGATATTTCCGTTTTTTATGTTTATTTGAAATTTTGGTCCCTAAACTTTATTGGCGGCTATCTCCTTTGGAAAACGTTTTGGGCCCTTGGTCTCCTATTTAATATTGTTTGTCTTGATGTGTACTATCATCCCTCTTTTATTGTAAAAAATTTAGAATCACCCTGTATATATCACTACAGTAGAATCCGGGTTATCCGAATCCCGAATATCCAAAAATCGGCTTAACCGAAAGACATTGAAATTCCTTAAAGTACTTTTTCATTGTGAAAAATTTTATTTCAACATCATTTTTACCGATATCAAATGACATCTTTCAAGGTGCTTTGATTTATGATTCTTTTTTTTTTTTTTTTTTTTTTTTTTTTTTTTTTTTTTTTTTTTTTTTGTATAAGTTTAAATTTAAAACAATTTCGAATCATTTTTAATTCATTGAAGAATTGTTTTAATACTTATTAGCTTTTAAAATTACGAGCAAAGTAAATAAAAATCAAACTTAGAAAGTTTTAATTGGACACTGGTAGAAATACTGTTAAAAAAGCATATTTTTTATGAAATAAATAAGCAGAGTAAACTTAATTGCACCATTGCATAATTTCGAGCACTGTATTTGGTAGACTCGTACGTCACTCCCTTTGTTTTTGCAAAATATGTTGTGATTTTCTTTTGTTTTTCAACTTTGCATCACGTCTGATGCTGCTCCATCTTCTAGTACTTCAATATATATAATTCCCGCATCTAAGATCTTAATAGCTTCACTGTGTCTAATCCTGGCATTCTCTATCACTTCAGCTCTGTTGTAGCGAATTATGATTTTGTTTGTCAATTAGGGTGTTTTGAATATGGTACCAAAATATTTTTATTGCAACGATGTTCTAAATTATGATCGAAGGTTTTCATCCAATAATATTTTACATGAGGATTCCAGTTATTTGAAAATCCCTATATAACACCGGGTTATTCGAAATTTCCTATCGGTTAACCGAAAATGCTTTAGTCCTATGCTTTTCGGATAACCGGGGTTTGACTGTATTATATAATGCAACAATAAACATCAACAATGAATATAGAACATCCCAATACAGCAAGCTTGACGCAGAACTCGACATATTTATACATATATTTTTATATACAGAAATTTTACACTCTAATAAATCGAATAGAACTTTAAAAGCAGAATATATAAATCAGGCTTTTAATCAAAAATGTAAATAACATTCATTTTTAAATATTTTTACGTAATTACAAAAAGCTACCTATTGCAACTGTTCAGAATAGCGGAATTTCAAAACAAAACTTATATAGTAATTTACTGATCATGATCCCGATGCTCCTTAACGACCATGAGCTAAGATGTTGATATATGTATCACATACACACACACACACACACACACACACACACACACACACACACACACATATATATATATATATATATAGTATGATATGCTACAATTCTCGTATTTATGTATATTCATGTAACCTTTTGTTTACATAACACATATCAATGACTCCATCGTGTTTGTTCGACAGCTTCATCCACTGATTTATTTTATAATGGGTTTCAACTATACAAAATAAAATTTGAAATTAAAAAAGGGTTACACCGACAAATTAGAAATAAAAAAATGCTTTTCTTAACATCGTATCTCCACAAAAGAAAAATCTGGAACATTTTTTGTTTCGTCTTTTCATAAAAAATTGCTGAGTGAATTTCTAATATGAGTGATTTTTTAAAATATCTAAATTTTTTTATGCAAAAGCTGTGGTATGTATCAACCGATTTCCATGTGAGTGAGCATGTGTAAAGAAATTACTAACGCCCAGACAAGTTTCTTGTTTAGCTTCAACCACCATATTGTTTTAAAGTAGCAGACATTTCAATGTATCGCCGAACTTGGTGACCAAATCTAAATCACTTGATCACGAAAACAACTTAGATAAAGTTGAATAAATTAATGAAATTGTCATTAATTGTCATTCATATTTAGTATTTATAAAAAGAAGTACAAATTTTGACCAATATAATACAAATAAAAGATAATCAAAAATTAAATAAGTAAACCAAAAACGGTTTAATATATCCGTGTTTTAACAGAGATTTTAATAAAATAAAAACATTAAAATATTCTACATTTTCAGCACACCTCTATCGTCTTCTTTAGAAATGTAAATGAATTAATATGGATCAGCAATGTATTGATATTGTTGATTGAGTTATTTATTCCCATCTTTTCCCTTTAAAGAACTTTTTTACGAAAAGTGAATTTAAAGAACAAAATTCAAAATAAGTAATGTTTCCAGATTGATTTTTTATGAATTGAAAATGTTGTTATAAACATGTATAGAAATCTTAATTATTTCATATTAATATCAATAAAATAGGTTAAAACTTACTTTCAATGAAAAAATGCCAGTTCGATATGGCGAAATCAATAAAATTAATCTTCAATTGGAAAATGGCTTAAATCTTATTTACAGGCCAACTGCCAATATTTTTTTCATTTTAAAAGGCGTAAATGTCTGCAAAAATTCTAAATAATTTGAAATTTTAATCTAATCTTTAAAAACACAATCGCACTTGGGGCAGACTAATTGAAAAAAAATTGTCATGCCTTTATGTACTAAAAAAAATCCCTTTCGGCATGGCCTATAGGCGGAGGTAGATTTCGAAAAGTTTTCATCTCAAAAAAAAAAAAATGCCTATCTCTACTTAAATGCCCATTTTGGCAATATATTTTGAATTATATTCTTACTTTATTTAAAAAATTGACCAATATGCTCATTATATAGTTCCTAAATAACAAAAAACTGTTAATTAAATTCGTTTGACAGCAAAATTGAATTTAAAAATGAGTCATAAAATAACCAATTTATTATTTTAATACATCCACAATTCTTTAATCAAGATCGCTTTGAGAAATTTTGTGCGAAGTGCTCACTTTGACAGATTTTTTTAAATATATATTTAGTCTTTATCAAAAATCTGACCAATACGGCACATGACACAGTTCCTAAATAACAAATAACTGTCAATTGAATGCGTTTGAGAGCAAAATTGAATTTAAAAATGAGTCATAAAATAAACAATTTGTTATTTGAATACAACCTCAATTCTTTTATGATGATCGCTTTGGGAAATTTTTTTGCGAAGTGCTTACTTTGACAGCTTTTAAAAAATATATATTCACCCTTTATCAAAAAATCGACGAATACGCACATTATATAGTTCCTAAGTAACAAAAAACTGTCAATTGAATGCGTGTCAGAGCAAAATTGGATTTAAAAATGAGTCATAAAATAACCAATTTGTTATTTGAATACCCACAGTTCATTAATCATCTCGCTTTGGGAAATTTTGTGCGAAGTGCCCATTTTGGCAGCCTTTTTTGAAATATATTCTGCCTTTATCAAAAAACTGGCCACTCCGTCACATTATATAGTTCCTAAATAAGAGAACCTGTAAATTGGATGCGTTTGAGAACAAAAAAAGATTTAAAAATGACTCGGTAAAAACGCAATTTCTTAAATTTCCTCAAATTTTAATCACGATAACTTCGTGAAATTCTGTTCAAAATACCCTTTTTGGCAGCCTTTTAAAAAATATATTCTGCCTTTATCAAAAAACTGGCCAATACGTCAAGTTATATAGTTCCTAAATAATAGGACCTGTAAATTGCATGGGTTTGAGAACAAAAATGAATTTAAAAATGACTCATGAAAAACGCAATTTGTTATACTTAATGAATTTTTTAATGGTGAAAACTTCGGGAAATCTGTTCAAAATACCTTTTTTGGCAGCCTTTTTAAAAATATATTCTGCCTTTATCAAAAAATTGGCCAATAAGTCTCATTATATAGTTGCTAAATAAGAGGATCTGTCATTTGGATGCGTTTAAAATCAAAAATGAATTTTAAAATGAGTCAGAATATAAGCAGTTTGGATTTGAGGTTTTTTCTCCAACTCCTATTTTTGTTTAATTTATTTTTGCTATAAGAATTGGTTCTGTGAAAAACTTGTCAATATAAAAGTTGTAGATATTATTGTGAAGATGTAAAATAAATTTAATTAGATTTAATTGCTTAAGAATTGAGTAAGTTATGGGTTTTTTTCTTTTTCCTCCCCCCTTTTTCTTTTCGTTTTTAATTTTTTTCATCGGTAAAAATTGGTCCTATCAAAAACTTGTAAATACAAAAGTTTTAGATAATATTGAGTACATTTATATAAAATTTAGTTGGATTTGATATCTTGAGAATTGACGAAGTTATGAATTTTTTTCTACCAAAAACCATGTTTTTTTCGCCCCTTGAGCCCTTTTTAACTTTATCAAAAATCTGTCACGCATAAACTTTTTCCTCATTTTTTAGAAGTAATATAAACTTTAAACCGATTCGATATCTATTTTAATTAAAAAGTTATCGCGTTTTTTCTGTTTTCACAAAAACCCTCCTAACTTCCATCCCCTTGGTCCGATTTTGCCCATTAACGAACTTAACCGAGATTTTATGCCCCTTTATTTTATGTAAAAGTTTGATGAAGATCTGAGCATAATTATGGAAGTTATCGTGTCTAGAAGAAAGTGATATACACCGATAGATAGATAGATAGATAGATAGATAGATAGATATATAAACTTTTTTACTGATGATAGTTTTGGGGTCTAGGAGTCATGATTCGCGTAAATCCGCAAAAATTTTTCAGAAATTCCAACATGGGAGACAATGCAATAGGTAGTATTTCATACGAAATCTACCTAAAATCTGCTTAGAAAATCTTATTTACGTTTTACATTTTTGTATCAAAATTAGTAAACTTTTTATAGATATGCCTATCTAAAATGCTCTTATGATAATTCCAACATTGGCATTTACATTATTTTCTTATACTAAATTGAAACACGAAAATACATAAAAGGCTTTGAAGCCCTTAAAGAATTACATATATGGTTCAACAATTATTGCCCCTAGTTTATGTAAAATATATTTATTGCAATGATTGATGTGATATTTTATATGACTCCATGCTCAATTTCAGAACCATGGCTGCTATATTAACATATCTGGCAGGAATTAAAAAGAAAGGTGAGGGTAAAAGTCTGGTTCGGAACTCGTAGTAGATGATGCGTGGCTAGTGTCGTTTGTACTCGGGATCATAGTTATGTAGTCATGCCTCATCCACTGGCACAAATATGGCTCCATAAGCTCCAAAGAAGCTTTTATATCCTCACCTTCATATTAAAAATCCCTCTAAAAGTAGGTCTTTAAATCTTTCAACCCTCCCTCCAAAATATAATAATATATCAGGTACGGTTCTCAAATTGTATATAGTCTGTCTCAAAAGTTTAAGCACTCTGCAAATCTGGTTTAAAATAAATGAAGAAGAAAATACTTAAATATTTTCTTCTCATTTTATTGTAATTAAATGTCGAGTATTTATTGTAAAATAGCATAAATTTATGCTATTTTACAATGCTCAAAAGTTTAAACACTTTATGAAAATTTTTCAAGAAACACGATATTGACCGTGTGTAATGATGTTGTATGGCATCATATTGCACTTTTGTGAAAGTATAAAAGGTGGAGACATTTTTTCCCTCTCGTTTTAAAGATGCCAAAAGGTAAAAAATTCACAAAATGTGAAATTTTGAAAGTTTTTAAATCGAAATCGCAAAACAAAACTGTTTCTGAAGTTGCAAAAGTTTTAATTAAATAAAAGCAAGGTACATATCAAGTAATCTGTAGAAATGATAATTTTAAGGGGAAACCAAGATGGGGACGGCCACGTATGACAACTGTTAAGACTGATCGGAGAGTAGAGAGATTGGTATCTAGACAAAAAGTATGTTCATACGGCAAATTAAAAATAATCTCAGTGTAGAAGCGTCCAAAGACACTGTACATAGGTGTATTTCGGAGTGTGATTACGTCATACAAAGAAAAAAATGACTCGGAAACAGTCTCTCAAATTGCATCACAAACAGGCAAAAAATGAACTGAGTTAAAAATGTCCTACGGGGACAAATGATTTAATATTTTATTCATCTAAGTGAATCTCTGATGGCATTGATGTTTGAAACGCGTATTCGCGTGATTCACGTTGGATTAGGATAAGTTTATCACTACTTCAAGTTTTCTTCCTAGCATAATTCAGACCAAAAGTAGACCAAAAATTTACACCAATTAAATTTTAAGCCCAAATTCTTCAAAATTAATTTAAAAACGTTAAATATTGAGTAAATTTGTGATACGTTTTTAAAATGTTTTTAGATATAGTTTAAAGCAAATTGCATGTACAAAAATATGCATGTATAAAAATGTTTAAGCGTAATGTTATGCGGTATTAAAAATTATAAAAAATTTCAATAAAAGTTATATTAAATGTTCCTGCCGCCATCAAAATGACATTATATTTACGAACAGAGAAATTTGTCCTTTATAATATGGATAGAATATAAACTAAGAAATTTTTAAAGTATGTTTTTTTATCTTTATTTATTTTTTTCCTGATAATATGCTTTGTTTCACATTTTATCTTATTAATAGAAACGCTTCTTTAGAAATTATAGGGAACAGTTTCTTTTTAACGATATTAAAATTCATTTGACAATATTAATTAATTAAAAAATACTCTATCAAAAGTGACTCAAATTCAGCAATTAAACACTTTAGTTTGACTCCTAGTTTCCTAAATTTGTCTAAACAATATTAGACTGTTTTAATATTTGGAAAATATAATTGATTTTATCAAAACAAAGTTTTTTAATAGTGAAACAATCAAAGAAAACAACATTAATTAAATGCAATGAAACCAAATGTCTCAAGTTAACAACAATGGTTTTACACTTAAATGCATTTAAAATACAAATCAAAGTCCTGCATTATTAAGAAAAAAATTATGGAATGAAATGATAGTAACTTGAATATCACGCAAGAAGTGGTGTTAAGTTAACATATGTATTACTTTTGCTCATTTTTTTATTCGAGCGCACATATAATAGAAACATATTTGGCAATCTTAACACTTAGCAATTTTTTTTTTTTTTGCTATTTCATTTTCATACTAATTAGGTATATGAATTAAATTTTCTAGTGATTCTTTGCGCATTTTTAGAGTGAGGAGTTGTAGTTGCAGCTTTCTTGTCAGCCGATCTCTTCACAATTGAAGCTCTTCTTTTCGTTTCTATATGTTTTAAACAATTTTTTCTGTCACTCATGCTTTTATTTCAGACTGTAAGTTTGTGACGTTATGATTGTTTTTTCTATTATTATTTTAGTATTAGTAGTTTTCATCATTGCTGAATCTAATTAGCATGAGGATCAGCATATTTATTTGACGACTTTATCTTAATACAGAATAAATACTGAAATAACAGTAAAATGATATCTTTAATAAATAGGTCGCTATCTAAGCTTGGGTGGCAGTTTCAATGGTTGTTAGGCAAGAGTTAAAAGTTTTGGGATCAGGAAAGTTGTTAGAGTGAAACACTTACCAGCTCAAAGCCATGATTCGTGTGCCTCAACGTGATATGTATTTAACGATTTAAAAAAAATACATTTGTGTGTGTTCTATTACAGTATAACTGCATCGTAGTAATATTATTTTCCCTGGTGAAACCTACAGAATCTGATATTTTGCTATATAATGAATGACCACCAAACAACAAAACTACAACTTATTGTGTTTTAATAAGACTTTTTCGTATATTCATTAAAATGTATTACCAATTTTAAAAATTAAATAGAATTGACGTACCCTGGATCAGACGCGTCGATCAGCCCCCCCCCCCCCCCAGTGCACAAAAAATTATTAGAGATAGAAATCCATTATAAAATATTCAGCAATTAAAAAATAGTAACATAAGCGCACAGCTTTCGAAATTCACAAGCTATTTTTCAAACTTATGACCGGATATATGGTGCAATTTAAGGTATCTGTAGACCTCCGGAAGGGTTATTTTTCAATTTTATCTTGTTATTTATTTTTATAATGACATTTACTTGAAAACTTAAAATTAATCTAAAAAATTAGCCATTAATTTGAAATAATTCTTAGTTAATAATAAAAAGTCAAAAATAACAGTCAAAATTATATAAAAATTTACATTTCCGCAAGACATGATAACTCAAAAATAAAACAATGTATGGACATTTGGTAAATTGCATAATAAACAGAAGCACGTTTTCTAGGACTTAGAGTACACATATCATATTTACACCTTTATCTCAGATGATATGGCAGTTAAAGCATTAATGTAATAAAAACGTTTGTCATTTATACCACTATATATATAAAACTATTCAATATACATTATCACGTGTATAGGCTATTCCTTCAAAAGACATTTGTAAAAGAAGTACAGAAAATTTCTTGGGATTTCAAGCATAATTTTTCTTTTAAAATAGTATACGTATAGTAAAAACTTTATTTTAAGAAAAAGCTAAAAATAACTTTTAAACACAATTCAAAAGCTGTAATAGCTATAACCTTAAACGGGTAAAACTTTTGTTATAACTATGATACAGTCACAACTTAAGTAGAATTGTACATATAAAATAGTCGATTTTAGTATTATTACATTGACGAAAAATCGACATATTTGTCGAAAATGACATTTTAAAGGTGTTCAGATACTTTATGAAACTGAATTTAGCGCAATTAATTTTTTTAAAACAATGAATCTTGCGACTAGGAATAAAAACGAAGTCACACTAATAAAAGTGAAAACATATCCAATACATACATGTATTTTGATATGTATAACAAAAAATACCAACTTATATTAGTTTTAAAATATTTTGTTGTGTTTAGTAAGCAAAAATGAGAGTAAAGTTTACGATTTTTTTAATCTCTGAAAATTCCACTTCGAATTCTACTGTTTTTAAATATATTTTTCGGCTTTCCTGGAGAGTGAAAGATCAAACTATAACTTCGTGAAATTTTTCGAGTATAAAAATGAGTAAGAAAAATTCGACTAATACAAGAGATCTTAATGTAAACATACGTTTAATTTAGGCAATATTCCGTGATTAATTACATCACATTATTTAGAAACACATATGTATGTATATTTTACTTCCATCCTATTAAGTATCGCTTAAGAACTTAAATGAAATATGTATTCGTTAAAGAAATGGTTCGTTTTTGTTTCTGTTCTTAAAAAACTTTTGTTTTAACAGTACCATTATCAAAATGAAGTTTATTTAATACATTTCGCTTAAAACTTTCTACCTCATATCTTTATAAAAAATAAAAAAACTTTGTGTGAGGATAAAGTTTCCTTTAATGTATTGGAAAAAATGATAGTTATACCGATAACTTATACGTCCGTATAATTTTACTCTTTTTCTCAAAGTTGTTTCAGAAACGTGATATTGTAAAGATAACTCTTAAAGTGATTACCTTCCAAAATCAGTGACACGTTTAAAACCATTTTTTTTCTATTTGGGACTTGACATTAATGTCATGTTTACAATGTATACACATATATATTTATATATATTGTAATTATGATATATGATAATTATATATTGTAGTTTGTATATATTCTCTTTTAGTGTGAATTTAAATTTATTTTAAATTCTAACAAGTTTTTCAGAATTTTAAGATATATCGATGACGTATTCTGATTTGAGTAAAAGGGTGTTCATTAATATTATTTTGGGGCAAGTAATCAGATATTATAAAATTTGCAGGACGAAAGAAATTTTAGATTCATAGATTTTTAAATTTACAGCAAATCTTTTTCAGAATAATTTTTATTCGTACCAAGTTATTTTTCATTATGTAAATGATGTAAAGAAGCGTTTTTTTTGAAGTGGCAGCAGCAAGGCCGAACACCATGATGGAAGTTTTTTCTGGGAAGTTGAATTTATGAAGATTTGCTGATGAAATTCTGTATGGAAAGTCAGCAGAGTGATGTGTTTCAATTTTTTGGATAAAACAGACCTGGAACACATTGTCGAAAGAATTGAATAATGGAACGACAATTCAAGTTTTGATGCTGGTCAGTTGCCATCTTAGGCCTAATTGTTCTTGCTCGTGTAAGTATCGAAGTGTGGATTTTTTTAACAGGTAACTCTTTTTCTTTTTTTCCTCATAGGTCAAGTGGGGGGGATAGCTCTCTTGCATGTCTATTTTGTTTATTATTAAGTTATTAAGACATTTTTTTACTGTTGTTTGACTTTATTTTATAAAGATTTTAAAATATTTATTCATTAAGAGTTAATTTGGTTTATGGTTTTGTTGTCTTTCATTGTTTAAAGTTATTTTGTTTATACATTTTATATAACTGGAGTACGCAGGTCTGTCGTGCCTTACGAAACCTTTGAGGATACATTTTGTAAAGTTTTTTTTATACCTGTTGCCCCCCCCCCCCTCATACATTCCGAGGAGCAGAGAGATTGTTTTATGTTGTTTTTTGATGATGTTCTTGATCTAATTCATTGTTATTGCACACTTTTTTCATCTTTTTCATCACTTTCATATTTTCATATAAAACTACATATATATATATATATACATATATATATATGTATGTATATACTTGTAGCATTCTAAAGTAGTAAATTTGGCTTTTACTCTTATCTATGGCAGAAAAAATTGGTAATAAAATATTTTTTAAACATTATAGAAATTTATTCATTTTTTGATTTTTATTCAATTAATTTTAGTCAATTTACTCATGACATCTTTATTTATTTTTTAATGTAGACTAATATTTTTTATGGAAGTTATTTTTCTTGAAACGAATAAAATAAACTTAGTAAAAAGAATAACACTGTCCATTGAATCTATAATGATATGACACCTACATAGTAAGCATATGAAAATTCAAAGCTGTCTCATTTCAAAATAGTGCTCGTTACTATAAAATAGTACGTTTTTAACGTTCAAAATTCAGTTTAAAATTATAATCGAAAGAAAATAATGGAAAATACTAAATGTTTCAGAGCTTGTCATGTTCTTACACATTTTACTTAAAACATTCTTTTTAGGAAAGTCTTCAAAAGTATCGAATCCAGTATTTATACCAGGCTTAAACTCACTTACAGAGTGTTTATTCAATACCCTGTATATTATCCCGTATTCAAATAAAAAAAAAAGTTTGTTATAAGAGATTTTTTGATTGAGAAGTATTCAGAATTATCACACTAATATGAAGTATTGAATTAATTCCACTTGGTTTCTGATGAATTTTTACGAGTGTTGTATATTTTTATAGTATACTCAAATATTTATGCATATAGCGACAATTTTACTTTGCACATACTTTGCACTTTTTATATAAATTCTGTACAAAATCAGCTATTTATATTTAGATATATTTACATTCGTATTTTTTATATCAATATATTTACTCCCCTTGAGAAAATAGTCACTCTGTTTTATTAAGAGTGTATAGTGAGTGATGCACCGCTATGAAAAGTGTTTTCAACATACAGTAAATTGGAAAATCAACTTTTAGAAAATGTTTTTTGTGGTGAAAAAAGATTATAATGGAATTTTTTGTATAAATAAAGAACAAATATTTTGACAAAAATGCCCGTTATATCTTTTCGTCAGAATCCCGTTCAGGTGAAGGTGAGTTAAAGGGAAAATCCAATGTACATGCACTAGAGAAAGTCATGAAACTCCTATCATCGTGAAAGTGTTAAAAAGAAAATATAAAATAAATTCGAAAAAAAAGAAAAAAAGGAAGAGTTGGATACAAAATAAATGACTCCTTTTGAAGTAATTTAAAAGAACCTCCAAATGGAAATATAATGGACGGAGTGTTTATTTTCTACTGGTCATTCATCAAAACAATAGTCAGTGAATCCTATTTCAAGATTTTATATTTAGCGATAACAAAATCGTGAGTAATTTTAAAGAGACAACACTCTATACTATAAGCAGAAGCAATTATATTCTAAAATTAGATTCAGATTAAATAGGAAAGAAATATATTCCATATTTTCGCCCACGGAAATCAAGAAGTGTCAATCAAATGAATCACTGCAAAGACAGACAATTTAATATGGTGTATGGAAAATTTTTAAGACTTGAGTGGAAATTATTATGTTTATAAAAAAAGAAACAAAGGCCATAGAATTTTGTGAAAATTGTTTCGATGGAATGTAGATAAAAGTAAAATATTATGGAAATATGATTTAAATGATATAGAAGCTTTTTTATTGTGTTTTAATATATTTTTCTCTATAGGAATATTATAAGCAAATTTAAACTGATAATCAAAAGCTACTCATTTGAAAGATGTTTCATAATTTTTTTTCATACGAACTCTCTAAAAATAAAAATATTTATCGCGAAATTAGAAATTTAAACATTATTTGAGGATATTAATTCACTATACTTCTATAATATAGTTACAGTTTAAAATATGTGTTGAATTCTTTTTTGTATTTAACTAATAAAACACATATATTATTTTTTGAGATTTTCTTTTAAATATTAATTTTTAAAACATAGTAATATAAATTTAGAAAATGTACTAAAGTTTTTGTCGTAAATTTAACGATTATTTTTACAGTGAATAAAATGTGTGGTAACTCCATAATTTTGAAAAAATGTATTCGTGTACTCTGACATTAACCATACTTGCTGCCACTGGTTAACTGAGCCACTGACAACTATTTCTATTCGTTAGGGAAAATGCACCGCACACCTATAATGGTGAGGTAGCATAAAACACGTTATGTATTGGAGAATTATAAACGTCTTCCATCAGTGAGTGAGAATTCGCAATACACAAAATTCTATCGTGTAATTTTGCCAGGAAGACAACATTTACTAACACAACTAAAAAATTTATATCTTCAAAACTATCTTCCTGTAGTAAAATCCCTTTGAAAAAAAAAGTAAAATAAAATAAAACATTATTTTCAACACTACAAATACAATGATTGTATCGGTTTTAGCCGATAAGGTTACAAAAAAAGTATGCTGCTTAAAGCACGCTTAAGTGACAAATTTATTGAAAATTTGCTTTTGTCATATATTTCCGTTTTAGGGCCTAATTAAAAAAAAATATTTCTCACTTTACAGATATTTTTCAGCTCTCGACCTTTATTTGGGATATACACCAAAGAACTTAATAGAATAAATTCGTTTTGAATCTTTCAAATTTTCCAGGCATTCAACTTTTGACCAAATTTGAGTCGTTTTCTGCAGCCGATGTCATAAAATGATACACTACTAATATCTAAGCTACAAATCAATGTATTGGAATCATATTAGGGAATTAATAATAAAGTTTTCTAAAGAATGTTTTTAATAAATATCTTTTTAAAAAGTAATATCTTCTTTTACAATAGTCTTTTATTAAAACAGAAACACTTTATAAATTTTCTATATAAATACTAACAATTTTTTTTAATAAAAAATGGAAGTCTGATGTAATAACCATTTCAGTTATTGCTGTATTATTCAGTCATGTTATTTACCAGAAGGGCTCTGTCGATCTTTAAAAGATGGATCATCTGAAAATTTTTTATTGAACATGAATTAGACCATATTTTTAAAATTATGTCTTTCAAATTTGTAAATTCTTCTTTTTCGAAGTTTCAATAAATTTGTATTAAAGGACGATTAGTAAATATTATTTCTTACTAAAACTTTATTTAAAAGTCGTTTAAATTTCCCGTTAAAATTCGTTGTAACTAGCTATTTTAAGGATGTATTGAACTGCATTAAAATTCGTTTAAGCTAATCAAATATTTCTCATCTTTATTTCAGAGATAATATGTATGCATATTTTAAATATACAAAATTAAAATGTATTTAACTATCTAAAATCGTCTAAAGTTATCCTAATCTAATCATTTTTAAATTCAAACCTTTTAACGCCGCATAACTTTTTTTTTTTTTTTTTTTTTTTTTTTTTTAACAGATAAGTGTTGAAGAATTTTAATTTAAAATAATTAAAATTTTTACAATTACATCTTCATGCTTTTACAAAAATCATATTAATTAAAAAATCCAATCAAAAATCTCAATTAATTAAATTTCAGTTTTCTTTATGTAATGTTCAAAATGCATTTCTTTAATTAAAAGTGTTAAAGTAAATTAATTATAGAAGAAATAATTACATCGCACACTTCAAATGAAATAAATTTCGATTTGAATCATCTTTGTAATTTAATTTTGCATGGTATGGCCCCTAAGAAATCTTTTAACTACGCATTTTTTTTATTTCTTCTAAAATAATAATAGTTGAATTTAATTTTTTGCCTCTCATGTTTTTATTTAATTTTGAAAAAGCTATGAAAAAAGGTGTTTTGCTTTTGGAATATACTTCAAAGTTTTCCCAATTTTTATTTCATAAATTTCTTTTTCCCTTTCAAAGATTCTTGGTCCTCGAGTGATTAGTTTTAACAACACAGAAGACTAAAATTTATTTTGAAATTATTTAAAATTTTACTTTTTTATGTAGCTGCATAAAAATAAGTTAGTTTCAAAAATATGATTGTTGATATTTAATTCAACTATCATATATTTTTATCTCATAGTCTAAGAAAGCCTGAGACCATATGTGCCCACCAGCTCTGTATGTACGTGCGAGCGTATGTACGTAACGCGATAACTCTGGATAGAAATGTCCGATTAACTTGAAATTTTGGATATAGGTATATTCGAAAAAGGTGCTTCCTTCATTAGTTTTGAAATTACATTCAATAGGGGGAACGAGGACTAATGCCATCCCCCTAATTTATATAAATGTGTTTTTCATGCAGAATTATCCGTTTTCCTTAAAAATGTAGATATAGGATCATTCTGATAAGGCGCCTCCATGATTAGTATTCGCTGTTCATTGTATAAGTATAAAAAGGGAGAAACGGAGGGGGGCTGATCCCCCTCCCTGAATTTCGATAAATGTGTTTTTCATGCAAAATCACCAGATTTCATTAAAATTTTAGACACATAATTTTAATGAGGGTTCATTCTAATGAGGGCACCGCCATGATTAGTTTTGAGAGCTCATTTGATAAATATATAGAGGGGGACGGGGGCTAATCCCCGATCGTTAATTTCGATAAATGTGTTTTTCATGCAGATTTACCAGATTTCATTCACATTTTAGACATAGGATCGTTCTGATGAGGGCAATAACATGATTAGTTTTGACAGTTTATAGGTTAAGTATAAAGAGGGGGGGACGGGGGTTAATTCCATATCCTTAATGGAGATAATTTGGTTTTTCATGCAGATTTATCAGATTTAATTCAAATTTTAGAAATTGAATCATTCTGAGGAGGGAACCGCCATATTTAGTTTTGGGAGTTTCTTGGGTAGTGGGAGACAGGTGGGAGTATCCTCTTAATTGAGATAAATGGGTTTTCTTTTAGAATTAACCAATATGCTTCAATTTTTGGATACCTGTTCATAGTGATAACATGCTTTCCTAATTAACTATGGGGCTCTTTTGATAAATATAATGGGGGTATGGGCGATTACCGACCCCTTAAATATGATAAATGGGTTTTTATTCACAATTATACGATTTTCTTTAATTTTGGATGTAGGTTCATTCTTAAAAGACAAATCTCTGAATAGTTTTGAAGTTTAATGATTAAGTATAAAGTAGGGAGAAAAAATAAATTACATACACTCTTCTTAAATTACATACGTATTTTTTATGAAGAATTATCTGATTTGCTCTGAATTTTGGATATAGGTTTTTCATATGATAAAGCATATTCCTGATTAGTTTAGGGGGTTTAATGATTAAGTATAAAAATGGAAAATGAGGGGAGCTATTTCAATCCTTCAATTTGTTTTTCGTACGGCATTAAGCCTTTAAAATATGAAGCTGTAACATACAATTAATAGCCCTCGAGCTCAATGCTATAATTTTAACTTTGAAAACTCTTTTTTATTCGGTAATTAAAATGAACAATGAAGGTATATTTATTTTTTGCTATCATGAAAGTTTAAGTGCAATTTCGAACAATATATAAATGAAATATCGGAATAGTATAAAGGGATACAGAATATGTCACATTTTATTAACATAACAGCCACTAAAATGGGGGGATATTTAGGCATTTAAGCATTTAAATTCACGGGACATTTAAGCATTACAGTTAATGCTTAAATGTCCCGTTTTATTGGCATAACAATTACAATAAATGCTTAAATGTCCCACCGGAAATATCTAGCAATTGATTAGAGTTATCTTTTTGCAGATTTTATGTGTTTCACGAACATTTGTTGGAACGATCGAAAGCCTTGCAATGAAGTCCTCATCAGTGTCAACTACTGCCTAATAGTCGAGACAGCCAAACCTTCAAAAGTGTACGCCAGTCCCTTCTTAGACACTTTGAACTATCACTGTGGCGACACATTTGATCACTTACTATAATTATTATGTTAATAAAATGCTCTTGTTATTTCTTCCACATTTGTTGTTTTTGACAAAAAGTTTCATCTGCTATACAACATTCCTTTTTTATGTGTACTTAACTTTCTCTTGCAATTTGACCGACGAATTAAGGGAAACCTTGTATAAAAATAAAATCACTTAAAAAAAATTAGTTCCAACAAGTAGGGATAATACTTTAGTTTTTTAGTGTTCCGTATATATATAAAAAAACGGAACCATTATAAGATCAATCCTGTGTCTATCTGTCTTTCTCGGTTATTTTACTCGTACACTATGGAACGTCCAAAGTTCAAATTGGGAGATATACCAATAAAGACTATTTACCCACATATATACAGATTATTAAACATTCAAAAATATATTTTGGGAAAATGCGGATAAGCTTTCTAAGTTACTTGAAAATAAAAATATTTGTATATGTATGGGCCAATGTGTAAAATTTGTGGCAGTGCTGAACTAAAAAAAATATTCTTTTTAATTGTAAGTCTATTATTTTGAGAAATATTTTCGGAAATATAGTGCAAAAATATGTTTTCCCCCATCTAACTCGGCATCTACTAAAATTGAAATTCTGAAAAACTAGAGGTAGTATATGTTAATTTAAACCTTGTAGAAAAACTGTAATGATTTATCTAGTTGCACAGTTTTTAAGAAGACAGCATTTTTACGTCGCATACAAACTTTGATTTATTGGAACTCAACAAAAGTGTTGAGGAGAGCTGCCGAGATATTGACCCAGAAAGACATGAACGGATCAAGGATTTTGCATGATTAATATTTTTAAATTATGATTAGCAATTCAATTAATAAGAGGGACGTTTTTCTTTTCCATTCACGTACAAAATTTTAAAATTCACATTTTGATGCTAAGTCACAAATTATACATCCCATTAATATATTTATTTTTAATGCCATAAGATGCATAACCCTATTTGCATGAAAACAGATATGTTTGTTTGGGGAAATAATGCAGTTTTGTAATCGGAAAATATATTTTTTTAGAAAAAATATTTCTAGATGTTTTACTTTTTCTCTTTAATATATTGGCTGCGTAATATCATAATCAGTCAAATATGTCGACAATATAGCTGTATTTTTTTTTTTTTACTAGAAAATGTATCCCGTTTGATGACTGCTGAGACATTTCAGCGCACGTAATTGTGCAGTTTTTCAAGGTTTTTTTTTAATCATTATTTTTTTTTTATTTCTATGAAGTTAAAGATTAAACAAAGGGAAAAAATAAGGGAAATTTCATTTCTAAAATTTGTGTTTCTCTATAGTTATAATTTCATATAGAATAAATATGATAATGCTACATTTAAAAGCAATAGAAAGATACTTTTGTCTGAATAAATACAAAAAAGTGTATCTGGCCTGATGGGCAGAGCAGTAGGGGGGAGATGATGCAAGTCCAGTCAAGCAAATTTTGCATACGAAACCTACCGCATACAGTGTCACAATCCACTAATAAAACTCACAGGGTGTCTGAAAATGAACCAAATTTCTTGTCTATAAAATTCCTTGAAATCAGGTGAAATGTTAAAACTCCATGGCAAATCGAAAATCCATGACTGTCATCAGCATTTCGAGTTGTCCACCGTTTAGCTCAGTGTTATTTGTAAATAAATGATTACCGTTTCAATCTCTTGAAATTATTGTTCTCACTATCTTAATTATGCAAAGATATTGCGGATTCGGCATTGTGAGAAATACTTTATTCCTTTCCATTGTTGCGGTTGTAAAAACCATTGTTTTCCTAAACAAAACTTTATATTAACATTGTACATCCTTAGGGTTTTCATAATAAATTCGGATTTATCCTGTATTATTATATATTAATCAGTAAGATAGATATTTTTCTGTGATATGAATGGATTTTTATGAATCGAATTTTCTTAGTTTTACATAAAGTTTGGTTTTTAAATAAAAGGAAATAATATTAAAAATTCGAATCATTTAGATTTCAGTTGAATATGAGTGTGTATTTTCACCGAGTCAAAACAAGTAAGTGTCCTTGGTGGAAATCTACACCTTGTTATTAAATCAAATTATACAAAATAACTACTTAAAAGGTGTTGAAAAAATTTAGATATTATTTACCTGACATCTTTAGAATGCTAACGCATTCATTACCAAAGGAAATATAAAAGAAGATATTTGATTAGAAATTGTAAACATCAAAACAAAACAAAAACAAAACTATCCGCATGTATAAACAAAGTCACGATGAATTCATCAAAACACAAAGGAAATTACACCAGAGTGTGGGAATATTATATGAAGTGACGTCATTGCAAACGGTATATTTGTTAAACAAAATTTCAAGAGATTCAAGGATAATGGAGGAGTAATAGTTGGATGTTGAAAAAATTATTTTAGCTTTGTTAAAATTTATCGAAATATTATATTTTTGTTGCATTCTAGATAAGGATGTACTTGGCTTGTTGTATTAAATATACGAAAAATGCTCTTTCAGTCTTAATTTTAATTTTCGAGATGTCTGACCAATATAGGATAAACTTTTTTAAACTGATTAATAGTTCAGTTAATTGAGCAAAACAATCCAGACCGAAGACAGAATTAAGTTTGAATGAGTTCAGTTATTGCAAATTTGGATATATACCACAAATATACGAGAGACTGAGATATGCTTTGCTGAAATATAATATTAAATTAATAGCTAAACCTCCGACAAAATTAAAAGATTTAATTCATAACAAAATAGATCCAATCCCAGAACTAGAAAAAGCAAGTGTTTGTATGATTCCATTTGCAACAGAGCATCAAAAAAGTTTATCCTATATTTGTCAGACATCTCGAAAATAAAAGTAAGACTGAAAGAGCATTTTTGGGATATCCAATACAACAAGCCAAGTATAGCCTTATGTAGAATGCAACAAAAAGAAAATATTTTGATAAATTTTAACAAAGCTAAAATAATCTTTTCCACCAAACATAACTCCTCCATTATCCGAGAATCCCTCGAATTTTGCTTAACAAAGATACCGTTTGCAATGACGTCACTTCATATAATATCCCCACACTCTGGTACAATATCCTTGGTGTTTCGATGAATTCATCATGACATTGTTTATACATGCGGACTTTTTTTTTTTTTTTTTTTTTTTTTTTTTTTTTTATGTTTGCTATTTCTAATCAAATATCTTCTTTTATATGCTTCCTTTGATAAAGAATGCATTAGCATTCGAAAGATCTCAGGTAAATTAAATAAATAATATTTATATTTTTGCATCATCTTTTAAGTAGTTATTTTGTATAATTTGATGTATATTTTCAGTTTTTCATTTTGTTTTCTACGTATTTTTGATTACGTACGACATGACTTTATATGAGAATGCCCAAATACTTTATTTAAAAATCATCAGGTCATCTTATACTAAAATATATTTTCTGATTTCGTGATTAATATAGGTTTAATGCAGAAGTATACTTTTTTTGCATTACATGCATTTATTTTACGAAATAACTGTCTCGACCATGAATCCTTAACATTTTCACATTGTTTGAAAGGTAAAAAGTTTTGTGAAGGTTTAGTTTACAAATTTTTATTATGTTTTTAAATATGTTTAAGTATCCAAAAATAAGATGAAATAACACAATAAAATAAGAATAACACCATGATATAAGAATATGAAATAAAATGAACATTGTTTTTTTTTTTTTTTTTTTTTTTTTTTTTGGAAAATCAGTATTCTTTTCAGAAATGAAAACGTATATGTACTGTGCATGCTGAGAATTGAATTAATATTTATAAACTAATTAAAAAGATTTCGACATATATACATTGAAATTTACAGTTTTATGAATAAAAACTCATCTTTTCTTTTAAAACTAACGTGATAAGCGTTTTCCTCACGAAATAATACTTTTATTCTGTTATTAAAATTTTTTGTATGTAGAAGGAAGGAACAAAACAGTTTTTACTGACTTTGGCCGAGTGAGTATAAAGAATTATTGGATATTTCGACACAATTTTAGTTCAAAATTCTGCTATTATTTAAAAACAAACTTGCGTTTTTTGACGAATTATTTTTATAGACGACAATTTCAAATGCTAAATATGTTTTCTTTACATGATATAACCAGAACGCTTAAAAAAAAGACACCGAATATATATCGCTTTAAAGGAATTATAAAAGAAATACTGAAATGTTATTGTTTAATTTTTTTTTATAAAATGAATATTTTATTGATATAAGATTACATGCAGACCCTAGAGCCCGACTGACAGTCTAAATTTTCTTTTTAAATACAGATTTCCAATTTATTTATACGGAGAAAATTGTATCAATAAACAAAAACATAGTAATCTCAATAATTTTATTCGTTTAAATTGACAATAATAATTATTTTTTATAGTATTTAAGGTGAAACTTCATGTATATTGAATTTTCATATTTGTATTAAAAAACTTTTTACCCTTAATTACAAATATGTAATAATATTTTCATGATGTTCATAAATAAAAACATATATATAAGGCAGGGAAAGAAGTAAAACTTTATAGAGATCTTGTATTAAGTTAATTTAATTTAGAACTACTATTGTGAAGCGAATTTATGTATTTTTAGTGTATGCACAACAAGCAAAAGACAATTTAGAAAAAAATATGATGCAATATCAATATTGAAATAAACTGAAAACGGTCGGCTTACATCTGCAATAAATATCACGATTATATGATTTTGAAATGCAAAAAATAAAATCCAAAATATGAAATTTTTATTATTTTTTCACATGTTTGGACAGATCGACATTAAGCAGTATTGCCTAAACTTTTATATTCAAAAGGCATTTCCTTTCAAAACATACATTTTAATTTACTTTTAAGTGCATCGATATCAATAAATATTGCTGTCATAAAATCCTGTATCATCTCATTGATTATTTTTCTATATTCTTTTCTCAAAACATATAATTTTATTTTTGGCAGCCAGAAGAATATTGTATATTATTTTCTAAATGTCAGAATTTTCTTAACCTTTCAATGTTTTAACATTTCATTTCAAAATGTCCGATAATACATGCTTTAGTTTGAAGTCTTCGAGAACTTCAACGCAGTATTTATTGGTTCGCATTTCTCAATAATGATTGAGCCGTCTTCAAAATAAAAATTTGCGGAGTTTGGAGGTTTTGTATTCATTTTGCTTACACAACTAAATATAAGCAGTTAAGCAGTTTCTTTTTTTAAAGCAATTATTGGAGTTCTATACGAATACTAAAAAATCTTTTTTCCTGTCGATTACATTTTATATTATAAAGAATAAAATAAAATATAATACAAAAAATAATTTTTCTTTTACAATGTATGAGTAACCAGAAAATTGTTCAAGAATTTTCAAGTTTCAGTCATTTTAAACATTTATTTAAGGGAAAAGTTTGGGTCAAATAAAAACTTTTTGGAACGTAAAGCACTTGTGTTAATATGGATATCACTTTACCGACATTACACGTTTTTACACTATTGACTCATTTCACCCGATAAAAGAGATTAAGAAATCAAACTTCAAGTAATATTAAAAAATTTTAAGACTATTAAAATTGAATCAAATATAAACTTTATTTCTGTAGTCACTATTCCCCAGGTATCTAGTATTTAATTCTGTTAAAATTAGACAAGCACCTGCATAGGAAAAATATATTGAGGCCCAGGCTCTATTATCCCTTTAAGTATTTGGACCTTAATATTTCGTTAACTAAGCTCTAGGTATCACTGCAATATAGGCAATAATTAAGAAAATATAATTCTATAGATCAAATGAATTTTTGAATACATTTTAAAATTATCAAAGTTCTCAAGGATGCTTTCATATTTGTTATTATTATTAATTTTGTTTTAATAATGTTGAAAGAATTATATTTTCTGAATAATTAAAAGAAAATGAAAAAAAAATATTACAATTTTACCCATTTGCAAGAGACTCAGAAGGTTAATCATGCATATTTAGAAATTCAGGTTTGTTATGTAAGATTTGTGTAAGGTTCAGTGATTCCTTTTTACATAATTTAACACTATCTTTCTTAACCCCAACGCGACGGGAGACTTTTACGATATTTTTAATGTTTTGTCCTCGGTTTTTAAAAACAGAAATTTGTGTCTTATAAAATCAAGAAAATGATTAAATATGGCAAATTTTACAGTAAAATTTTACAGGTGGGGATAAGCAACGATTCGTGAGCCTATTTGAGGCATGTATACTTATTGTTCGTCACCAAGGGATTAAAATATACAATTCCAACTAGCTGGGAATATCTACCATATGGCTTGAGCTCAACAAGTCCCACTTATCTTAAACAAATACATACATCAAGTGCCGATAATATAAATAATGTAAAAAAAATGTATCGTGTATTTATAAGAGGTGTAACATACTGAAAATCTCAATCAACTAAAGTTTTATTGCTTATTGATAACAGCCTAAATATATTAGGGATTTTTTTACAGCTAGAGAATTCTCTATAGCTACAGTACTTTTTATAATTTTAATTTCTGAAACTTTGGTAGAGATCGGAATGAATAATTTTAATAACTCTTCTTGTGACAGGTTTATCACTAGAGTTGATAGTTTATCACCTAGATACAGTTGTACAATAAAAAAAAGTATCGCCATGTTTTGCGTAGAAAAAAAATCACACAATTAATTTTGTTATTAAAATAGCTAACGGAATGTACACATTCTTGGCGATATATAAAAATAATGTCAACTATTGATATCAAATTAATTTTATTTTATGTTTCAAAATGCTCAATGTAAAATTGCATTAAAGATTCATTTCACTACAATATCATGAAATGTTCAAGTTATTTGTTTTACTATCATTGAAATACATTGTAAAAAAGCTTCAGCAGGGATTCCAGACAATGTCCGTAAAAAACAGATTCTATTCGTATATCAACAGACTTTGTCATTACATTAACGGTTTTTGCCCGTAAAACAAAAAAATTACGAGAGTTGGCCGTTTATGGTGACATATTTCGTAAATTTACTGGATAATTCATGGCAAAGTACCATAAATTTACAAATTTTTTTTACAGTGATCAAGTTATCAAAATGAAAAATAATATTTAAATGAAAACTAATACTTAACGAATAAAAAGACGAACTAAAATAAAATATATAAACATTAATCAAAAGATTTATTTGAACAAAGTTTTGTTTTTAATTTAAAAATTTTAAATCTTTTAGGCAACTTGGTCAAACGCAAAAAACATCAGAACTTTGAAAATACAGGAAAAGTTTTCGTTAACTATTTATTTTTCCATTTATGTATTTCTGAAGAACATTTCAAATATTATTTTTTAATATTTGTTGTACATTTATCTTTCATCAATCACTTTAACAAACTGACGCTGATCGATGTATGTATTTTTATGAAGAAATTTACTCGTAAAATAATGCATTGTTTTCTATAGATAAATGTTTGTGTGCTATGTTTGCATTAAAGAATAAATTAATGAAAAGGAAACATTGAAATTTCGTTTTATGTTGAAAAAATACATCCTTTTTGCACTAATATTCAAATAATAATCCCTAAAATTGCATTTCTCGTTGAGATGAAAAAGATATTTCTTTAATTTCTAAAGTATTGTGTAAATTTAAAAAAGAATCTTGTGAATATTTCTTAAAATGATATGTATTTGAATGTCATATAAAAACAATATGACTAATAACAATAAAAAACTTTAAGATTTCAAAAATAATTATAATATTTATTGCAAAACAATATCAATTATATTTTTTTGGATTTATGTTTATACTCTCCAGATGAAACTTTTTATCCTTTTAGGTATTAACTAAAAAAATACAATTTAATTAAAACTTCAACGAATGAAAGTTGATGTACAACATAGAATTAGAAAATACTCATTACCCAGATTTTTTCTAATCAAAGGCGATTTGTAGATGAAACTTGATCAGAACTTTTAAAAAATATTAACCCTATGATGTATATTTTATCCCATTATATATGTCCTGCAAAACTTTTCATGAAAATGTAATTATTCATAAAATAAAAATTGTGAAAATTATTTGTATGGGTACATATTTATAATATTCTTACATATTTACTTATCTTACGCACTGTAAAAAAATAAAATTTATATCAATTTTGTGTAACATCAGCCCTCAGATTCAAAGAATACTTGACCGAAAAACACATTTAGGATGCTTTAATTGTTAATTTGAAGATGATATGTCTTATTGGAGCTTGGAACATTTTCAGGAAAAAGTAAATATATTTAGGTTCCCGCCAAACTACGAAAGCAGGGGTCAGAAATAGACTTTTTAAATCGATGAAACTTACTTTTTGTAATCTTAAAGTGGTTGAAACTGTAAACAATATTTCATGTTTTTTAATGGAAATTGAGTGCAAACGAACCTAGTGTCTATGGGAAGTGCATGGTGCACATGCAATGGCATTCACCAATATTACCACATCATAATTTTTTTAATTAAACCTTCTTTAAATGATTGGAAAATGATAAATTTTTCAAATGATAGTGAATAACATACAAAACTATCGGAGCTAAAATCTTTATTCCAATTTCAGGAACAAGAACTACAAAAAACATATTTATTTCAGCCTTCAAGGGATAAGCTTCTGCCATTGAAACACTCAAACACAGAGAACACGAGGTATGACGTCATTACTAAACGACCAACTTCTCACTTAGTGTTGGAATTCACACCGGAAATTTTGAATATCAGTTTTCTTTTATTTTATGTGGGAGACATTTATCATCTTACGAAACAATAATAACTATTTAAAATTATGATGAAAATTTAGAATTCAGAAAAAAAATCAGACAGATGTAGAATACCATGGTAAATTCGCATGTAACGACATCCATCAATCTTACTATATCATCATTTTTTTAATTGAATCTTCTATTGAAAATTTCTTCTAATGGTAATAAATAATACACAGTAATTTTGTAGCTAAAACCTTTAGTCCTATTCAAGGGGAAAGTACTGAAAAATACATGTCGCAAAAAGAAGAAAACCCACTAAAATTACTTTTTGTTTGTTGGGAATGGCAACAGCAGGTTTGTTATGATAGAATGTTGTTGCTCGAAGATTTGAAAACGGTAGCAATGAATGTAAAAGCTACTGTTTTATTTCGATATTATAACGTGAAAGAATAAAAATTTTGAAAGAAATTTATTTTTAATGTAAATATGTAAATATTATGCGCGTTATTATCCTGTGTATTAAAAGTGATTTGTAATACATGAAAGTAAAACCAATGAAAGAAATCTCCATCGTCTGTCTTCGATTACAGCGAAATCTCTTATTTAATCTTATCTTCCACATTTTCTGGCGCCCCCGGGTGGGCGGTTTCGTTGATTTCCGACTGATTTATGGAAATTATTGAAGATTGAAGGTAAGAATAAAACTTTCCATTTTGAAGTTACGTATTTAATATTTGTTAGAATATAAAATATTACATTATTAAGATAGTAGAAATGGAAAATTTAAAAAGAAACAAAACGACTCAACGTTCAGCTTTTACTAAGGCATGTAATAAGTTGGAAAATATATTGAATGACGCAAATGTCGAACATGATGAAATCAAAATTCTTTTTCATTTATTTAAGCAGAAAGCTGACGCGTTAGAGATTACTCATAAAAGTTATTTAGATAGTTTGAAAGATGACTCCAAATTTGAAGCGTAATTTAATTCTGTTGAAGAATATAGGAAAAATTCTTTAAGAATTCAGATAAAAGCGCAACATTTGTTAGATAATTTTAAGACAAAATTGAGTCAAAATTTATATCGAAATGAAAATAATTTGGCTAATAAATTTAAAACAGAAAGGGATAAAGTAAAAACTTTATGTCAGCGACACCCTGAAGTTGAATTGTATAAGTTTGGGGGTGATTTGAACGATTGGATATCGTTTCGAAACCAATTCAAAAAAATACATGAAAATACGAATTTAACTAATGTGGATAAATTCCACTATTTAATTCAGTCAATGAAAATAAAATCAGAATCAAGGGAATTAGTAGAATCATTTCCAGTGACAAATGAGAATTATTCTTTAGCTGTTGAGAGTTTAACAGAAAGATATCATAGAACCGATTTGTTAATTGAATTTTATGTGAGAGAATTATTGAAACTTGTGTGAATAATGCGACAAAAATGAAAGTTGATTCTTTGAGTAGTTTATATAATAAATTTTCGACCCAAATCAGGGCTTTGGGTTCTTTAGGTGTTACTACAGAAATGTGTGGTGTCATACAGTAGCCTTTAGTTGAAAGAGCATTACCTGTTAATATTTTACGTTCTTTCGAAAGACAGAGAAAAACTATAGGTAGTGAGCAAAAGTTATCCAATCTCGGCACCATAATTTTGTTTCTTAAAAACGAGGTACAGTCAGAAGAAAAGATAAAATTGAGTAGATCGGAAATTTGCGATTTTGTTCCAGAACGAACAAGCTTGGCAACAAGCCAGAATTTTAAAGCGGTAATTTTTCTGCTAGAGAATTGATATCTCATAATTATAATGATGTTTCTTGCGTATATTGTTTAAAAGGTCATGAATCGCGTTTTTGCAAAAAGGCATTTTTTATGCCTCTGTCTGAAAAGCTTTCGATTATCAAAAGTAAAGGTTTGTGCCGTATCTGCTTTACTAAAGGCCACCTTGCTGTTTCTTGTACAAGATCGAACACTAGATGTCAAAATTGTTCGAAAAGATATGCAAAATTTATGTGTCCTAATTTAGAATCTCATAAATCTAAGGAGATATCAAAATCACACAACGATGAAGCAAAAGGAAAAAATGTTGATACACTTTTTACACATAACCACAACATGAAGCACAAATGTTACAAAATTTATTTAAGTAGCCTTGATGGTAAGTATATTTGTAATTTGGATTCTTTAGATCAAGATGTCATATGCAATGATATTTCTGCGATTAAATATGGTTAATGGATACGCGAGCTTAAAGATAAAGGGATCCACTTAAGTGATACTCGAGAATAAGGGCCTATTGAGGTACTTTCAGGAGCAGATGTTGCTAGTAAGCTATTTATAGGAAGAAAAGAACAACTAAATTGCGGTTTAGTAGCAATGGAAATTAAATTAGGTTGGACTTTAATAGGCAAGATCCCTCAGCTTGATAATCAGAATGATATAAATATGACTGTAGTCAGTATGCTATCTCAAGAAGAACTTAGAACTTCTTGGTATTCGAGATTCTATTGAACAGAATAGTAAAAAAGATTCAGAAAGGGCTGTCATGATACATTTTGAAGATACAGTTTAACAAAAGAATGATGGAAGATATGAAGTCCATTTGCCTTGGAAAAAAGATCATTCTTTCCTACCTACTAATTATGAGCTAGCTTTAAGAAGACTTGAATCCACTACTAAGAAATTGGAGAAAACTGGCTATCGTGAAAAATACAAAGAAATTTTTGAAGAATGGATTCACCAAGGAGTAATTAAAGAAGTTCCTGAAAATGAGTTATCATTATCCATTACACATTATCTTCCTCATCGTCCTGTAATCAATGAAACGTCCTCCCTGTCTTCTATGAAAGTAAGGCCTGTCTTCGATGCTTCGTCTAAGATAACAAACTTTCCCTCCTTGAATGATTGTCTAGAAACTGGAATTAATTTTATAGAAACTATTCCTTTAATTTTGACCAGACTTCGTCTTTATGAAATTGGTGTTATTTCTGATATAAGAAGAGCTTTTTTGCAGATATCTCTACACAAGGATGACAGAGATTTTTTACGATTTTTTTGGTACAATGACGATGGTTCTATAAGAGTTCTTCGACATAGGGTAACATCCCCAGTAATTGGCAGGCACCGGTGATTGGCACATCCTACAAAAATGTCCTAAAATAAAATTTATATTCAGTTTTTTTTTTAAATTGCAAAATCATATACCAGTTATATGCTCATTTACTTCACAGATTATAATTTTGATTCATGCTACTAAATGCCAATAGTGCTTAGGAAAGAGAAACAATTATGGCTTGTATCAAATTAGCCATGTTTTTTTGCAAATGCTTCTTCTCTGGCTTAAGAAAGGCATGCATTTAAATTTATTATTCTCTGATTTATGGTAAATTTTTAATTTTAATTGACAACAGTTTTGTTTAGTTGAAAAGGGTTACTTTAATTGTGTAAAAGTCTAAATGCCAATTACTGGTGATTACAGCAACTTTTTATAAATGTATTCTTATAAAGATACTTTTTCAAATATTTTTGCTTTTAGTGGGTAAATAGATGCACAGATATGCATTCTTTGATTTAAAAACATTTGCAAGTAAATATTTTATTTCTTGGTAATGAAAATAGACAAAAGCTAATCCTAAAGACAAATCCTTAATGTGCGAATTACTGGGGATGTTACCCTACTCGTTGTGTTTTTGGGGTTACAAATAGCCCGTTTCTTCTTATGGCAGTAATTCATCATCATTTGTCTAAAGAAATATTGAAAGGAGAATTTTCTAAAGAAGTACTTGTTAAATTGCGCAATAGTTTTTACGTAGACAATTTTGTGATCAGTGTTCACAATACTTCAGAGCTGGATAATTTTATAAGAACCTCTACAGAAGTGATGAAAAGAGCACAGTTTGACCTTAGATGTTGTTAAAGTACGATAGACAATAACTGCGATACTTTTCCTTTAGAAAATTCTAAAACGTGTGTACTAGTTTAATATGCGATAAGAGTTCAGATACTCTTAAAATCGATTCCGAACTTTTAAATCGTGATGAATCAGAAAATTTAACTAAACGGAAAATTTTGTTCCTTATCAGCCGAGTCTTCGATCCCATTGGATTTATTGCCCCTGAATTAATACCACCTAAATTTTTGCTTCAAACTATTTGGAAAACAAAGGAACCATGGGATACAGAACTAAACGAAGATACTAAAACAAATTTTTTAAAGTGATTTAATGATTTAGATATCTTGAAGTCTAACGAAATTCCAAGATGGAGCGGTGCCACAGAAGCATCTAGTTTCCGTTTACACACTTTTGTTGATGCAAGTCAAGATGCTTATTCAGCCTGCATTTTTCTCAGATCCGAATCCCCTGATGGTACAGCAAACGTGAATTTCCTACAAGACAAATCACGCATAACACCTTTGTAAAAGATAACAATACCAAGATTAGAATTAATGGAGGTTACTATTGGAGCAAGATTATTTAAATTCATAAAAGGTACTCTAGAAGTCGAAATTGCTGATGAATACTTTTGTTCTGATTCTTCAATAGTTCTTGGTTGGAAAAAACGACAAGAGCATTGGTCAGTTTTTTTTCTAATCGAGTGAAAGAAATACGACAGCTCACGGATTTTGAAAATTGGTTTCATATTTCTGGTGAGTTGAATCCTGCTGATCTTCCATCTAGAGGATGTGGAGTTAAAAAACTTCTGAAGTCCCAATGGTGGCTAGGACCTACATGGTTGAAAAATCATCCGAAAAAACAATGGCCCAAATCAGTTGTCAATGTTAACGAAGATGAAGTTCAAAAAGAAAAACAAAAAACAGTTATTTCTGCTTGCAATGTAGAATGCAAGACGATTGTTTCTGAATTAGCTGAATTTGAAATTTCCCAAAATAGTCAGAGTGATAGCTTGGATTATGCACTTCCACCCTAAAGCTCGTGATTTGAGAAGGCATACAGAACTTACAAAAGAAGAAATATTGAATGCACAGAAGATACTTTTCCGTTCTGTGCAGACAGAATACTTTTCTAACGAAAATGGCAGAAATTCTCGTGCTAATTTTCAAGCTTTTAAAGATGAAGATAGATTATTACGATTGAAATCAAGACTTACTATGAAGATGAACCATATGATTTTATCGCTCCAGTGATACTGCCTTCGAAACATGCAGTAGTGAAATGATTTATTGAGCAAGAACATATTCTGAATAAGCATGCTAGAACATCTATACTCTTGACCATTCTGCGAGAAAGATTTTGGATTTTAAAAGGAAAAATAACCATACGAAGTATAATCAACGATTGTATTATCTGAAAGAAGCAAAAGGTAAAACATATTGAAGTGTCATTTCCCCCTCTCCCTACAGATAGAACTAAAGTAGCAGCAGTTTTTCAAATTTCAATAGTAGATCTGGCCGATCCATTGCTAACAAAATCAGGAGAAAAGGTCTGGATTGTCTTGTTGTTTTCTTGTGCTACATTCCGAGGAGTTCATCTGGAATTATTCCATCTCTGAGTACCAATGCCATGATTCAAGCTCTGCGAAGATTTATAGCAAGGAGAGGCTGGATATCTCTATTGTATTCTGACAACGGAACAAATTTTACAAGTTTGAACAAAGCATTGAAAGATCTAGACTAAACAATGATTCAACTAACATTTGAAGTTCATGAAATTCGTTGGAAGTTTAACCCACCCTCCGCCCCATAGTGGGGAGGGTTTAGGGAAAATCTAATTGGAATTCTTAAAGACCTGCTCAGAAAAATTTAGGGCATTCGTCTCTGACCTATGAAGAATTATTGACTCTTGTCTACGAATGTGAATCACTAATGAACAATCGACCACTAAGCTATATATTAGAAGAATCCCCATCCTCATTTCTACAAGATATTCGCAAAAGCGAAGTTCCTGATTTAGACCAAATTGAAAGGACTAATATTTTGAAAAGATGGAGACACATGCAAAGAGTGAGAGACAACCAGAAACACAGATTTAAAAAGGAGTACGTGGGCTTCCTCCGATCTACCATTTCCAAAAGGCATGATAACATTAAAGTTGGAGATGTAGTTTTTATTGGTCGAGATGGTAAGAACAGACTGTTTTGGCCTTTGGCAAAGGTTATAGAACTTCTTCCTCGTAAAGATGAAGTAGTCAGTCTTGTTAAGTTAAAAACAGCTAAAGGAACCTTCTTGAGACCAGTACAAAGATTTTACTCCCTTGAGATCACACAGGAAGACTGTGAACCTCTTTTGTTTGATCCAGCACCAATCACAGATGATAAGATGGACGAACAGTCAAAAGATAGTAAACCTATAGAAAAGATTACTCAGGCTCGTTCTGGTCGAAAAGTAAATCCTCCAAAAAAAGACTTGATTTGCAAATACTGAACATTTTAGTTTCAACTCTCATTATTAAATATGAACATTCATTTATTGACTTTAAATCCTAGAACTTTAAAATTTGAAAAATATTTTGATTGTTTCTATTTTCTTTTTTGATTGGATGTATTAGAATCTGTATTAGAATCTATATTTTTAGTGTTTATTTTAAGTTTTTGCTTAAGACTAATATTTGTATGTATATGACATTTTAGTATTTTTCAGTCTTTCTTTGCTGAGTTTTTTCAAAACTCAGGTGAGGAGGATGTCGCAAAAAGAAGAAAACCCACTAAAGTTACTTTTTGTTTGTTGCGAATGGGAACAGGAGGTTTGTTATGATAGAATGTTATGATAGAATGTTGTTGTTCGAAGATTTGAAAACGGTAGCAATGAATGTAAAAGGTACTGTTTTATTTCGATATTATAATGTGAAAGAGTAAATATTTTGAAAGAAATTTATTTTTAATGTAAATATGTAAATATTGTTCCAGCGTATATAGGGTTCTTTTGATCTTATGGTTAGACAACTTCAAACTCTTGCTCTTAGAAAAGTAGAAAATAATTTATTTACAGACCTTCAGAACAACACAGTCTTCGAAACTCACAAATATTACTAGATATTCAAAAATAACTGTTCAAATCTATCGTACAAGTACAGCTTTAGATCCCAGAGACTCTTTATACAACGTCTCAACATTTAATAACATTCAAAACAACATAGATGAAACTCAAGCAAACTTGCTTACAATCGCAGCTCACTCAATGACTGACTGGTAAATAATAACAACAGCAGCTCGTATTGCTCTCCTTATATAGGCTCGCAGCATGTGCTGGAAATTTCTACAACCTTCTCGAAAAATCCTCGGAACAACATTCAATGTATCAGCATACCTAAGGGGGGGTTACCATCGAGAGGAAAGGGTTACCATCGCCAACAATCGCCAAGTTTGTCGCCAACTTGGAGATATATCGCCAAATTTGGCGACCAAAATTAGTCGTCAAAAGTGGCGCCAACTTGGCGATATCTTTACCATTTCGCCAATCTGCCGTAGACATACACTGAAAATAATAGAGAAGTTTGCTTGATAACAGAGACAATGTAACAAAAACTAATATTAGTAAAGGAATGGAGCTTAATAAGATTATTTACATTATTTTACAGTACAAACACTAACTATTTGCAAAATTCGTAACAATATTATGCGCGTTATTATCCTGTGTATTAAAAGTGATTTGTAGTATATCAAAGTAAAACCAATGAAAAAAATCTCCATCGTCTGTCTTCGATTACAGCGAAATCTCTCATTTAATCTCATATCTTCCACAACACATATATTTTGAAATTCATGGCCTGAGCCGCTGCCATGGAAATCCGTAAGGCTGGATGTGTGAAGCCATCACTAATCGATTGACATTTCACTAGAGTTGGATTTCACACTGGGCATTTTTTAATTGCAGTTTTCTTTTTTTTTTTATTTTTGAAATATATTTCATATTATTAAACAATAATATTTAATCTTATGGTGAAAATTTGAATTACTTAAATAAAATTTTAACCTGATACAGAAAGCACTGTGTTGCTTCGAATTTTTGGCTTTATTTTATTTGGGGGATTCAAAAGAGTTACCAGGAATTTTAAATAGTTATTCTCAAATTTTAAGATGATAAATATTCCTGAAACAAAATTCCTACTAAAATTTTGTGGTGTGAATTACAACAGTCGTCAGAAGTCGACCTTACATAAATGACCTTACATCTCGTATCCTCTTGCTGCGTGTACTTCGATGGCAGCAGCTAAGTTCAATATAGGTACCGGTAGACGACTGCACATACAAACACCTCACCAACACCATATGATTTTTGGTCGTGTCAGTAAACAAGCTAAAAATTCTATACAATAAATCTAAAAAAAACTGTCAGCATTTATGATAAATAGGGTTTTAACATATTATTGTTTCACTTGAAGTACTCATTTTAACTCTTTGTGCCTATAGACCGTTAGGAGACAGCACAGACAATCACCTCATCGAATTCAAAGACAAAATTCTAAAATTAGTTAAATCTCGATGCGCATATTATTAATCAATAGCTCTGCCAAATCATAACTTTGTGGAAAACACTTACAAACTGGACATTAGCGGTTGTTTCGTAAGTTTACTATTAATTTTTCCTGTTCCAAATCCTCTATGTTTTAATATCTACGAAGGCAGAAAGGTGTTGAAAGTTGCGAATCTACGAATCAGCTTTTAAAATCGGTTCTTTAAGTACTTTGCACTAAGATATGATTTTGGCAGGCCGGTGGCATTTTAATATGCGAATCGAGATACTGACTAATCCTAGATTTTCATCCATAAAATCGATGAGGTGATTGTCGGAGCTGTCTTCTCCCGGTCTGTAAGCACAATGTGTTAAAATGAGCTTTTAATGGAAAACAATTTTATTATGAAATCATATTTTTATCCATTAGTACACATAGTTTACATTTCATATATAGTTTACTTTTAAATTCTTCAATGACTCCACCAAAATGTCCTCTCTGAAAGATTCGTTAGTCGAATCATGACGACGAATCCGGTCCACTCATATGAAGGGCATGCAAACTGTCAGGTATTCTAATCATACTAATAATTTCAAGATCATTCTGTACAAGATACATATTGATGGCTTTACTTTATTGTAACTCCGTATCATTGAAGAAAATATCTTTTATTATATTTGGTACTAACAAAATATGTAATTAGTGTATGTTTAAATCTATCAATCATATTTTTTGTTAATATCAAAAGATACAAAAAGATATTTTCAGCAGAAAGTATTCAAAATGAAAATAAATTATCCTATAGAGGGACCAAAAATCAATGCTTGTTTACAAATCTCATTTCTTTTGAATTCGAATACAATAAATCTTCTTTAGAACATAGTTGAATATAAAAAGTATCCAAAACATTAAAGTAGAATAAAAGTTTACATGTATACGCATTTCTGCAATATATTTTTGCTATTATTCTTTAATATATGTTGTGTATTTACATTCCATCTATCATTTTGAAAAAAAAATGTTTTGATAGATCTATGAGTGTTTTAGAAGAACAAAACTTTTTGTTATAAAAAATTGCAACGGTCCTAAGAGTTAAAACTTTTTTCGTTTCTTGTACGGAAACAAATCATATAATTGAAAAGGAAATATTATTTGAAAATAATTTATGTTTAAAGAAAAATTTAAAAGTGGAATACAGCGGGTGTTAAAATAAGTTTTTTTTTTCAAAAAATAAAATATTTTCAAAAAATGGTCTATTTTTATTTACATTTCATCTCTGAATAACAAAAGAAATAATCATATTAAAAAAATAGTTAACACAATATAATATCATACCTGTTAATTAAAAAGAATGAATCATCAGGTCAATATAATGACAAAATGTTTTACGCTTGATTTTGTTGTTTCATGAAATAAAAGCGCTTTGCACAAAATAAACTAGTTTACTAAATCGTACTTTTACTAATAGTATCCGTAAACGCTCTTATTACAAATGGAACAGAAAAATGTCTACTGATTATAAGAGCCTTCACAGTGATTGTAATCCTATCACTAGATATTAGTCTGTTAGGTCTGTATCCTGCTTGAAAGAGAGCTTTTTTGCTGTTTCGGATGCCAAAGCTTAGCATTACATGATTAAAACACTATTTGTCTTAAAATATCTTTTATCTAAAAAAAGCAATAGCTTGATATAGATGGACTATGTCTACAAAAGTGGTGTTTGTATGTGGCTGGGGCGAGGGTAATCATCTTAAAGAACTGGAGAATTATTTTTTCCTGCTGAAACCAAGATGTCTACTGGTGATTCTTGAGTAAAAGTTTTGTCTCACTGAAAATCTTAAGGTAAAGTACGAAAGTATGCTATTTTATTTCTTAAGTCATTTCTTGTTGTATTTTTACATTGTATATTTGTGTTATGTAATGTTATTATTTTAAATCGTAAACATTTTCATCTTTTTTTTTAATAATCAATAAAATGCACTCGAATGCGTATTCAAACTGTATATAATTGTACTAATTGATATTTTCATTACTAAACAAATGCATTTTTCGGTTATATTATTGATCATTAATTTATTTTAATCATACACTCTTGAAATATTTTCGTAACACAGAACCATGATAATAAAATATTAAATTATTATTAAATTACGATATATGCTCTATTTTTTTATATTTAATGCGTAGAATTATTTTATTAACTGTGTTTATTTAGATAATTGCATATATCTACACTTTATTTATTTTAAAATTGACACGTTATTGTGCAAACAGTACAAAATATGAAATATGATATAAAAATGATCAGAAAATAATAGAATAGTAAAAAAAAAAAAAAAAAAAAAACCATTCCTTTAACTTTCTGACCCAACTAACGTAATCTTTTTTTTTTAATTATGATTTTGTTATTTTTTTTTGTATTATATTTCGCTCTGTTCATATTCAAGAGTTAACTAAGAAAATCTTCAGTTATGTAACAGATAAATCTAATGCATAATTACATATCTGTGTTATATATAATAAGAAGAAACAACGACTTCAAGATATTAGGCCGGAAAAATTATTATCTCAGTATGTTACTAATGATATTATTCTTACTTTTTTTTCCTTTTATCTTTAGAAATTAAAAAAAGAAATATCTTTTTATCTGAATTACATAAAAAAATGGGCTCAATAATAATACATTTTACAAACTGGTGAATATATAATAAAATGACAAGGTAAACAAAATTAACAAAAAAAAAAAAAAAAATCTCTTAAAATACGAGTGAAAAAATTTGTTTTACCAATGAATTTTGTCGTAAAAGTGCATGAAAATGAATATTCAATCAAGAGTGCAGTCACTCGTTTTGCCTTTTAATCTAGTACCAAAATAAATAAATAAAAGGTTAAAATTGTTTATGAAAAAAGGAATGAAAAGACACTTTGGATTGACACTAAAAATTTAAAAACTATAAAAACAATGTGAAACTACTAACAAAGATCTTTTTTTTTAAATAATAAGAAGAAACAACGACTTCAAGATATTAGGCCGGAAAACAAATATTGTCTCGGTATGGTACTAATAATTCACTACTAATTTTTGTTTCCATTTTATCTTTCGAAATTGCAAAGAAACTTTTTTTTAACCCTTTTACTCCTAACCGCCCCCGCGCTACTCTCGCTAGTTGTGAAAAATGCCAGCGTCGCGATAGCGCTCCTTTTGACAGATTGGATAAACAATAGTGACGGCCGTGTTACCGTGTTCGTATTTTCATTCATTATATTGCATTCTAACTATCTTCGATCGCATATTTTTTATATAAACATCGTGATTAATATTTTTTTAAAATTTCTAATTATGATTTCAAAATGTCGGACACAAGTGAATTTAAAGATTCAGCGCGACGGTGCTCCTTGGCACTAAAGGGGTTACATCTAGATTACATTAACTTTCCCACTGCCACGACCGGATATATCCGTTCACTAGGCTGCAGCTTTCACTGCAATTGAAGCTTTATTTAAATTAATATAATTCTATAAATATCATCCAGTTTAAAGAAATTAAGTTATGATTAATACTTCCAGGGCTTATAAGCAAATACGTAACAATATATATATATATATATATATATATATATATATATATATATATATATATATATATATATATATCCTGTTAGAAAATCCCTCTTTAATTAACATTTAAAATAAATTAAGGAGAAAACAACATTTCATTTTTGCTCTTTTGCTCGGTGGTCAGGGAATTAAAAAATTAGGTTTAAAACTAATACATTTTACTAACGAGTGAATATATGCTAAAATAACAAGATAAGCAAAATGAACAAAAAAAAAATCCTCTTAAAATAAAATTGAAATTATTTGTTTCATGTATGAATTTTGTCATAAAAGTGCATGAAAATGAATACTCAATCAAGAGTATAGACACTCGTTTTGCCTTTTAATCTAGTACCAAAATAAATAAATAAATGGTTAAAATTGTTTATGAAAAAAGGAATAAAAAGACACTCTGCAGGATGGTTGAAATTCACTCCTATTGCGTTAGTGCATTTTCAGTACTGGAAAAGTTTGGAACTACACTCGATAAAAGTTGAAAACATCTTATTTATTCTCAAGTCATAATTACGAATTGAAAAACGTATCTGAATACATATAGACATTTATTTAAAGAGAAAAATGAATACTTTATTAAACCACATTCAATGTTGCCAAACATTAATACACATTTTAATCACGATCAGGCTTACCAAATTTCTGTACGTAAAACCTCTTTATATTGAAAAAAACCTTTTCATTAAAAATGTTCAAAAACAAATATTAATTATTTGAAGACCGAATATTTTAAATTAATCTTTTTTTTTTTTTTTTTTTTTTTTTTTTTTTTTTTTTTTTTTTGAGATTAACGATAGAAAAATTCAAAGTATAAAAATGAAAGTATGGAAGAAAAAAATATTTTTCCATAACACTTTATCTAGTTATTTCTACAGTATATTTCCAACATAATTCTTTGTTATTTGTGATTTATTTGCATTTTATCCATCATTTTATAAATTCGACGTTCACAGTTTTTTTCAAAAAGAATATTTCAAAAGAATTAATCATCACACCATACTTGTAGTTATATACTTATAGCTATAATGTAAAAGCATATATTAAAAATATAATTAATCTTTGCACAGATATTTAAGGGAAAGTGATAGTAATTGAAAATTAATTTCAATAAGTAAGTCTAAAACTGTTTTAAATTGTCTCTAAAGTTTAAATTATATCTGTTTATCGTCTTATTCTCTATCTAAAGAGGTGTATAAAATTAATATACACCTCTTTAGTTAGAGGATAGTGTGTGTTTTTTGTTAAATTAAGTAGTTTAATTTAATTAAACGTTTTTAGTTAAAATTACATTTTTTGTCTTTGAGATCCAAGTTTACCAAATGATAATAAGACTTTCAAGATAAGAAAGTCCGGGATACATTTTAAATAATTTTTATTTATTAAGTTAATATTTTTCATTTTTGTGATGATAAGCCGTGTTATTTGTAAAAATATCGCATCATAAAATTTTAAATAATTAAAAATGTATACTTATTTAAAATTTATTAAAAAATGGGGCAATTTAAAATTATTATAACTCAAAATGTTATTCTTAGAATTTTTTTTCTTTTCATTCAAATAAAGAAAAATATCTAAATTTTAATTTTGATTCAGAATTTTAAAAAATATAAATTAATATATATATATATATATATGAAGTAAACATTTGAAAAAAAATGATGTAACTTATTTTTAAAAAAATCATAGATTTAAAAGTATTATTTTTAATTTGTTGAAACAAAATTGAAATAAAACAATAAACAAACATGTTACAAGTTCGGAGTATTTATCTTTAGCAGTTCTTGAGTTATAACAGTTTAAATCTTAGAAATTCTGAAAAAAAATTTATCATGATGAAAGACGCATTTTCACAATAAGAATCGCTTTTTTCACATGCATTTTCCATGACAATCATTACTAGAAGGCTAAACTTCAATACAAACTAAAACGAAAAATTTTTTTTCATCTTCTAATTAACATAGAAACATTTTTTAAACGTCATTTTAAGCATAGAAAAACAGAAAAATATCAATGCAATAATTTTATTTTTAGTAAAATTTGCAGATTTTTGGCCCCGGAACCCCATAACAATCTCATTTCGAATATAACGAATATGGACAATCGACATTTCCTCTCTCGACTCTTCTCATATTTTTCTAGAATACGCCAAAAAATTACTTAGAAATAAACTTTAATACTTTTCCACATACACTAATATTTTAATATAAAATTTATGTAAAATTACATTTATAAAAAGTGCTACTATACAAAAACTTCTATTAATTAAATTAAATTGCGTCCAAGACTACGTTTTGATCAGTTTGCATTGCGTCTCATTGCGTTCGATGCGCAAAACAATAATTTTACAAAAAAAAAAAAGTTTTAAGGATATGTATATATATATATATATATATATATATATATATTGTAAATACGGCATGCACTTACTCTTTCGGATGAATTTCGGAACATATGCCAATGTTTTGGGTGATAAAATAAAACATTAGCCAAAATAATATTTTAGAAATACTGAAATATTTTTAATATCAGACAAAATCTTTTTATTAAAAAAAATGTTATATGTATGTATTTCATATATAGCTTAATGTGTCCCCGATGCAGATACTTAATTCCTTTTTCTAACATTATATTTTTTGAATGTGACCTACTTTATGGGGATATTACACGACATTCTAAACTTGAGTACATGCAATACATTTTTTTCATCTTCTAATTAACATAGAAACATTTTTTAAACGTCATTTTAAGCATAGAAAAACAGAAAAATATCAATGCAATAATTTTATTTTTAGTAAAATTTGCAGATTTTTGGCCCCGGAACCCCATAACAATCTCATTTCGAATATAACGAATATGGACAATCGACATTTCCTCTCTCGACTCTTCTCATATTTTTCTAGAATACGCCAAAAAATTACTTAGAAATAAACTTTAATACTTTTCCACATACATTAATATTTTAATATAAAATTTACGTAAAATTACATTTATAAAAAGTGCTACTATACAAAAACTTCTATTAATTAAATTAAATTGCGTCCAAGACTACGTTTTGATCAGTTTGCATTGCGTCTCATTGCGTTCGATGCGCAAAACAATAATTTTACAAAAAAAAAAAAAGTTTGAAGGATATGTATATATATATATATATATATATATTGTAAATACGGCATGCACTTACTCTTTCGGATGAATTTCGGAACATATGCCAATGTTTTGGATGATAAAATAAAACATTAGCCAAAATAATATTTTAGAAATACTGAAATATTTTTAATATCAGACAAAATCTTTTTATTAAAAAAAATGTTATATGTATGTATTTCATATATAGCTTAATGTGTCCCCGATGCAGATACTTAATTCCTTTTTCTAACATTATATTTTTTGAATGTGACCTACTTTATGGGGATATTACACGACATTCTAAACTTGAGTACATGCAATACATATGTAGAAGGTTTACCTATACATTTTTAGGTTATTTATCGAGAACAGACTTCTTTTATTTGAAGCTCACATGTAAGTAGGAACGTGTTTTTTAGTCAAACGTATAATGTAGTATTAATATTTAAATTTTAAAATGTTTTCACCAGGATTTGGAAATATGGATTTAAAATTCTAGTATGAAGAATTTATTCTGGGATTTCTTATATTTATTTAATGCAAGTTCAATTTTTGGATTCACATTTGTTTTCCGTAAAGAGAAATCAATTTATACAGAAATATTTCTGAAAAGTAAAAACAGAAACAAATTGATTACCAATATCCAAATAAAACACACCGTATCGTTCAAATGTATGCTCAATATTTTTATATTTATAAATTAAAAAGCATTCTTAGATGTTATTTACAATGAAATAACTTTTTAATATTACATATTTTCATATCACTGTCAATTTTATGAAAATTACTGTTTTATCTTTAATAATGTAGTTATAATATTACAATTCAAAATATATTACATTTTGTTTTACTTATTAAATTTGTATTCTGTAATTAATTTAAAATCAATTAAATTTTATAACACAATGAATAACTTCATTTCAGTGAATGTAATAATGTTTTCAAGTAATTTATCTTTTTAAAATGGTACCGCCATGTGACCGCCACTTGTTTTTCAAAATAGTAGCAGTCGTAAATTGATATTTTACTGGAAAAAAATCTTTAAAACAATTTTACTTATTGTTATCAAACATTAGCCATTAAGAAAAATGAAAAATGAAAAAAAAAAATCTTTCGAATGTATTTTAATAATGTGATTTTACCTATATGGCTGTTAATTTTATATTGAATTTTCAATAGAAACTTATACATAATCTTTTGAAATATTTTCAAGCAAATTTCTTTTAAAATATAAACATCTTATGTTTTTTTCTAAATTCTTTCAAAATCACATATATAAAACAAACAAAATGCATATGCATTTTAAATCTTCCATTCAATACACAAAATGAATTATTTATGATTAGTTTACAAAAGATTTTGTTATGTATATATTAAAAATTTAGAAAATCCACCAATGCACCTTATTGCTTTTCACAGACATTATTATTTAAATATTTAAAATCTGAAATCAAATCCTTTTACATTTATTTTTGATGAAATCCTTTCAGAAGCGAAATATCTATTTTTCAATATTATAAATAATATGAATATATGAATGTAAAAGAATATTTTTCTACATTTATTCGTTCTTCTCTTATAAAAAATGTATATTTAATAAAAACTGATTTGACATTAAATTGTTATATTAAAAACTATATTAAAATTAAATGTGGTGGTAATCAAACTATTATTATATTTTGAATTGATTGTTAGTCATAATTTTTATAGATTTAATATTTCCAAATAAAGGAATCTTGCTTTTTTAAAATAATTTATAAAATCATTATAGATAATTTATATTAGATATCTAATAATTTAGTTACTTCTACAATTTATCTTGCAGCCTTTCTGTAATCGATACAGTAAATCGATACAGTAAATCGATACACAAATCGTTTGTTTGGAACTTTCGGAAAATTGAATTATACCCGTTTTACAGATGCAGGATTGCAGGATCTTGTAAGCGAGTTGAAAAAATGTTAAGAAATTCGAAACGACCGGTCTCTTTATGAAATAAACTATTAGACAAACGATATCAAAAACACATAATGTGATGAAAATGTTTAATACATTTAGTGATTAAATTCAAATGTTAATTGGTAAAATGTTCAGATAAAAATCACGACTGATTTAATTGCATGAAGATGGGTGCGACAGTTTATTGAAAGATACAATACAATGAACAATAATCCTGCACCTCTGGTAAGAATCTACACATACTAAAAGAAGATTGTGTTTTGAAACGCTTAGTGAAACAGTTTGCTTGGTGGCAAAAAATTTCAGATTGCCTGCATTGAAATTTTTATTAATTGGATATTACGAAAGTTTACATCGTTTTTTGTTATGGTTTAAAAATTTTAAATATCTTGTTTATATAAATGTCTCAACTGGTGTAACAAATATGTGGAAACAAAATCCGAAGTTTTCAATGAAGTACACAATAAAATCTTTTGTTCTAATAGATTTGAGAATTTTTAATTGTTACATGAAATCATCATTCTGGATGTTTCGTATTATAAAATGAGAGAACTTATTGCCGTATAGACTTATTACAAAAAAGTTAATATTTTGAAATGCTAGTTAACGTATAAATTAATCATAAACTTATTGTCGATTTATTAGCTAAATGATTATTACTGGATATATAGCTTATTATTTAATATTGTCTTTGTTTATACATAGGCTGTCTTTTCATAAATTTTCCTACAATTTTGGAAAATAAATATATAACCGCAGTTTGTGATTTTATTTTCTAATTTTCTCGATCTGATAATATTTTTGAGTATGTACTACACTACATATTGATTATTACAATAAATGACCTTTCCTTTAAATGTAAAAGTTCATTCTGTTATACTTGTTTACCATAATCTTCCAGAATCCGATCGACGTTTTCATTTGCCGACAATATCGTGATTATTTCAAAATTTTAATTTCACAATAATCAAATAGAGGAGACGGCTGGTGATGGGATTGGATTTTAATGGAACAGCCACATCTGAGGTTTCATAGATTATTTTTCTATGAATAAAGCAAAAGATTTAGAGATGTGGCTGTAATTTACTCCGAATTAAATTTATTAATTAATTATTAGAGTAAATTGATATAATGTCTTCTTTAAAAATCTTTTTGTGCAAAAAATTCCCTATAGTCATAAAAATTTAATTATTCTTTTCGTATTTTAAATTTTATGTTACAAGTGAATCCAGTAATAGCCACGGAAACTTTTGTAAAAAATTACTTATTTTCTCTAAATAAATTTTTACACCTTTTTCTCTTCTTTATCTGCAGTACACTTTTACATTATGCATTCCCATAATTGTATTCAAACCTGTTAAAATTAAATTGAATATTTAACATGCCAATTTCCTGAAAAAGGAACAACAATTGTCACAAACTCTTAGCAGAGAAATGTGTTGCAGTAGATAAACAACATCCTGTCTGTTTGTTCTGATTAACTTTAAATCAGATTTTATAATGTTGTTTACAGTTTTATTATTAAAATTTTAATGGTAAAGCTGTTATAAGAGTAATTTTAAAGCTACAGCGGATTTTTGTTTTTTGAGGGGAGGAGGATATCAAAAGATGAATTTAATGAATTTAAAGATGAATTTAATACCGGATGCGGCTTTAGATATAAAACTGGACATATCTTTGTTGGATATTCATATGTCATCTTTTATTAATAATATGATTTATATTACGTGTGGAAATATTAAAACTATTAACTACATGTCTTTTATAAATAACCAAATAAGGATGTATCTTTTCATACGCGGGACGAATTATTTAGTTTATTTTATCTGAGCTTTTTTAAACAAAGTACATTTTGAATGATGTAGACAATAACTGACCGTTCTTTTGAGTTAATTCCGGGTACATTTTTTTTTAATTTACATTTAAATTATAGAACAAATTTAAATAGTTTCAGAATCTGTGAAGACTTTTTTTTTGTAAATTATTTTTAATTATCCTTTTTTATTCCTCATTGAAGAAAGGAAAATACAACCATCAACATATATTCTGAAATTGCATTGCTTTAGCATATAAAATGAATTGATAATAAAGCATGGTATATACACTGTACCGTATTATGTGAGAGAATATAATGAAAGTTTTGGACAAGTAATAAATAAAATACCAGATTATTAGTACTCTTTACAAATGAAAATATTTTGAGATAAATGAAGTTTCTTTTATAATAATATTTATTTGATTCTCTTAGATCAAATGGATGACATCCCTTTTTCAATCAAATTCGTAGCATCTTTAATTTTTGCAAGATTTTGAAATTGAATCTATGGAAACCGATATTCGTTTAAAATTATCGGCAAATTAATCATACGGTAAAGTATTTAGCCTATCACCTGAATAGAAAACCATATAGAAAAGTGCCAAGCAATCTGAGTAAACTTTTAATACCACACGATGCTGCCCATGATCTTCGGAATGTCATACAGAATCGTATGCGCTACGTAAGCAAAATTTTGAACTTTTCTCGTTATTCTGTTTCGATTTTTAATTTTTATCAATCTTTGTTACGAGTTTAAGGGCAATTTTAACTGGGACAAATGTTTTTATTGAACATGTGTTTATATATTGTGATAGAGTATGTCGCAGTTCACGATTTGTAACTTTCAAAACATATAAACATTAAAATTTTAAATAAAGACATTAGTTTTAATTCATAAAAAAATCCCTTTCGGCATGGCCTATAGGCGGAGGTAGATTTCGAAAAGTTTTCATCTCAAAAAAAAAAAAAAAAAAAAAAAAAAAAAAAAAAAAAAAAATTAAATGATTAGAGATAAACCCAGTTTAACTACTTTATTCAACCGTTTTTAAAAATTTTTTAATTTCATTTTTCTGTAAGAACTGGTTTTATCGAAATCCTCTTAAACGAAATTCTACTCAAATGCCCATTTTGGCAACATATTTTGAATTATATTCTTACTTTATTAAAAAAATTGACCAATATGCTCATTATATAGTTCCTAAATAACAAAAAACTGTTAATTAAATTCGTTTGACAGCAAAATTGAATTTAAAAATGAGTAATAAAATAACCAATTTATTATTTTAATACATCCACAATTCTTTAATCAAGATTGCTTTGAGAAATTTTGTACGAAGTGCCCACTTTGACAGATTTTTTTAAATATATATTTAGCCTTTATCAAAAATCTGACCAATACGGCACATTACACAGTTCCTAAATAACGAAAAACTGTCAATTGAATGCGTTTGAGAGCAAAATTGAATTTAAAAATGAGTCATAAAATAAAAAAATTGTTATTTGAATACAACCTCAATTCTTTTATCATGATCGCTTTGGGAAATTTTTTTGCGAAGTGCTTACTTTGACAGCTTTTAAAAATATGTATATTCACCCTTTATCAAAAAATCAAAGAATACGCACATTATATAGTTCCTAAGTAACAAAAAACTGTCATTTGAATGCGTTTCAGAGCAAAATTGGATTTAAAAATGTGTCATAAAATAAACAATTTGTTATTTGAATACCCACAGTTCATTAATCATGGTCGCTTTGGGAAATTTTGTGCGAAGTGCCCATTTTGGCAGCCTTTTTTTGAAATATATTCTGCCTTTATCAAAAAACTGGCCACTCCGTCACATAATATAGTTCCTAAGTAAGAGAACCTGTAAATTGGATGCGTTTGAGAACAAAAAAAGATTTAAAAATGACTCGGTAAAAACGCAATTTTTTTAATTTCTTCAAATTTCAATCATGATAATTTCGTGAAATTCTGTTCAAAATAACCTATTTGGCAGCCTTTTAAAAAATATATTCTGCCTTTATCAAAAAACTGGCCAATACGTCGCATTATATAGTTCCTAAATAATAGGACCTGTAAATTGGATGGGTTTGAGAACAAAAATGAATTTAAAAATGACTCAGAAAAAACGCAATTTGTTATACTTAATCAATTTTTAATGACGATAATTTCGGGAAATCTGTTCAAAATACCTTTTTTAGCAGCCTTTTTAAAAATATATTCTGCCTTTATCATAAAATTGGCCAAAACGTCGCATTATATAGTTCCTAAATAAGAGGATCTGTCATTTGGATGCGTTTAAAATCAAAAATGAATTTTAAAATGAGTCAGAATATAAGCAGTTTGGATTTAAGGTTTTTACTCCAACTCCTATTTTTGTTTAATTTATTTTTGCTATAAGAATGGGTTCTATGAAAAACTTGTCAATATAAAAGTTGTAGATCTTATTGTGAAGATGTAAAATAAATTTAATTAGATTTGATTGCTTAAGAATTGAGTAAGTTATGGGTTTTTTTCTTTTTCCTCCCCCCTTTTTCTTTTCGTTTTTAATTTTTTTCCTCGGTAAAAATTGGTCCTATCAAAAACTTGTAAATACAAAAGTTTTAGATAATATTAAGTATATTTATATAAAATTTAGTTGGATTTAATATCTTGAGAATTGACGAAGTTATGAATTTTTTTCTTCCAAAAACCATGTTTTTTTCGCCCCTTGAGCCCATTTTTAACTTTATCAAAAATCTGTCATGCATAAACTTTTTGCCCATTTCTTAGAAGTAATATAAACTTTAAACTGATTCGATATCTATTTTAATTAAGAAGTTATCGCGTTTTTTCTGTTTTCACAAAAACCCTCCCTATTTCCACCCCCTTGGTCCGATTTTGCCCATTAACGAACTCGACCGAGATTTTAGGCTCCTTGATTTTATGTAAAAGTTTGAAGAAGATCTGAGCATAATTATGGAAGTTATCGTGTCTAGAAGAAAGTGATATACACCGATAGATAGATAGATAGATAGATAGATAGATAGATAGATAGATATAAACTTTTTTACTGATGGTGGTTTTGGGGTCAAGGAGTCATGATTCGTGTAGATCCGCAAAAATTTTTCAGAAATTCCAACATGGGAGACAATGCAATAGGTAGTATTTCATACGAAATCTACCTAATATTTCATACGAAATCTACCTAATTATGATAAATGAAATTTTCTGGACAATGAAGAAATATATCTATTATTTCATGAAAAGATACAAAAGAAATGTAAAAAAAATATATATATATATCATCCTACACAGAAAGTAAAAGTTAATTTTTATAATGTAATCTGAAAATCTAAAATGATTTGTGATATTAAAAATTGAATAATTTCATTTTTGTAAATCAGAAACATGAATTTTTTTTTTATAATTGACAGTACTCGTTCTCATATTGAAAGTATCTTATATAAACATTATTATACAGTTACAGTTATTAAGGTAAAAAAACATTTTTTTAGTAATTTATATTTTAAATATTATTGTGTTTTATAGATACTTAGATAGCAGAGTGATTACATAAAACGCCATTTGAAAATTTAAAATGTGTTATTGTTATTATTATTATTGTTGTTGTTGTTGTTATTTGCATACTAAAATGCAGTCGTCAAAGGACACATAATTAAAATATCAATTGTAAGAGATAAATTATGTTAACTTTTTTATTAAGGAATCTTATATCAAATAGCATCTACAAATTTTACAAAAAAAATTATGAGTTTCTTTTTGCTGTAATAATGTCAAGTTATTTTAACTCATGCCATTTGCCACGATAGAGTTTATTTAATAAGTATTGTTTCAAACTTTCCTCTTAAGTTTTTAAATAAACTAAACATAACGGTAGATAAAATTTTCTATTATGTACTTGAAACAGTGGCAATTTTCTCACTAGCTTTTGTGTATATATGTTTTACGCTACATTTCACGAAACTTCTATTTTAAACGTGATATTGTCGATATATTTTTTACTTAAAACTTTATCCAAACTCAAAGTTGTGGCAAGTTTAATCCGACTGGAAACATTTTATTTTTTGCTTACAAAGGTTTTATAGCACATAAAATGTTTATGCATAAAATACACTTTTTTAAAATCAAAATACATTATTTTTTTATTAATCGAAGGAAAACGTTTTTAATTACAAATTTGTAATACTTATGGAATAATAAATTTATTACACTTTAAATATTTTAAATAATGTCAAACTATGTATTTTTAATGCATGTTTTAGTTTATATGTCAATATAAAGTAAATGAAAATGAATCCCAGATTATTTTTTGTACAATATTTTATCTGGCGTAAAACAAAGATTATTTTTTAATATAAATCAGATACCGTGCTTTAACTGATGATGTAAAAATGACATAAGTTTTAAAAACAACTATTTTTCCAAATTAATAAAAATGGATGATGTTCCTGATTATAAAGAGGTGATTTTAACCTATTAAAGATCAAAATGTAATATTAAAATAATAAAATGTTTTAGAGTGGGAAAAATATATTCATGAAATTTACAAAACACAACATGAATTTAAAATGACAAAAGTGAGATAAATGAGAAACATACAATATTATCGCCTCAGTCACAATAAAATCACTCGCTAAAAGTACTATTAATGCCATTATAAAATAACACCAAAAGAACTATCATTTCTTTAAAAAGAACCTAATGGATTCCAATACATTTTTCAAACTAAATTTTAAACTCAGTTATAGATTTAAGAACAACGCAGTCACACATTCTTTTTGTAAATTATTTACAGGCGAACTTCAAAGTTGCACAGCGCGTGAACGGATCGACAAACTCGAGTTTACTATTAAATATATTATTAAGTCACGACTCCGAGCGATAAAGTCTAAAACATACGGCCAAATTTATATAAAATAATAATCAATAATAATCTATCGCAGATACTTGACTTTATATCATTAAAAAAAAATCTTAAAGATGAAATTCACAGAGATTCAGGCCCTACTTGTACAATATAAGAGAGCAGATATAACAGTTGGATCATTCCAGCAAAAAGTATTGGCAGTCATAACGTCATCATAGCACGCAAAAACAAAGACCATTCCGCAATACTTTTCGAAAAAAAATATTATTCCGAAGAATACCATATCTTATATTTGTAAAGAAATGTGTTTGCAAATCAATTGTAAACAACTGGAAGAAGTATGGAAAGGTACATGTTATTCATAACTAGAAGTTTCAGAAAGAGATTAAATTTTATAAAACTTCCATTTGACTTTAAAAAAAGTCAGAAGAAAGGTTTGGGCATAATTGAAAAAATTAAACGGATAAAACAAAAATGTCGGAAGAGATTGCAAGAAACCAAACCAATGGAGGAAACACAAACACCTTACAGTAGCATTCAAGTGTTTTAAAGTTACCAAGAAGACAACCTTAGTTAAAATTTAATGTCGAATTCAGAAAACTGACAAATATTACTTTGAGGACTAAAGCATTGACAAAAGACCATGGGAAAATCTGGAGGAGAGCTACTTTCTGCAGTCGATTGAAAACAATCGTTGTCTAAAGAACTCACAATATATGCAGGGATTGTCTCAAACTCACCAAAAACTTTAAAATACCTAACATTTTGCAGGTATCACAAATAGAGAAAATACTGACAGAAAAAAATAGCTATTCGCCTTGTAATTGCTTTTATTGTTTTATCATAGGTCAAACATTAGGTGCCAAAGGGATCGTTCACCAATAGAAATTGGTCTAGGTTAATAAAGTAACATCCAATTTTCATATCATATTTAAGTTTTTAGAAAGATGTTCTCTTCTGGAATAAAACAGCAATTAATTCATTGAAGTAACTTTGAACTTTTGATTGAATTAAAAAAAAATTATTTATTAAATTAATTTATATAATTTGTTAAATAATTTTTCATGTAATTACAAAAAAAAAATGTTGTATAATTCTAAACTTAGCAAATTACATGGTGTAGTTAGCTACGTATTTAGATGGATGTGTTTGAAATGACCAAAATTGTATCTGTGTTATAAATTACAGACATGAACAATTATTGTATGTACCTATTTTCACATATGTTTTGATTTAATTTTCATTTTGATGTGCAGAATTTATGAAATATATTACCGAAATATAGGTATTATAAATTACAAATTTTTAACAGAAATCAACTTATAGTAATTTAAAATTATACGAATAAAAAAATGTACCACATTCTGTCCAGTAACTATGGTTTAAGCTTTTTAAAACTGCCTTGATTGAATTTTTTCTTAAAATCATATAATAAAATCTTTAAATTAAAAGTTCAAAATTTAACTCGTAAATTCTAAAATAATTTTCTGAATGATACCATTAATTCCCCAAGGTATAATTTCTCGAAATAAAAACAAATATGTTGTCAAAGTTAGATTTTCGTATATCAAGTTATAATTTTATATAATTTATAGATGAAGATGGCCATATAAGCCTCATGAAATTAATAAAAGTTTAAAGAAGAAATAATTCTCAATTGGATAGCAATTTATGAGAATTTTGTGTCTTAACAATGTGGGTTATCCTTCTTTTAATTGGTCGATTGTATTTTTTTACCTTTATGTGTTGCTGTTTATTGTTATTGTCAGTATTTCTTTTAAATTAATATCGTTAAGTATATTCTTAAAAAGTACTCTGAATAATCCTCATTTCTAATGAATGATTAAACAACTTAAAACCTTATTGCAAAATATTGTCGTATAAATGACTACAGATTAGAATACTTACAGCGTATGCTTTAGAAAATCTACATGCCAGTATTTGATAGATACCCATTATTTATCTTTCTTTCTTGAATAAAATATTTTAAAATCAGTTAACTTTATCTCGCATAGAATTCCTTATCATTATTTATTATTTCAACACTTCTTTCTTTACATTCATGAAAAAAGATTACTATTATCCAGGAAAGTAAGAATAATATCTATTTATTTTGATAAAGTTAGACTTATAATCATTTATCATACCCATTATCTGTTTTCATACATCCTTACTATAGGTAGTTTATAATAGTTCTATATATACTTTACTTAAACCATATTTATCTGGCACATTTGTTATCATATATCCTCTGTTGTATTTAGAAGTATTAAAAATTGTATTAAAATATTTTTTAAAGACGTAGCATAGTCTAATACTTTCTTATGACTTCATTTGTCATTTATGCTTTTTTTAGATGGGCTTTATTTATATCATATTTTATTTATTTTATCCATTAACAAGTATTAAAATGATTTTAATTTACTTTTTAAAGAGACAAATTATTTATTTAGATTGTAGAACACCAGAAAATCTGTGAATGGAAAAGATAACTTAAATTGCACAGTATCCTTGCAGAAAGTATTTTTCTTTTTATGTAACTTTTAAAGCTTTAAAATTATTAATAGGGGTTTCTTTGAGTGTACGAACACGGTTAAATAAGCTGTCTATATGTTAGTATATCACTAAGAACTTAATATAACAACCTGAAAAACCCTTTTGTTCAACAAAATTTATGTTGGAAATATTATGTGTATGATACACCTTTCTGTTTAACAGAAAAACTCCCCTTGTTCTGCAACACACAGCAAGAATCTTTTTTTTTATTTTACATTAGCGTCCACATTTTCCTGTGTTTTGATTGTAAATTTCTAAGTTTTTGATCTCGCTAATAATTATTGAATATTTTTCAAATCATTCCCTAACTGGCACTGAACAAGTACATAATGAAACAGAATATATAGCACTAGAAGGCGCTTGATATATTTTCTCCGGGAAAAACCCAATTAAAAATTTTCCTATTTTTGTTTCTTAGTAATAAGGATTTTTACTACTTTTAAAAACATTTTGGATTCCTAAGTAAACTGTTTAATTTATGATTCAATTGTACCACGCAAATTGCCCTACAATTTTATTAAATTATGTATATTTTCTATTCATGTACATTATAAAAAATCGACTTAAATTATTAACCCTTTATATTAAAATACATATACATACACACAAATAACACCTGCATTTAAGTCATAAAAGTACATACAAATATATACATACATATATATAATAAATACAATAACCCAAATGGAGTGAAATTTTGCGAGAGACAGGAATCAAACTCTGGACCACAGCATTCCAGGTAGTTGCTCTTACTAGTGACCTACTCAGGCCGATGCCTGAGTCTGCAATTTCTCACAATAAACCAAGTTGGACAGACTCAGGTATTGATCCGAGTAGCTCAGTGGTAAGGGCAACAGCCTGCAACGCTGTGGTCCGGGGTTCGATTCCTGGCTCTGGCGAATTTCCACTCCAGTTTGGTTATTGTATTTATCATATGCATGTCTGAATACAATTTGTATGTACCTTTAAGTTCTCTTCAACTCCGATTTGAAAAATACTGACTCTAATGCTATACTACATCCTTTAAAGCATGCATAAAAAATTAGAACGTAAAACTAAAATTATTATTCATTGAAAGGTACATATTTCAAATTTTAAGTAAAGAGAAATTGATATACTTCTGATAAATATTGTTCATTTTCTAGTACTAAATTTTAAATATACAAAATTATCTCTAAAAAATCTACAGTCGGATTTCTCTAGCTTTTTAATTTGGCAAAATTTACTATGTTAATTTTTGCAATATTTGCAATTTTGATTTTTGCAATATCGACCTGAAGCTTCCCAAATGATAAACAAAACTGTGGTATGAAAAGTTAACTCAATATCATCGTCTCTGTAGAATTTCAATGATGAAATAATATTAACTAATGTATTGGGAAATGAGAACAACAAATAAACTCGTGTTTTAGAGCTTACTATGCAAGTGCTATTGACTTTTTGTTATGTTGCAGATCTTGAACACGATAATACAGAGGATTGAAGTCAAATTTCTATTACTCAGAAATTAAATGATTTCCTTAGTGTGCGATAGTTTCATAGATTTTCAATCTGCATGATTCATCCAGTTTCAAATCCTGTTTATTTACAAGTATATGACGTAAAAAGAGAACTGATACATGAAAAGATACATATATTCACCAAATGTCTGTTATGTACTGCATAAGTTCAATGTGAGCGCAATTAGTCCTCTTCACAAAATTTAATGGTAGTTTTGTATAATCATTACATTTAATAGCATGTCTCTGTCTGTATCCTTCATAGCAGTGCTGAAACTTTCATGCAATCTAGCCATGAAGCGGGTTGTGAAATTTGGTAATTCGGCGTGTTTTTCGGTCTTATACCTATCAATATACAGTGTTTTGTATTACGAAGAATCATTTAGGATTGAAAGTCTATTTCAATACTTCAATATTTATATTTGTCACTTTTAAATAAAGAAACTTAAATCAATAATTTGATTTTATTCAAAAAATAACCATATGCATTTTTGTTCTATACTTGATTAAATTTTTTTCGAAAGTTATTATTAATACTGCTTTCTTTCTGAATAGATAAATTATAAATACAATAAATGTAGTCTTATAAGAGTGCATTCTTATTTTCAGAATATCTCAAAAGAGTTTAATGTATTATGACTGGCCTGAATAATTTGAAATTTTGACAGAATCCAGAAACAATAATACGTATACAAATGTTAATATGTAGGATATCAAATTTCTTCTGAAACGGTGATTTTATGCTTTAAGCATTTCAAGTTCTCTGATAACTATATATTCAAATATCTTATAATATTGCAAATAAAATGAATAACCAATTCCTTTTTTTATATAGATTTTGATACCGAAAAATTTCCATGACTGAAAATTGTTGTAAGAATAAAATACTAGAAAAAAAAGAATAATAATAAAAAAAGGTTATATATGAATGCAAATTTTCTACTGAATGAATAATACTGTTAAAATATGTTAATTTTTAGTTAATATATTTACAGTAGGAAAAACAGTGGTTTCAAGTTGAATCTACATACAATAATGTGATACAAAAAAGTAGTAACAAAGTTTAACTAATCATTGAGAATTTTTTAAGGAAATAGATTGTTCTATTTCTTCACACGGTATGTCATTATGATTGTAGTTTTAAAAGAAAATATCAAGAAATCATATACTTTTTGTTTCATTTTATCTGTATGAAATCCTTTTATATTGTACAGCTACTCTTATTTGTAGATCAAATCTTGCAAGGTATTACCTACAATACAATTTTGTTTTCCGAATATATAGAGTAAGGCAAGGAAAGTACTGTTAAATTTCTTTGTGTCAATGTGAGCAAAATCAACACCAGCGGGATAATGACTGGAATGAATTTGGGAACGTTAAAGCGAATGTTACTTATAAACCACAGCGCATAAGGAGGAACCGACATCAGGAGATGTTTCTCAGTTCAGTGCCAGAGAGTAAGCGATTAACTCACTGTAAAAACAAACCCAGACCTAATCTGGGTTATAAGAATTCTGTGTACAGTACTATTCCTTAAATTGTACAGTAGGGATCTTAAAATGGTACCAGAGTTGGGATTCCCAGAGAAGGTCTAGAAAGGTTCAAAACATGGCAGATCTTTTGTAATACTAAAACAATAAAAACTTTTCAGATATATGTATGTATCATATAAAGATGTTTGGATTTTTTTATGTTATTCAGGATTTGTGTTTTTTTAAACAATTTTAGACTACAAAGTGAATTTTTCAATTTGGAACTCCGCTGTATCCAGAAATCATACATTTTAATTTTGATCTTTTTTGAAATTTAGATGATTATGATAAATTGTGCCAAGGAATGCATTATTTAAATAAAATTTTGAGTAATTGTCAAGCCAAAAATATTAAAACATGCGATTTTCAAAGAATTTACTAAAACGTTTATCTTAACTGTATATTTCAACAATAAATAAAACTATATATACTACATTAATAAATTATTAAAGATTTGTAATATTTTTTATGTATTCTTATGCTAGTTTTTTCGTGCTTTTGTATTATTCGGCTATATAAAATATCTTTTGCGCTTTTTTTGTACAAATGTCTCTCAAATCTTTCGATTATTTGATGAAGATAGCAATACCTTTGATAACGAAATTTAAAAACCATTATTTATGACTATTTATCCTTTTCAACATTTTAATAACAACTTTAATTTTTCTTAAGAAAGGTGAATATTTTAAAATCTGATGATTTAAAAAATCAATTGGATTTAATTAACTTTTTATTCTTTTCTTTAAAAAAATATCCTTTTCCAATTAATGATTTCATCAAAACTCCCTTTTCTTTTTAAAATATATTTATTGGTTCTTTTATTTTTCTATTAAATTCTATTAAATTAACATTCGCTTTAACGTTCCACGCCATCTATTTATGAAATAAATTAAAATTAGTCAATTTTTTTCATCACAAAATCTCAAAAAAAGAAAAGTAAAAGAAAAGAACTTTTGCATACAATGCATCCGATATTGAATCGAAAGAAAGATATTCTTTGAAAATATACTCTTTTTCAGCATTAATTTAAACGATTTTTATGAATGCTTAGATTCATAATCAATAAAAATGATTCCTTCGGACTGAAATATTTATAATGGTTATGTTAAAAAAGATGTCTCGCATTGATAGCTTGAGATGGACTTTTAAGGGGACGGTGGACGTTAAAATTCTTTTTTTTTTCATTATAGCAATATGAAACTTTGTGCATACATACATTTCAACAAAAGCATATAGAACACCTTTAAAAACAACTCGAATCTAATCAATTTTTTTTAATTCCATATTGATTTTAATAAAAAAATTACCTTTTAATAAGTAAACAATTAAATTTGATCATTTTAATGAAGACGAATTTTAAACATCTTACACATTTTCTTTCTAAACCATATCAGGATACTTTCTTGTCAATTTCATAAATTTTTATCAAAAATTACATGGCAAGGAGCATTTCAAAAATTTAAAAAAGCTAAAAAATTAGTTTTGAAAAAAACAGATTTAAAGTATATAAATCCACTTGCGTTTATTATTTACTTATTAAAACCTTCATAAGTGATATTTTAATAAGAAAAAACTGTTTTGGTACTATTATAGCACAGAAGTAGACCTTTTTTACAACGATTTGGCTATAGACGATATTGCTCAAATAAAGGTCGACTGTTCCCTTAAAAACTTAAAAAAAGACACTGTAGAGCAGGGATGTCAAACTGTTGCCCACCAGATATAATTAAATTTATAAAGAAATCTTTGGCTTGTTGTATCCTACAGATTTTTTAAGTAAATAAGGCGGTGATTTCTGTAAAATTTTAATGTTATCCGTCGGGTAAACCAAAACTGAATGGTACACTATATTATATGTTTTCCCTTGTGGAGCAAAAACATGCAGGTTTTGGGCACTGGAAACCCGGGAACACGCTGCATAGAGCTGACCATGCGAAAAACAATGTTTTTCCAAGTGTACTCCAGCAACCCTTAGAGTTTGGCCTTGTGCTTTATTAATGGTCATTGCAAATGAAACCCTTATAGGAAATTGTAGTCTTTTAAATTGAAATGGGAGGTCTGGAATATCGGAATATAATTGGAATCCGAGGAATGAGTACACTTTCACTCTTTGCTGCTCCAGTTAAAATAGTGGCTGTAATAATGTTCCGCCCAAGCTGAGTGACACGCAGCCTGGTACCATTACACAGTCTAGGGGCATCGAGATTACGCATGAGCATCAACGGAACACCAAACCTAAACTAAACTAAAATCCCAAACTAAACTATAACAATCTAAACGACGAACAAAGCGACGTAATTACCTATCGAAAAAACAATAACTACTTTAGATATCTACCTAGAAAAAAAGCACTAAACTAACCTAACCTAACTATTATACAGCTACTGCACATCGTTACCACGTTTTAAAAACACCCAGCGTCATCTATCGCATTATTTTATCTTGTTTTAAACGACACACAGCGCCATCTCCAATCCATTTATCAACCAAACTATATTTTTGTTTTCCCTCGGGAATATCAATTTTTTCCGGGATAAAAAGTACCCTGTTATTTAATCCGGACTTCTAACTTTACGTCTGCAAAATTTCAAAGCAATCGGTTCAGTAGTTACGGTGTGAAAGCGGAACAAACAAACAAACAAACTCACTTTCCGATTTATAATACTAGTAAGGATTATGACTCTTTTCTTAATTGTTAGTGACTGTTTGTGTATCCTATTAAACTTATTTTTTCCCCATTTTCCTTAACTATCTTACCTGTAACTCAATAAAATAGATTTAATAAAGATAAAATTGAAAATCTCAGTTGTTTCAGTAGTTTTATAGTTATGCATATCAAATGCTATAATTTTATTATGTTTTATCAAAAAGTTATAATAACCCTTTGTGAATAATAAATTTGCTCATTTATGCTTTTAATAACAAATATAATCTTTTTTTTTCAATTCTCTTCTTTTAAAGAACGTTTTTATCATATATAATAATACTCACATTTGGAAGCATCATATTTGATCTTCTTTTCCTCGAATATATATTTAGTTAAATAAAAAGAACTTTCGATTGCAATAAATAAATGCACTGAGCTGACACCATTTCATTATTAGTGATCAAAGTTATATGAGATATTTCTTTTTCTTACACACTTTTATATAGATTTCTTGCTTCTATGTGATCAATATGAATAGCTTTTATTTTTTTCTATTTCAGAATGCATTACTTTCGAAAAATAAACATTTTTGTTTGTCCATTTTGATCTTTCAGTAAATCAATATCAATAAATGTTACTTTCTTGGAGATGTGCTTTCATTGATCTTTTCATCATTCTTTTGCCTGAAGATGTATCCTTTACATTACAATTTCTATCTAAGCATTAAATTTTATTACGAATGTCAAAACTTGTCTTTTATTTCAATGTTTCATAGCTTAAATATTAAAGAATTTGATGCTTTAGGTTAAAATTTTAACTCTTTAAGACAATTTGTTTTGTCCTTCAAAATAATATTGGATAGCTTGTAAAATACAGTAACGTAAAATTTTCTGTTTATAATTTTTTAAAAAAATGGTTTTTTCCAAGAACAAAAGAATGTTTGGTTAATGGCTATTTTACTCTAAAATAAAAAATAGCAAAAAAAAAATATAATACATTTTATAATAAATGCATTTAATTCAGCACTTTTCATTTATTGTTATTAAGATACCTAGAGATGACTGCAATTTTTATTTGCATTTATGTCGGCCAATTATCTAAACTGTGGGATATAGGCCCTAAGGTGTGGTTTGCCCTCCGTGGGGGGTCTTTCTAAGGGAACCTAACCCGTATTCACGAAAGGTTCGAAGAAAACCACAAAAACTCCGAACAGGTAGGCCGACAGACACGATTGGGTTCGACCCACCTGCCGTCTACCAGATGAGAGGTCAGAACCTCTCGGCCACTGGTGGGGCCCTGCATTTGTGAGACTTCAACAAAATTAAGAACAACTATTAAATGAAAAAGAAAACTATGATTATAAAGATTCACTATATTAGTTCCAAAATTCACAATGTGAAATGTTCGTTTCATTACTTTTTTCATATCATAAAAAAAGAAATGTTTATGACGGAATTTCCAACGTCTTAAAAATTTGAAAATATGAGTAATCTTATTTTTATTTATTTTTCTAATTATTATTTTCGCAAAAAAATAATAAAATCACATTTTAATTTTCATTTGAAGCGAAATTTAATGAACACAATGGAAAATTGGATTTCACATAACAAGGTATACCATAAACTTAAATTGTTATAACATAAACATTCATGAATTTCAAATAACAAATTCAATATATTCTTTAAACATATTCTTATAATTCCTCCAATTTTATACATTTTTTGGAGGAAAAGATAATTTAATTTTTATATTGTTTATGCTCTGATCGAATCTGGTATGCTTTGTATTTAAATTCAGTCCTATGTGGGTGTAGGTTAATCTATTTTAAGGATCGCTCTAACTTTTAATAAATTTTTCTGAATGTGGCAGTTGATTTACATTTTTTTTTTTTTTTTTTTTTTTTTTTTTTGTCAAAATAAGGAGAGACAATGGTGACTTCTGGAATAACGCCTAATATACAAACCACTGAACAAATACATATTCTTGAATATATAGATTCAACAATTTTGGGTTTATATATTCTTTCAAAAATTTAACGTAAAGAATATTTACAGTGCGTGCAAAAATTATAAAAAAGCAAAAAATATTACGTTCTTTATAAATTTCAAAACAAATGAAAGTTTTTCTTTATAATATTTACCATCAAGCTGAAAAGCTAATAAAAATTTCATTTTTCATTTTTATATATAAGTTGGTTATGCTGCGATTTGCAGCTTAACCAACATATGAAGTGAAAAATGCTGAGCTGGGTATCGTCCTCGTAGCTTAAATGGTAGAGTACTTGGAGCGCTATTCCAAGGGTTCCGGGTTCGATTCCCGGCTTGGACATTTTTCACTGAGTTGGTATTACGCTTAGTAGAAGTATGAATATTCATGAGCTAATAAAAAGTCAACAAAATTTGACGTTGAGTATTTTGCTATAAAAATAAAGTAATTGTACAGAAAAATACAATGTTTTCCTGTGCAAAAACTTTAAGAACAGCAAAATAAAATTTAGGCCCTAATTTTTTCATTTATTAGTGTTTTAAAACATATGGAATGTTTGAAATTTTCAAGAAAAAGTAAAATTTATTACATCCCAATCTATACAAAAAAGGATCAGCAAATTTCTATGATTAATATTTTAACTAGCGAGCTACGCCCGCTAGCTGGGCCACTTTTTCCAAACGAACCTCGGTATTAAGCAGTATATAATAAGCAAAAAAATTCATTTAATAAGCAAGTCTTGGTGTTCGAATCCTCAAGCACAATAAAAAGTAAATTAAAGAGCCATGGTCCCGTTAAAAATATGTGATTTCTCACTGTGGGCCACGTGCACTTGAAAAAAAAAGATTGTGGATCGGAGCTATGGTCGCTTCGCGCCCATAGTCCCGTTAAAAATATTTGGTTTTACACGGTGGGCACTACGCACCCATAAAACATTTTTTCGTATTTTTTAGTTCATCAAAGGCAGATTTTTACGCAGATTCTGAATATGTAATCAGTTTTTTCTACTTTAAAAACTGTCTGCATGATGGTTTAAGAAAAAACGCACAAAAAAACGCAATTAGCGCCGGTAGAAAAAGCGGTTTTCGGCTGTTTCTTCTTTTAGCCAAAGGGGAAAAGTTCAGGTTCTTCACCGCAAGGTGGCGCAGTGTTCTGCTTCGGAGCACCGTTTGGGAAATGAGATATTTTCCGTTCCGATTCCCAAAGGGTTTTTAATTCATAACTTTTTTAATTTTGGTCCCACGGTCTCGAAAATACCCGAAATGACTTCCCCGGAATTTTTCCAATCGAAAGACACCTCTCGCGACTTCCAACTCGCCCGCGTTGCGAACTGTAATCGGCTTCAAGTAGACAGACAGACAGAGGCGCACGGATTTTATTAGTATAGACTAGCGAGGTACGCCCGCTAGCTGGGCCACTTTTTCCAAACGAACCTCGGTATTAAGCAGTATATAATAAGCAAAAAAATTCATTTAATAAGCAAGTCTTGGTGTTCGAATCCTCAAGCACAAAAAAGGTAAATTAAAGAGCCATGGCCCCGGTAAAAATATGGGATTTCGCACTGTGGGGCACGGGCACTTGAAAAAAAAATTGTGGATCGGCGCTATGGTCGCTTCGCGCCCACAGTCCCGTTAAAAATATTTTGTTTTGCACGGTGGGCACTACGCGCCTATAAGACATTTTTTCGTATTTTTTAGTTAATGAGAAGCAGATTTTTACGCAGATTCTGAATATGTAATTAGTTTTTTTCTACTTTAAAAATTGTCTGCATGATGGTTTAAGAAAAAACGCGCAAAAAAAAAAGTTTCGATAGTCCTGTTTTATTTCTAAGTTCAATATTTTAGCAAAAACTACGGTAAATATTCTACGGCAAGTTCAGAAAATTTATGCGGAAAAAACGCAATTAGCGCTGGTAGAAAAAGAGGTTTTCGGCTGTTTCTTCTTTTAGCCAAAGGGGAAAAATTCATGTCCTTCACCGCAAGGTGGTGCAGTGTTCTGCTTCGGAGCTCCGTTTGGGAATTGGGACATTTTTCCTTCCGATTCCCAAGGGGTTTTTAATTCATAACTTTTTTAATTTTGGTCCCACGGTCTCGAACATGCCCAAAATGACTTCCCCGGAATTTTTCCAATCGAAAGACACCTCTCGTGACTTCCAATTCGCCCGCGTTGCGAACTGTAATCGGCTTCAAGCAGACAGACAGACAGACAGAGGCGCACGGATTTTATTAGTATAGACTAGCGAGCTGCGCTCGCTAGCTGGGCCACTTTTTCCAAACGAACCTCGATATTAAGCAGTATATAATAAGCAAAAAAATTCATTTAATAAGCAAGTCTTGGAGTTCGAACCCTCAAGCACAAAAAAAGTAAATTAAAGAGCTATGGTTGTTATGCGCCCATTATCCCGTTAAAAATATGTGATTTCGCACAGTGGGCGCTACGCGCCCACCGTGCAAAGGCCTACCACCCACCGGCGCTACGCGCCATGGTCGCCATCGTCCCATTAAAAATATTTGGTTTTGCACGGTTGGCGCTGCGCGCCCATAAGACATTTTCTCGTATTTTTTGGTTCATCAGAAGCAGACTTTTACGCAGATTCTGAATATGTAATCAGTTTTATCTACTTTAAAAACTGTCTGTATGATGGTTTAAGAAAAAACGCGCAAAAAAAGTTTCGGTATTAAAAACTGCAAAAGACTGCTATTAAAAAACAAGTAAGAAAAATCATGCGTTAAGCATAGATTATGAGGCACTTTACAACACTTAATGAAATATTTAACAAAGCTTTGTTATTTAGGGAAATAATAGTGTATAGCCAAATATACCCAAATGTGTATTCCAGTACATTAGAACAGCCCTGTATTTCATATGTCAGTTCATATAATGGGAAAATTTATCTTAGCAAGAAAATACCCAGTAGCTTGAAATTTCTTTTTCAGCAATTCATATTATTAGATGGAAACATACTTGAATACTTTTGATCAGCCCTGTAGTTTACATTGAACCTTTATTACAAGTCAGCATTAGGCTAAAATTTATTGTAAACTAAAACACTTTTAAAACAACTGAAATCACATTCTCATAAATCATCATTCATAGGCGTCCATGTATCGAATTCTTTGCGTGGCCCTGTATATCCCTTTATCTATATTCTGCAAACATTTTTCAGTAATTTGAATGCAGCTCAGCGTAAAAATGCATAGCTTATTTAAGAACCACGTTTAAATAATTTACGCTCATATTCAGTAACGTTGGTTAGCTCTTTTGGGTAGCCCTGTATATCAACTATAACATTTATACACACCATATAATGTGCATATATTTAACGAAATATAAGCGCGAATATAATAATTAAAATGCATTTCATCCCTCCAACAGCCATCATCAGACACATATACGGTACTTCGGAAAGAATATACTATTTGAAATCTTTTGTATGGCCCTGTAAATGCTATGTACTTCATATTATGCAAGACAGTAGCGTATAATTTATATTAAGCTTCAGTGACATATATCAATTTTATTATACATGAAAAAGCTTAAAATCTTTAAAATATGTCACACAATTCCCCCTTTTACCATTATCTAATGGAATTCTTTTGTGTGGCCCTGTAAATGAATAATAGCTACATTTTCACCTTATATTTTATAGAATGCATATTTTAATATGTTTGACAGGGTATAACATCTTTAACATTCCTTTGAAACGATTTTTTTCCATAGGCCGTAATGTAATAGGAAACTTTTGATTCGCCCTGTAGATAAACTAATCATGAAACTTCATTTTCGATAGGACTTGTGCTAGGGTAAACGTTAATAACGTCCTAAAATTTCATGGCAATCCGAGTATATTAACGATTTTTCCCCATAGGCCGTAATGCAATGGAAAACTTTTTATTCGCCCTGTAGACAAACTAATCATGGTAGAAACTTCATTTTCAGTAGTGTTCGTGCTAGGGTAAACCTCAATAACGTCCTAAAATTTCATGGCAATCCGCTTATATTAACGATTTTTCCCCATAGGCCTTAATGTACTGGGAAACTTTTGATTCGCCCTGTGGACAAACTAATCATGGTAGAAACTTCATTTTCAATAGGACTTGTGCTAGGGTAAACGTCTAAAACGTCCTAAAATTTTGTGGCAATTTAAGTATATTAACGATTTTTCCCCATAGGCCGTAATGTAATGGGAAACTTTTGATTCTCTCTGTAGATAAACTAATCATGGTAGATACTTCATTTTCAGTAGGGTTCGTGCTATGGTAAACCTCAATAACGTATAAAAATTTCATAGCAATCCGAGTATATTTACGGGAGTTAGAGCGCAGACAGACGGACAGACAAACCGAATGCATAAGCACTTTTCAACTTTGTTGGAAAGTGCTAAAAAATAAGTAATTTCATTAATATCACAAACCACATAACTAACAAATAATTTTGGCAGCTCGTTTTCCGTTTGTACTAACAAAAATTAGTATTAATCGCGTAAATCTTAGGTTACACAATATTCGTGTATGCTACCAAAAAGAAAAAGTATGAAAATAAACCGTGTTTAACATTTTTTACCAATTAGTTATTTTTCAAAGAACCGAAACGAAAGAAAAAGGAGTTTTCCCTGGAGAAAAAGTGGTTTTCGGCTGCTTCTTCTTTTAGCCAAAGGGGAAAAGTTCAGGTTCTTCACCGCAAGGTGGCGCAGTGTTCTGCCTCAGAGCACCGTTTGAGCTCCGTTTCGGAAATTAGACGTTTTCCGTTCCGATTCCCGACCGGTTTTTAATTCATAACTTTTTTAATTTTGGTCCCACGGTCTCGAAAATGCCCGAAATGACTTTCCCGGAATTTTTCGAATCGAAAGACACCTCTCGCGACTTCCAACTCGCCCGCGTTGCGAACTGTAATCGGCTTCAAGCAGACAGACAGACAGAGGCGCACGGATTTTATTAGTATAGATATTTTGGTTAGCAACTGAGTTAATAAGAGGAACTCTGTTTTTCATGCATACACAAAATTTTAAATCTTGCATTTCAATGATAATTTACAAATTATATATCCCATTCTTTTACTTTATGTTTAATGCCATAAAATGCAAATATCACTCGCTCTCGAAAACTAATATATTTTTCAGGAATGTTCTGTTTTTCCTCTTCGAGATATTGGCTGCGTAATATCATAATCTGTCAAATATGTCGACAATTGATCGTTTTTTAGCTCACAGGCTATCATAGCCTGAGAGCTTATGTGCCCGTCCGTTTTGTATGTATTTGCGTTCGTGCGTAACGCGATAACTCATGATAAAAATATCGTATTCACTTGAAATTTTGTATATAGGTATATCCTGATAAGGCGCTTCCCTGATTGTTTTTGGAGTTCATTCGATATGTATAAGAGGGGGAACGCGCGGCTCATGCCCCTCCCCTTAATTGATATAAACGGGATTTTCATGCAAAATTAACAGATTTCGCTCAAAATTTAGATATAGCATCATTCTGATGAGGCGATACCGTGTCTGTTATTAGGTGTTCATTGAATAAGTATAAACAGGGGGAACGGGGGGCTCATGCCCCTCTCCTTAATTGATATAAACAGGATTTTCATGCAAAATTATCAGTTTTCGTTCAAAATTTAGATATAGGATGATTCTGAGGAGGCGATACCGTGTCTGTTATTAGGTGTTCATTGAAAAAGTATAAACAGGGGGAACGGGGGGCTCATGACCCTCCCCTTAATTTATATAAACGGGATTTTAATGCAGAATTAACAGTTTTCGTTCAAAATTTAGATATAGAACCATTCTGATGAGGCGAGTCCGTGGCTGTTATTAGGTGTCCATTGAATAAGTATAAACAGGGGGAACGGGGGTTCTAATACCCCTCCCCTTAACTTGTATAAATGGATTTTTCAATCAGAATTGTCAGATTTCGTTCAAATCTCTGAATAGTTTTGAAAGTTTAATGGTTAAACATAAAAGAGGGGAATAACTCCTCTTAAATTATATAAATGCTAAATGGGTGTTTATTAAGAATTATCCGATTTGCTCTGAATTTTGGATATAGATTTTTTAATATGATAAAGCATGTACTTGATAGTTTAGGAGGTTCAATGATTAAGTATAAAAAAGGAGGAAGGGGAGAGTTGTTTCCCCTTCTTAATTTTGTTTCGAACGGAATTAACGAAAATACAAGGCTATAATGTACAATTAGTATGCGTAGCCTGTGAGCTGAATGCCATCAGTTTAACTGGGCAATATTCTTTTTATTTTATTTTCCCCTAGAAATTTTACCCAAGTGTTTGACTGCCGAGACGCTTCACTTTACATAAATGCGCAATTTTTTTCAGGATTTTTTAACCTTTTTTTTTATTGTTATGAACTTAAAGATTAAACAAAGTAATGTCAGAGAGGTTACATTTCTAAAATTTATGTTTCTGTATAGTTATATATATTATATACTAGAATGAAGAAAATAATGCTACATTTAAAATTTGATACAAAGATATTCTTGCTTCATAAATACAAAAAGTCATACAGTGTCTCAAGATAGGTCAAGCAAATTTTGTATACAAAACCTGCGGTATACAGTGTCTCAATCTACTTATAGAAATCATAGGGTGTCTGAAAATTATACAAATTTCCATACAAAAATTTCCGTTTATGCTTAATTTGATAATGAATGGTATTAACGAAATTCTCAACAAAATGACTTATTTGTCTATAAATACCACCGACAGACAAATATGACCTATTTGTCTGTCTTCCTTGAAATCAGGTGAAATGCTAAGTCCTGAATTATCGGAAGTGGGGAATTACCGTTTCAAGTTTTTGTTACAGGAAGCAAATTAACTATGTTAAAATTATCGTTAAATTATTGTAGTTACTGTCTCAATTATGCAAGTGTAATGCGGATTCGTCAGTGTGAGAAAAACTGCATGTTGCACTATTCTTTTCCTTTCCATTGTTACTCTTGTAAAAACCATTGTTTTTCTAAACGAAACTTTATATTGACATCATGAACGCTTAAGGTTTTCATAATTAATTCGAATTTATCCTGCAATATTTTATGTTAATCAGTAAGTTGCATAATTTTTTCTGATTTGAATGAATTTTTATGAATAAAAGTTCTCTTTGTTTCACAAAACGCATTACGTTAGATTTTTAAATAAATGGACATAATATAAAAAAAATCCAATCATTTAGTTTGTAAACTGAATATGAGTGTGCACTTTTCATTTTGTTTTCCACGTATTTTTGATTAAGTACGATATGGCATTGTATGAGAATGCCCAAATATTTGATTAAAAAATCATATGATTATCTTCTACTAAAATAGGGCTTGTGATTTCGTAATTAATAAAGGTTTAATGCAGAAATATATATAATTTTTAGCATTAGATGCAAATATTTTACGAAATAAATGTCTCGTCAGAGATTCCATAAAAATTTTCATATTGTTTGAAATCTAAAAAGATTTGCGAAGCTCAGTTGAGAAATCTTTATTAAATTTTTCAATACGTTTAAGCATTTAAGAATAAGATGAAATAACATAAATAAGAATAATACAATGATACAAGAATAATACGATGATATAAGAATAAGAAATAAGATGAACGTTATTTTCTTGTTTTTGTGGAAAAACAGGATTCTTCTCAGAAATAAAAAAGAATATATACTCTGCATGTTGAGTATTGAATATTTATAAGATAATTAAAATGATTTCCACACATCTAAATTGAACTTTTACAGCTTTATGAATGGCATTTTTTATAATTTCTTTTAAAACTAACCTGATAAACATTTTCACTAACTAAATAATACTTTTTTCTCTGTTACTAAAATGGTTTTATATGTAAAGAGGAGTTTTTTTACTGACTTTGGCCAAGTGACTATAAAAAATTATTGCATATTTCAACACATTTCTAGTAAAAATTCTGCTATTTTATGAAAACAAATTTGCATTTTTAACCAAATCAATAGAAGTTAATTATAGACGACAATTCTAAATGTTAAATATGTTTACTTTAGAATATATATCCAGAAGGCATGGAATGAAAGACATCGAATATATATCGCTTAAAATGAACTATAAATGAAATACTGAAATGTTATTGCTTAAAAGGCATGTATTTTTTAATTAAAATATATATTTATTTTATATCAGGTTACAAGCAGAAGATTGAAGTCGACTGGTTATCTAAATCTTCTTTTTAAATACAGATATCTATTTTATATTTAAGGTGAAACTTGTATCAATAAACAAATATACATTAATCTCAATTCATTCGTTTAAAATGACTATTTGAATAATTTTTTTTTATAACATTTGAGTTGAAACTTCATATATATGTTATTTTGAAGTTTGTATTAAAAAAAAATTTCAACTGTTACTTACAAATATGTAAAAATATATTCGTTATGTTGAAAAAATATATAAGACAAGAAAACAAAGAGAAAAATTTATAGAGATCTTGCATTAATCAAGTTAATTTAGAATTAATACTGTGAAGCGAATTTATGTATTTTTATTGTATTCACAATACGCAAAAGGAATATTTAGAAAGAAAAACTAGGATTTAACATCAATATTTAAATAAACTGAACGCAGTCGGTTTACATTCGCAAATAAATGTCATCATTATAGGATTTTGAAATACGAAAAAGAAAATCCAAAATATGAAATTAATTTTTTTCTCTCTCGATTGAAAAGTTTGGCATAAATAAGTATTACCAACACTTTTATATCCGAAAATTATTTTCTTTCAAAACATACATTTTTATATACCCTTTTCCCCTTTAAGTGCATCGACATTAATAAATATTGCTGTCATAAAATCCTGTACCATCTCATTGATTATTTTGTTTTTCAAAACATATAATTTTATTTTCAGTTGTCAGGAAAATATTGTATATTATTTTCTAAATGTCAGAATTCCCTTAACCCTTTAATATTCTAACATCTCATTTCAAAATGTGCGATAATACATGCTTTAATTTGAAGTTTCCGAGATCTTAAAAAACACTATTTATTGGTTCACATTTCTCAATAATGTTTGTGCCGGCTTCAAAATAAGAATTTGCAGAATTTGGAGATTTTATATTCTTTTTTCTTATACAACTAAATATAAATAGTTAAGCAGTTTTTCTTTTAAAGAAATTATTGGAGTTGTATAAGAAAACTAAAAGGTCTTTTTTTATCGATTATATTTTACAGTATAAAGAATCAAAAAATAAATTTTCTTTAAAAATGAATCAGTAACTAGAAAATTATTGTAGAATTTTCATGTTTCAGTCATTTAAAACATTCATTTAAGGGAAAAGTTTAGGTCAAATAAAAACTTGTTTGGAACGTACAAAGCACTTGTGTTAATATGGATATCACATTACCGACATTACATGTTTACAATTTTGATATGATAAAAGAGATTAAGAAATGAAACTTTAAGTGATATTCACAAAATTTAAGACTATTAAAATTAAATTAAATATTAATTTTATTTTTTTTTCCAGTATCCATTATTCATCTTAAGATTATTAGTTATCGTATTTAATTCTCTTAAAAACAGACAAGCATATGATATTATAAATATATTGAGTCTCAAGCTGTATTGTCCTTTAAATATTTGGAACGTAATATTTCGTTCACTAAACTCTAGATATCACTGCAATGTAAGCAATAACTGAGATAATATAATTCTATAGATTAAAAGAATTTTCAATACATTTTAGAATGATTAATGCTCTAAAGGATACATTCATAGTTCTAATTATTATTATTTAAAAAAAAAAATGTTGAAAGAATCATACTTTCTGAACAATAAAAACAAAATGCAGAAAAAACAATATCACAATTTTTACCAATTGCAAGACGCTCAGGGTTAATCATGCAAGTTTAGAAATTCATGTATGTTTTAAAGATTTGAATAAGTTTCATCGATTTCCTCTTTATTTTAATGACATAATTTAACACTAGCTTTCTTAAACCCCTTCGTGTCAAGAGTCTTTAAGAAATTTTTAATGTTTTGTCACCGGTTTTTAAAAACCGAAATTTGTGCCTTATTAAATAGTGAAAACGCTCCGATTAAATATGGCAAATTTTGCAAGTAGGGATAAGCAAGGACTCTTAAGTCTTTTTGCGGCACGTATACGTGTCGCTCGTCCCCAAGGGGTTAAACATACATGGGGTTAAGTCCAACAAGGTGGGAATATCTACCATATGGTTTGAGCTCAACAAGCCCCGCTTATCTAAAACATACATACATCAAGTGGCGAAAATATATATGATGTAAGCGAAATATATTGTGTATTTGTAAGAGGTAAAACATACTGTAAAACTCAATCCACTACAGTTTTTTTGCTTATTGGTAATAGCCTAAATATATTAGGTTTTTTTACAAATAGAGAATTCTCTTTAGCGACATTACTTTCAATATTTTAATTTCTGAAATTGTGATAGAGATCGAAAGGAATAATTTTAATAACTCTCCTTGTGACAGGTTTATCACTACAGTTGATAATTCATCACTTAGATACAGTGATATAAAATTAAAAATAAACATCGCTATATTTTGTGCACAAAAAAGAAAAAAAATGTATACAATTAAATTTGTTATTAAAATAGCAAACGAAATATACATATTTTCGAGGTTATATAACATAAATGTCTACTATTCATGTCAAATGAATTTTTATTTTATGTTTCGAATTGTTTAATATAAAGTTGCATTAAACATTCATTTCTTTACAATATCATGAATTTTGCAGGTTATTTGTTTTACTATTGTTGAAAAATCATATTATCAAAATGAAAAATAATGCTTTCAACGAATAAAAAGATGAACTAAAATAAAATATAATATAAACTTTAATCAAAAGATTTATTTGAACGAAGTTTTGTTTTTAATTTAAAATTCTTAAACCTTTTTCGTAACTTAGTCAAACGCAAAAAGTATCAACATTTAAAAAATAGAGGAAAAGTTTTCGAAAACTATATCTTTTTCATTTCTGTATTTTTGAAGAACATTTCAAATATTATTTTTTAATATTTGCCGTGTATTTATTTTTTATCAATCATTTTAACAAACTGACGTTGATCGATCTATGTTTTTTTATGAAGAAATTTACTTGTAATTTATTGCAATGATTTCTATAGTTAAAAATTTGTGAGCTGTGTTTACATTAAAGAATAAACTAATGAAAAGGAAATATTGAAATTTCGTTTGGTATGAAAAAAGATATCCTTTTTGCACTAATATTTAAATAATAATCCCTAAAATTGCAATTTTCATTCAGATGAAAAAGATATTTCTTTATTTTCTAGAAAATTGTGTAAATGTAAAAATAATCTTGTGAATGTTTCTTAAAATGATGTATTTGAATGTCATATAAAAACAATAAAAAAATACTATAATAAAAAGTATGCTTATGAGAACATCTGATGCAAATAAATTAAAAAATACTTCAAAATTAAAAAAATATTAATAATATTTACTGCAATACAGTATCATTTAAATATTTTAGATTTATCTTCATAGCTTACAGGTGGAACCTTTTATCCTTTTGATACTGTCTAAAGAGAGATGCAATTTAATTAAAAATTCAATGAATGAAAGTTGACGTAAAAAAATAGAATTAGAAAGTATTCATTCCTCAGATTTTTATTAATCAAAGGCGATTTGTAAATAAGTCTTGATCAGAATTTAAAAAATAGTAACCCTATGATGCATATTTTAACCATTTAAAAGTGTCCTTGAAAATGTTTCATGCAAATCTAAACAAATCTAAATTCATAATAAATAAATAAATAAATAAATAAATAAATAAATAAATAAATAAATAAATAAATAATTTAATTAATTAATTAATTAGTAAATAATTAATCTAAATTCATAAATAACAGCTGTGAATCGTATTTGTTTATGATGTTCTTACATATTTATTTATCTTATACACTGTAAAAAGTAACATTTATGTCGATTTTGTGGAACAGCAGCCCTCAAATTCAAAGAATATTTGACCAAAAAACATGTTTAACATGCTTAAATTACTAAATTGAAGGTGATATGTTTTATTGGAGCTTGGAACAATTTCAGTAATTTTCAGAAAAATGTAAATATATTTAGATTCAAACAAAAGTACGAAATTAGAGCTCAGAAATAGACTTTTTAAATCAATGAAACTTTGTTGATTTTAAAATTTTTGGTATCTTAAGCTGGTTCAAGCTGTAAACAATATTACCCACTTTCATGTTTTTTAAAGGTAAATGAGTGCAAAAGAGCATAATAATCTATGGGATTTCGGCCGATTGGAAGCAAGCAATGGCATCAACCAATCTTACCATATCATCATTTTTTTTAAATTAAAACTTCTTTAAAAAATCTTCGACTGATAGTAAATAGCACACAAAAATACCGGGATTAAAAGATTTTTTCTATTCCAGGAAAAAATGCAAAATAATAGACATATATACTATACATATGTGTATATATATATATATATATATATATATATATATACAGGGTGTCCACTCTCAACGGTAGCCAATGGTTAATTTCTAAACTGTTAGTCATAGACATATAGTTCCAAGTGCAAAAATTCTTTTAAAAGGGTAAAGAATTGTTTTTCAAGCGATTTAGGTCAAAAAAACTTTTTATTAGAAAAATACGAAAATTAAATTTTTATACGGTCCATCCGTCCTATAAGTGATATTTAGTAAATTTTTACCACCACTCTAACAAATAAGACAAAAAAAAAGTCCCATTCCTCTGTGATTAATACAAACCGAGTAATAGTTGTTTAAAGTTGAAGCATATTTTTTTGCTACAAATTAGGGGTCAGTCAGAAATTTACTGGAAATAAAAAGAAACGCAAGATATAAAATTTAACATTAAATATTGAGAGTAAAATAATTTTTACAATATTATTTTTAAATTTTTGTTGATGATTACATATTAAAGCAAAATTTGTACTAAAAATAAAAGTAAAAAAAATAGCAGAAGGTTTGTTAATTTAAATTATGAAAAGCAACAGTTACAATATGACATATATTTAAAATTCTATTAGATTACTTTACCTAAGAGAATTTGGTGTAGTCCTATAAATTAAATAAATGGTACGCACCGAAAATTGTATTAATATTACAATGTCATTGGATATAAATAAAAATGCAAATTGAACCTCGATCGGATATTTGGAAGTGAGTTAAAATTTGAATAGAAATTTTGAACCTGGGAAACTTACATACGAACGTTTTAAGTAAAAAATAAGATTATCAATATAACACACCTTTTTAAAATAAAATCGCGATTTTCCAAAATTTTATTTTCTCGATAAAGAGAATTTTGTAACTCTCGTCTTCAACTATTTTAAACAATCTAGAAGTTAATTATTAAAAATTAACACTAACGTAAAACTCATACGGTGGTATACACTTTAAAAAAAATTCAACAGGTTACTAAAAATTTTTTTGTAAATTTGTATTCCATAGAATTTTTTAGTAACCATTACAAACTTTTTTTTTGCAAGTGAAACAAGCATTTCTTTTGTAAACTGAACAAAAGAATATTTTGTATAACTAACTTAAAATTTTTTAGTATGAGCCACCAAGCAAATTTTAGTAATAGCTCCAAAATTATTTTTAATAACAATTACGTGCGTCCGAACGGCAGGAGCTTCCTTCGAGCTGCATCCAGACTTTTGAAGCGATACATTTTCGGCAAAAACGCAATAGATGGCAGCACCAAACATTGCGACCAGCTACAACATGAAATTCATAACCCCTTTATTATAGAGTACTTACACTACATACATTCGAGGCGTACTTGGCGCTGTCCAGTATTGAACCCGGGACCTTTTAGCCTGGAGTCCGTTTCTATAACCACTATGCTATCGAGGCCACACCAAATGAGTTTTAGTAATAGCTATTAAAAATATAAAACTATTAACTCCATTCGTTGCTAACTTTTTTCTAGTAATTCTTACAGATTTTCTAGTAATCGACTAAGATTACTAAACATTTTTTAGTAATTACAAGGATTACTCAAATTTTTTTAGTAGATCGACCCTTTTTTTTACAGTGTAACCTTTAATTAAATTACTTTAAAAATATTTCATTATCTTGTTTAAAACATATTTGTAATTGGAACTAGACGTTTGTGATAAATGGTTTAGGAATTAGCTATTGAACAGCGTTGGAAATGGATGCCCTTTATAATAATTTAAGCACTTAGCATACGTTCCCTGAAAACTAAGTCCAACTCATTCGTTTTCTGCTACAGAAAAGTGGTTTATGTCATGAAATTTAGAGTTTCATAACTGGATCAATTAGATGATTTGGACCTTTTTTGTATTGCTTGATAGAGTGAAGAAAAAAAATTTCTAAATATCACTAATAGGACCAATGGACCGTATAAAAAGTTACTTTTCGTAATTTTTTAATAATTTTTTCGATCTAAATCGCTTGAAAAACATTTTTTTTTACCTTTTTTAAAGCATTTTTGCAATTGGAACTATATGTCTATGACTAACAGTTTAGAAATTAGCCATTGGCCACCGTTGAGTGTACCCTGTATATCTGTGTGTGTATATCTGCTAACCATTAATTCCATTCTGTAAACCATTAATTGCAAAATAATATATATCAGTAGAACATGAAAAAATGAATTAAAAGAAATATTCAAAATACACAGTACCATCTTAAATTCACTAGGTCCAATAAACCATTAAATTTAATATAAATTACCACATTTAAGCATAAAAAAGGAAATTTAAATGAATATGCTCAAAATTTGTAGAACAAAAGTAAAATCTCCAGACCCACAAATCTTTGAAACTACAAATAATGTGTTTGGTTTCATTTTAGTATTAGCCTTGAAAAAATAAAGAATGTGAATTTCAGGTTCAAAAATATATGCAACGAATACATATATGTATCGAAATTCAAAGGCTACTGAATTTCTACAAGGCTACTGAAATTCACAAAGCTACTGAACACGAGGTGTGACGCCATCGAACCCACCGACATCTCACTAATGCTGGATTTTACACCGGATTTTTTTTATTTGCAGTTTTTCTTTATTTTATTTGTGGAATATCTGTCATCTTATAAATCAATAATAACTATTTAAAATCATGTTGAGGATTTGGAATACTTAAATTGAATTTCAACCTGATGCAGTATACCACGGTGTTGCTTCGTGTGGCTGTGTTTTTTTAATTTTTATTATTATTATTTTTTTGTGTGTGTTGGGATTTAAAAGACGTACTGGGAAGATTAAATAGTTATTATTGATTTATAAGATGATAAATATTCCTAATTAAACTCTTGATACGCATATTACTATGCAATCGGTCTGCCAATTCATATCTTGGTGCAAAAATACCCGATTTTAGCGGTTGAGTCATAGGTTTACCATTATGTTTCCCTGATTCCATTCCTCAAATTTTCATACTTCTGGGAGCGGAAGTTTGTTGAAAGGTGCGGACCTACAAGTCAACGTTTAAAATCGGGTTTTGAAGTATTTTGCACAAAGATATGATTTTAGCTGACGGATGGCCTTTTAATATGCTAATCGAGATTTTAATAATCCTAGATTTTCATCCACGAACCCGATGAAGTGATGGTCTGGGCTGTCCCATCCCGGTCTATAAGCACAAATTATTGAAACAAGAACTTCATGGAAAACAATTATGTGTTAAAATCATATTTTGTTCATTAATACTGATAGATTTTTTGCATTTAAAACACAGCTTATTTTTGAATTGTTCACAAATACCACCAAAACATCCTCTCGAAAAATTCGTTAATCCGAATCATGACAACGAATCCGGTCCACTCACACGAAAGCGCGCAAATTGCTAGATATATAATCATACTTATAATTCCGAGATCATTCTGTACAAGATACAGAGTGATTGCTTCACTTTGTTGTAACGCTGTTTCGTTAAAGAAAATATCATTTATACTCTTCGGTATAAACTAAACATCCCTTAGCAAAGAAGGGCATAGAAGTACCATAAAAAAAACCCATAAGTGCAATCATATGGTTTTTTGCCTATGGTAAAAATGATTCTATGGAAAACCATATAATCGTTAAGTGTATGGTAATTCTTATGAAAAACCATATAAATGTTAAGTATATGGTAATTCTTTATGGTACTATATATTAATTAATAATAATAACAATAATAATATAAACTTTGGTAGCGCAATCTTTTAGGAATACGGGGAACCAAGCTTACTAATGTATTTCGACCTTGGGAAAAACTGGAATTCGATTCAAGGACCGTAGGGATAGGAGGCGAGTGTCTTAACTATTCGGCCATACGGAGATTATGAGCTGTGCTTACAAAACGTTATATGACTAAAGCGTTTCTGTAAATCATCATTATTTGTCTTTCTAAGTTAACGGTTGATAAAAGAAGAGAGTTTTTAAGGGGTTTTTTATAAATTGTTTTATAGACATGTATTTATAAATTAATTTATTATTTTAATGAATGGAATAAATATCTTAGCAAATATTATTTATTATCCAATTAATTAAAGGAAAAGTTATTTTCTGTTTATTAAAATTAATTTAAAAAAAATAGAATGTCGATAAGAAATAATATTTAATTAGAATAAGAAATCATTTGATAACTTAGTATCTAATATGTTTTTAATGATTATATTAATGTATTATTATTAATGTATTATTATGATTATATTAATGTATTATTATTAATGTATTATTATGATTATATTAATGTATTCATTACTTACGAGCATTTTTTATTTTAAAATAAAAAAAAATATATTACTATTTTTTTAGATAATTTTTTACGGAAATTTTGAATCTTTCTTTCAAATTTTAATACTGAAAAGATTAATAGATTTTTTAATATTTTTATACATTGTACAATGATTTTTAATCTTTTCAATAATTATTAACGTATAAATAAAATAAAATAAAACCCTTTTTTGTTGCAGATAAAAAATAAATATAAAAACCAAAACTAAAAAATATTACTAGTGCCTGACTATTGTCTCTTCTAATTATAATAGAAAACATGATTTAAACGTTATATTAAGCATAAGAAAAAAAATAATGCAGATTTTTTTAAGAATGTGTTTGTAATTACAGAAGTTTGTAATTTTGAAATTTGTAATTACAAACTTCTTTATTCGCTATTAGATTTTTATAGGAAATATATCATCAGATATAAATTTTTGTTAAATCATTTTATTTCTCCCATAAGATTTTTTATTTATAATTCATAGATTCTGCCCACATATATGAAATACATAAAAACAAAATAATATTACACTATTATTTCATATGTTATCATAATTTGAGATCGATAAAAATAGTGGTAGATTTTTTATATTTTTATAGACCGCACAATAATTTTTAATCTTTTTAATAATTATTAACTTTTAAGTAAAATAAAAATTCTTGTTGTTGCATATAAAATAAAAATAAATTTATAAAATAAGTTGAATTAATTTATGAATTGTTTTCTTTGTAGTATTAAGTTTATAATGTTAATATTTAATTAATATATTATATAATATATATTTTCGACAATTTGTTTATTTTGAGGGGGTCCGAGACACTTGAAAAAAAATCTTTTATTGAATTAAAATTTTGCAATTTTTTGTGATGATTAAATACCATTTTTAAACAAAAGCACATGACTTCATATTAAACTTTTTTTTAATTTAAAATTTATTAAAAAAGTGAAGGGTAATTAAAATTATTGTAACTCAATGTAATAATTGTAGAATTTTAGCTTTTTAGCAAATAAATAAACAGAAACACCTACATTTTATGTTTGTTTCAGCCTTTTTAAAAATATTAATAAAAAATTTTTTAAAAAATTAAAATAAAAATTTGAAAAAAATAATATTTTCAAAAGTAAATAGTTTTTTTCGAATTTTCTGAATCAAAATTAAAGTAAAGCAATTAAAAAAAGACATGTTTTAATTTTAAAGCATTTATGTTTAACGGTTCTTGAGTTATAACAATTTAAAGGTGAGAAATTGTGAAAACTCATGATGAAGAAAAACGCATACAAGATGTCTTATCCATGGCAATCAATGCTTGAAAGCTAAATACTGAAAACTAAGCAATAAAAATCATAATATTTTGTTTCTTAATTATGATAAAAAAATGATTTAAATGTCATTATAAGCATAAAAATCAGTGAAATTTTTAATGCAGTATTTTTTATGTGTCCTGAACTCTTTTAATCACTGTTAGAATTTTATAGGAAATTATATTTTTAAATATATATTTTTATTGAATCATTTTATTTCTCTCAAGATTTTTTTCATTTTTAACGCATTTACACACTTATATATAAGAATAAAATAATAATGTTATTTTATGTTATATTAATTTGAGATCAAGGAATTTTCATCAGACTGGTTATAAGTTAACATAAGTTTTTGCTGAATAGATTTTGGTTTAAACCATCTAACCAGTGGTGCTGCTATGATTCTATTTTTAGAAGTGCATAAGACACACATAAAGATAGAGAAAGTTTTGAGATTACCACAACTGAGTAGTTTTATATTATAGTTACACAAAATCTAATATATTATAAACTTTCAAAAGGTATTAAGATTTTATCATACACCATGCCTTGAAATACTATACAATTTATGATACAAACAATTATGTATGATTTTACGATACACATGATGCTATTGAACACAATAGAATGAATGGTAAATTTCATTTCCCTATAGTTTTACCATACACCTTGCTATGGAATACCATATCATGTGTGGTGTACATCATTATCCTATAACTTACCATCTCTCTTGATACCATATAATGTATGGTAGATACCATTATCCTATAACTTTATCATATACATTGCTCTGCAATACCATAGAGCGATGATTGTTTACCATATGAATACAATATGCTTACATAGAATGATATTAAACAAAAACCTAATTTGCAGAACAAATTAAAAAAACCAAGATTTATTTCCTACACTCTTTAAGCCCGAGAAGGGACAGATATTAAAATAATTGATTTATTCATTTCGACATTTAATATTAAATTTTGGTAACAAATAAGTTAAACCAAGTGAACATGAAAAAATAAAAATGCAATTCAAACAATATGATACTTAACCACCCTAAATCTTAGATCCCGTTCAAATGAAATCGAAATAAATCTCCGACTTTTTCTGAACATTTGCTTTTTTGATTGCCTATTCATTTTGTTTACACTTACCGTAAACATAATACAAAATCTGCAATACAAATTTGCAAGTTGAGTTTGGAAAAAAAGTCTTAGATTTATTTCGATTTCATTTGAACGGAATTTAAGATTTAGGGTGGTTAAGTATCATATTGTTTGAATTGCATTTTTATTTTTTCATGTTCACTTGGTTTAACTTATTTGTTACCAAAATTTAATATTAAATGTCGAAATAAATAAATCAATTATTTTAATATCTGTCCCTTCTCGGGCTTAAAGAGTGTAGGAAATAAATCTTGGTTTTTTTAATTTGTTCTGCAAATTATGTTTTTGTTTAATATCTCAAGTTTTTTAATAACTATTGCATTCAGGTGAACTCATTTCAAAATTAACTGAGGGTATCATCTTCAGGACTTCTTTATGCGGTATCGTGTCACAATTACTGATGTAATTCACCCAGGGCCATAGCTAGAAGCGAACTATGGGGGTGGAGGGCTGGGTGAGCTCAAGAGAATGCCTAAGGGGCATTCAGCGGCATACACTGTGCATGCAACACGTTGGCACGATTGGAACAAAATGGCGATTATGTGTCTCACATGCTAACTCGGCTATCATTGTATACTTATTAATAAATTATTTTCTTGTACTTTCTTTTTTAAAATGGGTACTTCTAGGTTATCCCGTCGACCAAAAAATTATCGCCAAACTATAAGATTAAATGCCAATAATGGATGATCGTGAATGTCACATTCAATGACATTAAATACAATTCACGTGTTTAAAATGTCATTAAGTGATTTTTATTTCGACTTTTTATTAATATTTTTATTAATATTCTACTAATTATTTATTTTTTCGTTATTTAAAATAAAAATTATGTCAACATGTATAATTTGGCTATTATAGTTTGGCGATTTGTATAATTTGGCGAAATTGGTCGACGGGATAACCTAGAAGTACCTTAAAATGATATAAATTGCTTTGTTCTATTGAAAACGAAATTTTCACCATCAATTTTCTCAAAAATTGCGCCAACGTGATAAGTATTAGACATCTGTGCCAAAGGACAGAGCGTTATGAATATTTCAAATGAGTTTACATTTTATAATTTCATACAAATAATGCATCAAAAGAGTTTTATAAAAATATTAACTTGAAATAAAAAAAAAACAGCTACTTTTCAACAGAAACTCTTTGTGATGTTTTAAAAATTAAATCGTGTAAGTTTCTTATCATTTTAACAATCATAGGAATAATAAATTTAATACAAATTAATTCAAAATTAAATTTTATTCAATGATTAATTATTTGTGATGTTACAAGTTGAGGAGCGATTTTAAAAAATCGCCAAATTGGAAATTAAAAAAAAATATTTGAATGATTAGGTTGATAGAATTGGCTAATTTATTGCAGTGCCGAAAAGTCTTACGCCAATTAGTCGTTAATTCTGCGGTTTAGCCTTAAAAAAATTGCCAGGAATTGAGTTTGAAGGTCTAGTTCTGATGATTTACTAATTTCATTACGTACCAAGGATGATATACTATTATTTTTTACTATTATTTTTTAATACTATTATTTTTGGAGACTTTTATTTACCTTAATTTATTTTGATTTTCTTCGAACGTATAAGGCGAAGACATTATAAAAATTGTGGTATAGGTACTAAATTCCAGCACAAATATCATATACTGGCTTTGGCGCGATTTTTTTCCAGATGCCAATGTGTCAGAAACCCCACATTCAAATACCATTATTTACATATATATTTTTAAGTTATTTTCTATTATTTTGAATAAACAATAAGTAGAAAAAAGCTTAATTTACTAATTTTCTATATTTCTTCAATTAAAAATCGCCTTGATCCATCAATTAATATTAGAAAATATCTCTTTATTATAAAAACCATGCTTCATATTTATTATTTTCTGAAAATGATTCTTTTTCCTGGTACCAAATGTTTAAAAATCTCCGTTTCACTTCCAATATGAAGTCTTAAATATGCCGTTTTTAATTCTTACAAAAAAAATTTCTTTTTAAATCACGTAAAAATTATTAAATGCTACAGGAAATATGTCCATTGATCACTAAAATTTTCATTTTCATTTTCTTTTCTTTTCTTTTCTTTTCTTTTTTTTTTTTTTATTTGATTGGAGGAATTTTTTTTTACTCAATTAGGTGCTTCGAAGAAAATCTGTGGCAGCGCGTACAAAAGGTGGGAAAATGTCTAGTAAATAACTCGTTCAATGTTAAATTCCCTATTAAAATAACATTACGGAGTCGCATTGGAAATAAATATAGCATAGCACTACCGTGCTATGCTATAATAAATGTTTTATGATTTTCCATATAAAATCATGCGTTTCCATAAAAAATCCCATGCCATTTATTTATTTATTTATTTATTTATTTATTTTATTTTATTTTATTTTATTTTATTTTATTTTATTTTATTTTATTTTATTTTTATTTTTATTTATTTATTTATTTATTTTATTTTATTTATTTATTTATTTTTTTTTTTTTTTTGCTAAGGGATGTGATTAATTTGTGTTTAAATCTAACAATCAATTTCTTTGTTAATACCAAAAGGTATAAAAAGATATTTTCAGTAGAAAGTACTCGACATGAAAATAAATTACCCTATAGAGAGACCAAAAATCAATGCCCATCTCATTTCTTTTGAATTCGAATACAATACATTTTCTTTAGAGCATAGTTGAACATAAAATGTACCAAAAACATTAAAGTAGAATAAAAGTTTACATGCATACGTATTTCTGCAATGTGTTTTTGTTATTGTTCTTTAACATTTGTTGTGTATTTACATTTCATCTATCACGTTTAAAAAAACTGTTTTGATAGATCTATGAATTTTTTAGAAGAACAAAACTTTTTCTTTGAAAAAACTGCAACAATCCTTAGAGTTAAAACTTTTTTCGTTTCTCGTATGAAAACAAATAATGTAATTGAAAAGGAAGTGTTATTTGAAAAGAATTTATGCTTACATAAATACTTAAAAGTAAAATACACAAGTGTGTTAAAATTAGATTTATTTATCTAAAATATTTACAAAAAAGGGTCTATGTGTTTTTACATTTCATCTCTGATTAACAAAAGTACAAGCATATTAAAAAAAAACAGGAATACAATATAATAACATAACTCTTAATTAAAAAGAATGAATAATTAGATCTGTATAATGACAAAACGTTTTATCCGTAATTTTGTTATTATATGAGTATCGATTTTATTAAAGAGAGGCGTTTTGAAAATGAACTAGTTCACAAAATCAATGTTTTACTAAGAGTATCCATAAACGTTTTTATTTCAAAAGGAACAGAAAAATATTAGATTAATTTTAAACACGATTATTCAATTCGTAAACCAATTATAACAGACGTAATATTTAAATTTTTCTTGGGTGAAACAAGTCCGGGCCAGATTTCGAACCAAGGACGTATTGGCTGAAGCCGCCAATGCTGTACCAACTGAGCCATCCCAGACACGAACACTGGAGGAATTATTCACCCAGTTAACCTCAACGATCACTTAATCTGGTCTGATACTCTGGATCAGCTCAACAGAATAAATCGAAGGGCGATATATGGAACTGCTGAAAATCGCTGCATACGAAATTACATTAGATTAATTTTAAACACCATTATTCAATCGTTAAATTAATTATAACAGATGCAATATTTCCATTTTTCTTTGGTGAAAAAAGTCCGGGCCAAGATTCGAACCAGGGATGTATTGGCTGATCTATCTGTTATAATTTATTTACCGATTGTCTAATCGTGTTTAAAATTAATCTAATGTAATTTTGTATGCAGCGATTTTCTGCAGTTCCATATATTGACATTCAATTTATTCTGTTGTGCGGATCTAGAGTACCACAACAGATAAAGTGATCGTTGATTTTAATTGGGTGAAATAGTCCTCCAGTGCTCGTGTCCGGGATGGCTCAGTTGGTAGAACATTGGCGGCTTCAGCCAATACATCCCTGGATAATATTTTAATCACGATTATTCATACCAAATTCCAATACATAAAATCTCTTAATATTAAAAAATATATTTTCATTAAAAATATTTAAAAACAAATATTAATTATTTTTATACCGAATATTGCGAATTAATCTTTTTTTTTATTGGTTAACAAACAAAAAAAATTTAATGTAAAAATTGAAAGCCATGAAAGCAAAAAAAGAAAATAAACTTTTCAACATAATTCATTTTTATTTGTGATTTATTTTTGTTTTATTCATCATTTAAAGTCGACACTTGTCGATTAAAAAAAAAATCTAAAAGAATCTTTCAAAAGAATTAATCACCACAATTTACATAATTTTTTTATCTATAATGTAACAGGATACATTTAAAAGATAATTAATCTTCGCACAAATATTTAAGGGAAGGTGATATTAGTTAATAAAAATTTTCAATAAGTAAGTCAAAACTTTTAAATTGACACATTAGACATCTTCTTTTTGTCTTATGCTCTATCTTCAGAGATGAATAAAATTATTATTAAGTGTTTTTAATTACATTTATTATTATTATTATTATTATTATTATTATTATTATTATTATTATTATTATTATTATTATTATTATTATTATTATTATTATTATTATTATTATTATTATTATTATTATTATTGAGATCCAAGTTTATCACATGATAAAAAGAGTTTCAAGATAAGGGAGTCCAGGACATATTTTGAAAAATTTTTATATATTAAGTTAAAATTGTAAATTTTTGTAATGATAAGTCGTATTATTTGTAAACAAAATCTCATGATAAAATTTCTCGTAATTAATATATATATATATATATATATATATATATATATATATATATATATACATATTTAAAATTTATTAAAAAATGGGATAATCTAAAATTATTATAACTCAAAATGTTGATTGTAGATTTTTTTTACATTCAAATAAACACAAATAATCTAAATTTACATTTTTATTCAGAATTTTAAAATCATTTAAAAAAATAAAAATGTTTAAAGTAAGCATTTGAAAAAAAATTATGGAACAAATTTTTAAAAAAACATCGTATATTCAAAAGATTTTTTTTTAAATTTTTTAAACAAAATTAAAGTAAAACTATAAAAAAGACATGTTCCAAGTTCAGAGTATTTATCTTTAGCAGTTCTTGAGTTATAACAATTTAAATCTGAAAAACACTGAGAAAAAAAAAACTTATCATGAAGAAAAATGAATTTTCCTAAGAAGAACCGCTTTTTGTCACAGGCATTTTCCATGACAATCATTACTTGAAAAGTAGATTTTAAATACAAACCAAAACGAAAAAAAAAATTATTTCCTCTTTCACTTAAGCTAGAAACACGATTTAAACAGCATTTCAAGCACGGAAAAATAGACAAAAATTCAATCCAATAATTTTATTTTTAGAAAAATTTGAAGGTTTTGTGTCTCGGATCCCCGTATCTCTCTCATTTCAAATGTAACAAATATGGACTATCTTTGTTTCTTCACTCGACTCTTCTCATATTTTTCTAGAATACGCCAAAAAAATACCTGGAGATGAACTTTAATACTTTTCCAACATACTTTAATTTTTTTTATACAAAATGTACGTAAAATTGCAGCTATAAAAATGTCTTGTCTACAAAAACTTCGATTGAATATAGGAAATTAAAATGCGCCCAAGACTACGTTTCGATCAGTTTGCATAGCTTCCACTGTTTTTGATGCAGAAGTGATAATTTTACAAAAAAAATGTATGAAGGATTTTTTTTTTAATACTTACAAATTCACACATGCACTTATTCTTTTGTATAAATTTCTAAACACATGCAAATTTTGCACTGCGTTTTTATCAAATATACAAGTGGTTAACTTTTGCATTTAAAAAAGAGCAAATGGTAATGGTAAAATATAGGTAATGAAATATAAAAAAGTTTTAGGTGATGAAATAAAACATTAATTAGCCAAAATAACATTTTAAAAACGCTGAAATGTTTTTAATATCAGGCAGAATATTTTTTATCAAAAAAAAAAAACATTTGTTCTATGTGTGTATTTTATATTTAGCTTAATATGTCTCCGAGGCATATACTTAATTCCTTCTTATAACATTAAATTTTTCGAATGTGGCCAATTTTATGAGGATATTACATGACATTTTAAACTTGAGTATATATAATACATATGTAGTAGATTTACCTATACATTTTTGGGTTATTTATCGAGAACACTTGTCCTTTACTTAAAGCTAACATGTACATACCAATGTGTTTTTATTCATACGTAAAATGTCGTAGTAATATTTTCATTTTAAAATATTTTCAACAGGATTTGGAAATATAGATTTAAAATTCTAGTAAGAAGAATTTATTCAATCGATGACGCAAGTAGAATTTCTTATATTTATTTAATGCAAGCTCAATTTTTAGAATCAAATTTGTTTTCCGTAAAGAAAAATCCATTTATACAGAAATATATCTGAAAAGTAGATACAGAAATAAATTGATCACCAATATCCAAATAAAAAATACAATTTGTTCAAATACATGGTGATTAATGTTAAATTCAAAAGTTAAAAAGTGTTCTTAGATGTTCTTGACAATGCAATAACCTATTAACATTATATATTCTATTATAATAGCTAAGTTTTATTATATTTACTATTTTATCTGAAAAAAATATGTTACTACATTATGTAATTCAAAATACATTAATTTTTCATTTCACTTATTATATTTGTATTCTATAAATTTAAATATATTTTTGACATAATGAATAATTGTTTTCAGTAAATGTAATAATTGTTTCAAGCAATTTATCTTTTAATGTTTTTGTTGACGAAATTATTTTATTATTTTATAGCATAAAAAATGATTTATTTATTATACTTAATTTTCAATTATTTTGCTCATCATGAAAATAAATAAAAGTGTTTTTATTTCGTTCTGTTACAAATACAGACATACCTAGTTTAAGGGATAACTAGCATTTCTAGCCTATTAGTCCCTATAAAGTAGGTTTCTAATTTATGTAGTTTTCGCCGTTATCCAGTCTAATTGAATACCTTTTTTACTGAAAAATGTTCTCCAATAATACAAATAAATGGAATACTTTAACTGCTTAGTATAAAAACAAGGTAGAATTATAAAATATAGAGATATTCTGCAAATTATTAACACATTTATTTTTTAAAAATCATTTTTAATTAAACGTTTCAAGAAATAAATGACAATAAAATTTTTTTCCCAGTACTGGAATTGTTATTTAATACAACATACCTACTTTTCACGAAAAAAAAACCAGTCATTTTAGTCACGTTTTATATATAAATTATAAAACATAGTTTGAAATCACGTATAATTTATTAAAAAAATTCTTTTTTTTTCATTTGGTTCCAATCTTTGATAGCTTGAATTATCTGTGTAAAAATTCTAAAACTGTGTAAATTTTAAAACTAGGCTTCTTTATATTGTAAAATTACTTTGAAAGAAGAGCATTAGACCAAACAATGTAATCTACCTTTTGGAAAAAAAAAAACAATATTTTACTATTAAAAATTACACAATCTTTTTGTTGTCGGCTGTTCAAGGATTTCATCATGACTTTTTTTTTCAAGGCTCTAGTGTAATAAAAAATTCTTCATGTAACCTTTCTGTTATAAGCATTTAATTCATGAATTAAGTCTATATTAATTCATGATTTTTGAAAGCCATTTTTAGGTGCTTTCGTAATTATGTAAATACGTAGCACCTATAGTTATCGTTCATTCCGCCCGTCTGTCCGTTCGTCCGTCCGTCAGCCTATAACAACGCAAAAACCACCGAACTGAATAGTCTGAAAATATATAATTATTACTTAATTTTGTCGAGTCATTTTAAATTTTATTATAATCGAATGGATAAATCTTTTACAGGGACAATCAAAATTATTAAATTACATTACGGTTAACGTGGAAAAAAGTTTCAAATGCATTTTAATCGTTTGAAATTTAAAATAGAAAATTATTTCCTAATTTTGTCGAGTTGTTTGAAATTTTATCAAAATCGGTTGCATACATCAATTACAGGGGCAATCAAAAGTATCCTGTTACATTACGGGGAGTGGGGAAAATTTTTCAAATGCATATTAATGGTGTTACATTCATTCGAACATAATAAAATTTATATGCATCTATAAAGTACATTTTATAATATACATTTTGCATAATATGTAGTGCAAAGAAGATTTGAAAGGATTTGTTTTGATTTCGAAGGCCACACAAAAGTATTCTATTACATAATGGCATAGCGAGAACATTGTTTGGTGGGCATTTTAGTTGTAAGTAACTATTTACAATTTTATGAGATTCATATATGAGAATGATATTTTAAAACTTCGTTATCGTACGAACGCACCTCATTTGCTACTCCTCAGTGGCAATTTCTAACTTATTTATTATAGTTTGGCTTACAGAAAGTATGTTTTGTAACTCTCATAGCGTATATTAATTTGATTTCTGTGATTTTTATCCCTTAGGGGACATCCATAAATGATGTCTTCAGGGGATTAATGAAATTGTGACACTTTGTGACAAGAGGGTGGGAGGAGGTAAGCAGAAATGTGACATTGCACATTTTAATTAAAGTAAAAGTATTAAAAGTCAGAAAATTAGATTTTAAAGTTATTTTCATATTTTTTGTTCATAAAGTAAAGATAGTAGATAAAGTTTCAAGTCAAATAATATTTAAAATTCCATTCTATATTGTAAAATACTATTGTGTCAATTGCTTTTTCATATTAATATTTTCTTACTATCGCCTGTTAGTTTTACTTCATACAAAATAAGTACATGAATCATTTTTAATTGTTAAGGTCACAAGTGTCATTAAAACACTTACTTGTATGTTACTTGTATTTTATGTACTTGTAGAATTGTGTGACATGTGACAAAGGGAGGGGCAGGGAGTATGGTGAAGTGCGACACTTTGTCACAAAAGACGGGGAGAGGTGTCAAAAATATTGAAAAAATGTGTGACATAATTTATGGACGGCCCCTTATTTGGATCTATTTTGAATGCCTCTTTTCTATGGTACATAGTTAAAATTATTTATTACAGTTTTAATTAAATTCTGCAAATTACATATTGTTTTATTAGGAAAACGCAGACTATCAGTATAGCCTTATTTTGGCACGTTAATGTAAACTTTACAAGTATCTTTAAGTATATTTTCTTTAGCTGTATAATATTTGAAGAATATTTCAGTCTGTCTGATATTTTTAAAAGCATCTTCGGATTTATAACATTATACTGTTGATAGATCTTGAAGGTAACCAGTGAAACACATCAAAATTCACTGTATTTTACTAGCCATAATTCTTTTTATAAACTACTTTATTCTTTTTAGCCAACCATTACTTACTAAAAATTATCAATCATTATCATATTTGAAAAATAAAAGAAATAAAATGTCAATTTGCTATTTACGAAAAACTTATTGGAATATCGTCATATAAACACTGTTTCATCAATGACACGAGATATTTTAATAGTGCAGGATATTCTGCTAAAAGTATTTTGTTAAACTTCCTTAGTCCCTAAGCATATCTTAATTCTAATATATATCTCTCTCTTTTTTTAAAGAGTAGATCTTCCACATTTATTTAAAAGCAATGTTCTCAACGTGCCTTCTACTATCGTATCAAAATCCTAATTATCTTCAAATTCGCGCTTGATTATTTGAATACTATATGTTTTATGCTTGTATCTATTAAGATATCATCTGAATAATGTCATTAATAACATAACAGTCGTACCAGATCCTACGAGTATATTGTATTGATATCTCACAGTAGTACGTTAAACGTAATTCTGTTTATAAACTACATTACTCCTTTACTTACGCTTTACGAACCAACTCTTACTCCTTCAAAAATTGTAAATAATAAATTTATTTTGCAAAAAAATGTGAAAATTGCTTGCTTAATGGAAAAATTATTCGAAGGTTGCCAGTCAGAAATTGCTTCATTTATGCCATGAATCACTTTCATAGTGTTGAATATTTTCCTAAAAGTATTCTATTTATCTTCCCAAACACTGAAACGTATCTTTAATTAACCATCTATCTGTTTTTTTTTCTTTTATAAATAGTAGAGAAAAAGTCCAAATGCCGACTACTAGGTTTTCTGGGAACTGAGCACAGTGCAATATAGCGGTGATAGGTAGACTTTTTACCTTTACTTGAGAAATAAAAGATACGAGAAATGCCTCGCTAAAACCGACCTCAATTACGAGAGTCAAAAAGTGGAAATTTCGACCACCAAAAGTTTTCAGGCACATGTTTCCCCCTTTTTCAAAAATACTGATCGTATTTTGGCTAGAATTGATAATTAAATTATTTTTTAGACTTATTCAGCTAATAATTCTCTCACGCACGTTACTATTATTTTATTATATGAATGAATAATGCTCGTTTTAATTTAAACATAGCAATGCTCCAAAAACCAGTTACCTAAAGTGGTCTAGATACTTTCTGACCGGTATTCCAAAGAGGAGTACAATAAATCAATTTAAAAATTTCATAAATATTAAATTAATTTAAACGGGTTAGAAATACTTCCATTCTCATTTCTCAATATTAAAAAATAATAATAACCGTGGCCGAAAGTCTTCAAAAGTGAAACTGGTTACTGGATCATTTCACAAAAAACCGATGTTGGTCACTTTAAAATTGCGTACAATAAATATGGAGTGAAAGAAAAAAATAGGCGAAAGGGCAGAAATTGGATTTTAAAAATGTGAAGTGTGCAGTTTATGTCTTCTTTGAGGATACTTTCACTGCGTACAAGAATGCAGGAAGTTATTCTTGCTTCAAAGTTAAAGATGTGATACGTGGGCCCAGAGCGACAGTACCATAGCAGAAATGATTAATAAGGTTTTTTCTTCTTTACAAGAATTTACACTTAGAAGCATAATGAAAAAAATACTGTTAGAGATAGTCTTTAAGATTTTTATAAGTTTGACATATATGCTTATTAATTAAAATTTACGCATTTTTTCTATGTGTAAAAAATGTTATTAATCAATAAAATGCATTTAAATTAAGTTTTTATTGCTAAATAATTAAAATTAGCAATATTTTTTAAACATTTCAAAAGAATTAGGATAGCCAGTATATAGACCCTTTTTTCAAAACTCAAAATTTTCAAACTTTGAGAATTTTGCATTTGATAAACAGAAAACACCTTTTAAACTGATTTTTTTCTCTCTAAACAGGCGTAAAACATACCAATGTACCGTGCTATCACTTTTTTTTTTTACTAATTTGGAAAATTGTAGGATCTAGTTTAAAAAAAATGTAGTAGCCGGTATTTGGACTTTTTCCTTTATATCTTGACAAATTAATTTTAAAGCAAAGTTCTTCACATTATTTACCCCTATCAAAATATTGAATAATTTTAACTTTGTTTAAACTAGCTCTAAAGAGTTTAGATATTTATTATGCAGTTTGATCCATTTATTTAATAAATAACTATTACTAACATTTTACATAACTTGAGCGGGGATGTCAAAGGAAAGTGCGCTAATTTTCGTATGTTATAGAATTCAGATTGCTACTTTCTATTCTGTCAGGAATGTAATAGTATACAATTTTAAAAAATCTCTGTCAATATTTTATAAAATATTATCCTTTTTATAATTCGCAAGTTTTACAGAGTCCATCACTATCATATATGATTTTTTTTTTATATATGGCACGATGGCCATTCTTTAATTCTTACTCACTGCCGAGAAAAAAAATCTAAATTAACGAGATTTGGTTAGCCTAGAGAAAGAGTTTGCTCAATATATAAATGCAGAGCAGCAGTAGTAGTATCAGAATTCGGATTTTTTATTTATCCAGGTCCCTTTTATGCATGCCCTTGTAATTCATTCAATTGCATTACATTAGCAAAACACAACTAAATTAACATAGAAATCATACTTTATTCTATATTTGAAAGTGTTATTTCAAATATTTTAATAACTTTTAGAGAACTTAAGAGACCTTAAGTACTTTTAAATATATAAATATAAATGACAATTTTAAAACAATTTGGAATTGTCGTGTTCGTAATATTAAAAATATTTATTTGCACAAAACTATTTTTTTCGTTTTAATCTTACCACATTTTTTATATTTATGCATTCTTTACCCCATTTTATAACTTAAAATTGTCTGTGTTATTTTAAAAGTAAAGAATTCTTTTATTGGTATGCTATTGGAATTGTAATGTGAAATACGATTAATTTTTTTTATTTATCAAAATAGAGCAATAAGTTTAACCTTTTCTTTTTCCTTTGAACTATAGTAATTGTTTTATTCTGCAATCTAATAGCTACACAAATATTTAGAAAAATTGCAAATAAAATATTCAGAAAAGTAAAGCTGTTTACAAGCCGTTCAGTTTTTTAACCTTCTCACCGACGCGAACTCATATATCCCTTCACTAAGCTGTAGGTATTACTGCAATTGATGTTTTTATTATTATGTTTTAATTATTATCAATATACTTCTATAGATATAATCCAGTTTTGAAAGATTAACTTAGGGTTAATTCTATCAGGGTATATGTTTAAATAATTATTTTTTTTTTAATATCATGTTAGAAAAAAATTATATTTTTCACCGTTTGATAAAATTATAGAGAAAACAACATTACGAATTTGCAGTCTCGCTCGAACTTCAGTTGGTTAATACAATCAATGTAATATTCTTTAATAAGTAATTGTACTGGATTTTTTTTTTGTGTGTGTGTGTGGACATTATTTAAAAAAAAAGAACAAAATTATTTATAAATTTTAAACTTTCAACTGTTTATTACTCTAAAATGATATCATTCTTAATAATGTAAATCTTTAATACTTGAAATTCAGTCATACTGCTACGATTGGTGGCATACATTGAAAGTTTATAAACTATTTTGCAATCATTTTGCAAAAATTATTTTGTACATCTTAATTATTCGGCTTTTTTTTACTAAATTGTTGTATATTTTTTTCAAATGCATTGCAGCAGACATCAAAATTATTAGATTAAAATTTAGTATAATGTAAATTATCGATAGATACAGTAAATAAAATGCACATAAAATAGACTACAAGACGTTCATGTCAATCTATAAAATACACCTAATGCTCTTTACTTTACATAAATTTAATGTGTAGAGTGGTTTAATATTAGATTAATTAGTAGATGTATGAATCTGGTATCAATCGTAATAAAATTGTAAAATTAAGTATTAATATATAAAAGTATTTTTTATCACAGAAATTACTTATTACTGAGTACGTATTTTGGATGAATTTCTTTAAAAAAATTTACTTTCACGATCAAAAAATTGGCAAAACTACGTATGCATTTCTTTCTGATGAATACTATCTACTACATATGTTATTATGTCTCTAAGAATGTGCATAAAATGTAGAAATTTATAAAATATACTTTTTTAAGAAAAACAAAGAGTAAAAATCTGAGCCTGACACCTTAAACTTATAGAAGATGACTCTATAAGACTTTCTGGTATCGAATTTACTGCTGTTCTAGTCAGGTACTGCTGAAAAACGTGACCACTGATTCAGCTGACCACCACTAGTTTTTCAAAATAGTTGCGGTAGCACATTGATATATCACTAGAAAAAATCTTTAAAAATATTTTACTTATTCTTATCAAACATTAGTCATTAATGAAATAAAAATGAAAAATGAAAAAAGAATCTCGCGAATGTATTTTAATAAAATGATCTTTTACTATATAACTTTTAATTTTATATTGAATTTTCAATAGAAACATTTACATAATCTTTTGAAATATTTTGAAGCAAATCTCTTTTAAAAAATAAAAATCTTATGCTTTTTCTAAATTTTTTTAAAGTCACTTATATAAAACAAACAAAACGCATGTGTATTTTAAATCTTTCATTCAATACACAAAATGAATTATTTATGAATAGTTTACAGAAGATTTTGTTATGTATATATTAAAAATTTACAAAATCCACCAATGCACCTTAATGCATTTCACAGACATTATCATTTAAATATTTGAATTCTGAAATCAAATCCTTTTACATTTATTCTTGATGAAAACATTTCAGAAGCGAAATATCAATTTTTCAATAGTATAAATAACATGAATATATGAATTTAAAAGTTATTGTTCTACATTTATTCGTGCTTCTCTTATTAAAAATATATATTTAATAAAAATTGTATTGATATTAAATTATTATATTAAAAGCAGTATAAATATTAAAGCTGGTGGTAATAAAAAAATTAGTATTATTTGAATTAATTGTTAGTCATAATTTTAATAGTTTTAATAATTCCAAATAAATTAATCTTACTTTTTTCGAATAATTTATAAATTCATTATAGATAAAACATTTGATTTATCTATATCCCATTGATTTACATACGTAAATCAATGGGACGTATAGTAATTGAGTTAGTTGTACAATTTATCATGCAGCTTTTCTGTAATCGTTACAATAACATACAAGCCCTTCTTTGTAACTTTCGGAAAACTGAATAATACAAATTTTACAGATGCAGGCTTGCAGGATCTTGTAAGCGAATTGAAAAAAAAAATAATAATAAATTTGAAACATCCGGTCTCTTTAAATTCATCCGTCTCAATAAACTCCTTGTCAAACATCTTGAAAAACGCAGAGTGTGATTAAATTTTTTAATTCATTTAATGGTTTAATTCAAATGTTAATTGGTAAAATGCAAAATTGGTAAAAAAAAATTGGTTGCCTGTAAAGTCGGTATACGGGCGAAAGTTTTACGTGACAACGACTTTGAGTTGTAAAATAATTTTAATGTGAATATTCATTCGTATAGTAGGAAGAAGGATGAAATAATAGTAACAATTTAAAACATTTATTTATACAAAGAATTATATTTAAAACATTAATTTATACAAAGAATCTCGCACTGAATTTCATATTAACAAAATTTTATTTTTACCTTTACACATACATACGTATTTATATACAAATATACATACAATAACTTGCAATACACAGTGTTTGTTAAACACATTTTACTTCATGTTTATTGATGTCAAATGTTGAATTTTGTAAACAGCATATTAAAGAATTTTTCAATGAGCAGAATATAACTAAAGTAAAATGGCTTTCACTAATCACATATCATTAGTTTTCCATAATATACCACCGAATTACGAAATAAACTACACTTATTTTCTTTGTACTTTATACTAATAACTAATACATAACGTATTTCGTCTTAGTTTGATACTATCTAAAATTCCTATTAAGCACCGCCCCTTCCTTGCAGCGAATTCACATTCACGTTCAGAAAATGGTCCCACAAGTGACTGGAAAAAGTTAAGAGAAAAGTGAGCGCGTATCGTGAGCGGAGCGTAACGTAACGTAACGCAGTTTCTTGAAGTGTCTCCCGGCAAACCAATTTACAAGGCGTTGTCACGTCAAAAATCACGACTGATTTAATTGCATGAAGATGGTTGTAACTATTTATTGAAAGAAAGAATACAATGAACAATAATCTTGCATCTCTAGTAATAATCTACACATGCTAGAAAAAGATTAGCTTTTGCACGCTTGGTGCAACAGTTTGCTTGGTGGAAACAAATGTCAGTTTGTCTCAATGCAAAGAAATTTTTATTAATTGGATATTACGAAAGGTTACATCGATATTTTTATGGTTCAAAAATTATAATATCTTGTTTCTACAAATGTCTCAACTGGTATAACAAATACGTGAAAACAATATCCGATGAAGTACACAATAAAGTCTTCTGCTCATCGATATGAAAATTTCCAATTGTTATATGAAATTGTATTCTGAATGCTGGTATTGTAAAATGAGAGAATTTGATATCGTAAAGACTTATTATAAAAAAGTTAATATTTCCAAATGCTAGTCAATGTACAAATTAGTCATGAACTAATTGTCTATTTAATATTTACGATTATAACTGGAAATGTGCCTGCTTATTTTTATTGGCTTTGTTTACACATAGGCTGTCTGTTCATAAGTTTCCTTAATTTTGTAAAATAAATATATAACCAAAATTTTTTATTTTATTTTCTAATGTTCCCAATCTTCTAATCTTAAAGTTGATGTTCTACTTGCATATTGATTATCACGATAATAGACCCATTCTTTAAATATAAAAGTTCATTTTGTTACACTTGTTTACCATAATCTTCCAGAATCCAATTGTTGTTTTCGGATGCCGATAATATTGTTATTGTTTTAAAACTTTAATTACACAATAATCAATGGAGCACACGGCTGGATTATAGGGTAGGATTTTAACGGAATGACCGCAATTGAGGTTTCATTTATTATTTTTTTATGAATAAAGCAATAAGTTTAGAGATGTGACTGTAATTTACTCCGGTTGGAACTTAATAGTTATTGTTTTGAGTAAATTGATATAATGGCTTTCAATTTATTTTTTCTTAAAAATCTTTCTATATAAAAAAATTTCCATAGTAATAAAAATTTGATTTTTCTTTCAATATTTTAAATTTCATGTTACAAGAAAATCTAGTAATAACCATAGAAACCTTTGCGAAATTTCACTTATTTTCTCTAAAAAAAAATTAGGTATTTTTCTCTTCTTTTACCACAGCTTTCTTTTACCGTATTCAGTCTTGTTAAATTTTAAATGCATATTTTACATGCAAATTTCCTATAGAAGGATTTTAAACCAGCAATCATCACAAACTGTTAGCAGAGAAATATGATGTCGCAGTAGATAAAGAATATATTGCCTGTTTGTTCCGATTAACTTTAAATCAGATTTCATAAAGTTGTTTACAGTTTTAATAGAGACAGTTTTACTATTAAAATATTAATAGTAAAAATGTTATAATAGTAATTTTAATGTTACAGCGATATTTGTTGATCTTTCCTTTTTTATTTGGAGGGGGAGGGTGGAGAGATGCAATTTAACATCAAATGCGGCTTTAGATACAACACTGGACGTACTTTTATTAGGTATTCATATGCTATCTTTTATTAATTGTATGATTTATATTACGTGTCGAAATATTAAAACTATTCCGGTACACAGTTTTTATAGTCAACCAAATAAAGGTGCATCCTTTTATACGCAGGACGAATACATAACTTTAGATTTGTAGTTTATTTTTTCCGGACATTTTTAAGCAAAATACATTTTGAATAATGTAAACAATAATTGACCATTCTTTCGAATTAATTCCATATACATTTTTTTTATTTACATTTAAGATATAGAGAAAAATGACATACATGCAAAATGTCTGAACACGTTCAGATTTTCTTGTAAATCATTTTTAATTATCTTCTTTATTTTGTAATTGAAGAAAAGTTAATGCAACCACCAATATACATTCTGAAATTGCACTGCTTAAGCGTATAAAAGGAATATATAATAAAGCAAGATATATATTATTATGTGACAGTACAGATGAATGAATATAATGAAACTTTTAGAGAAGAAGTAAATGAAATACCAGATTTCTTTATAAACGACAAAAGTTTGAGACACGTTTTCAAATGAAGTTTCTTTTATAATATTTATTTGATTCCTTTAAATCAAATGAATGACATCCCATTTTCAATAAAATTCCCAGCAGCCTTCTTTATTCATGTTTCGCAATAGGGCGAAGCATAATTTTTTTTAAAAATTATTTTCCAGGCGCGGAAAAGTTGTGAAGTGGTACCAGTAAGATACTCACAAAATTTCAAAACAATCAATAAGTATCTTCCGGTTCCACTAATAATTTTATAATAACATTTATTTGATTCCCTTAGATCAAATAGATAACATCCCATTTTCAATCAAAATCACAAAAGCGCCAAATCACAGCAGACATCTTTATGAATGTTTTGTAATTGATTCTATGCCAACAGATACTTTGTTTAAAAGTATCGGCAAAATAATTATACAGATAAAGTATTTAGCCTATCACCAGAATAGGAAGCCATATAGAAAAGTTCCAGCCAGTCCGTGTAAACTTTTAATATCACACCATGCTGCCCATAATGTACAAAATCGGATCACACAGAATCGGATGCGCTACGTAAGCAAAATTTTGAACTTTTTTCATTACTCAATTTTTTTTTAATTTAATTTTATTTATTTATTTATTTGTAATTCTTATCAGTATTTGTTACGAGTTTATAGGCAGTTTTATCCGGGACAAATGTTTTTATTCAACTTCTGTGCATATATTGTGATACTATATGTAGCAGTTAACGATTTCTAACTTTTCAAACGTATAAATATTAAAATTTTAATTAAAGATATTAGTTTTATTTCATACATTTTGATAAGTGAAATTTTCTGGACAATGAACACATTTATCTATTTCATGAAAAGATACAAAAAAATGTAAAGAGAAGTAGACCATTCTACACTAATAAAAGTTAATTTGAATAAGGGAATCTGAAAATGTAAATTGATTTCTGATATTAAAAATTGAATAATTTCATTTTTGTTAATCACAAACATGAAATTTTTATAACTGGCAGTACTCATTCTCATATTGAAAGTAGTTTATATAAACATTATTATATACTTATATTTATTAAAATAAAATATGAATGGATTCCGTAATTTATATTTTAAATATTATTGTGTTCTATAGATTATTAGATTGCAATAATTATGTAAAACGCCATTTAGAAGTTTAAGATGTGTTATTGTTATTATTATTATTGTTGTTGCTGTTGTTGTGGTTTGCATAATAAAATGCAGTCGTCAAAGAGCACATTATTAAAAGATGAATGGTAAGAAATGTTTACTTTTTTAATAAGTAATTTATACTAAATATTATCTACCAGTTTTAACAAAAAAATATGAGTTATAATAAAGTCAAGTTATTTTAACTCATGCCATTTGACGTGATAGAATTTATTTGATAAGTTTTGTTTCAAACTTTTCTCTTAAGTGTTTAAATAAACTAAACATAACGGTAGATAAAGTTTTCTATTATGTACTTGAAACAATGGCAATTTTCCCACTAGCTTTTGTGTATATATGTTTTAAGCTACATTTCACTAAAGCTTAATTCGAAACGTGATATTGTCGATATATTTTTTACTTAAAACTTTATCCAAACTCAAAATTGTGACAAGATTGGAAGATTGGAAGATTGACAAGAATGTTTCCGTTCGGAAACATTTTATTTTTTGCTTACAATGGTTTTATAGCATACAAAATTTTTATGTATAAAATACACTATTTATTTATTAATCGAAGGAAACATTTTTAATTGCAAATTTGTTTGCTGTAACTTTACTTATGTAAAAGTAAATTTATTACGCTTTAATTTTTTAAAGAATGTCAAACAATTATATTGCAATTGAATGTATGTGTTAGTTTTGAATATACGTTTTTGTTTATATCTCATTATAATGTAAATGAAAACTAATCCCAGAGTATCGTTTGTACAATATTTTTTCTGACGTAACGCAAAGATTATTTTCAAATATAAACCGCAGACCGGACTCTTTGGGCCTTTTAAATGAAAGATGTACATATCACAAAAGATTTAAAAACAACAACTCTTTTTCCAAATTAATAAAAATGGATGAACTTCCTGATTATAAAGAGGTTATTTTAACCTACTTAAGATCAAAAAGTAATATTGAAGCAATAAAATGTTTTAGAGCGGGAAAAATTAAATCGTGAAATTTACAAAACACAACATGAGTTTAAAATGAAGTTGCTATGGTGATACGTCGAGGAAACATAGAAAATCATCGCCGCAGCCACAATAAAATCACTCGCTAAAAGCACTATCAATGTCATTATAAAATAACTGAAAAAGAACTATCATTTTCCTAAAAAAAGAACCTTGTGGATTCCAATACATTTCTTAAACTAAATTTCAAACTTATTAATAGATTTAAGAACATCACAGTCTGATATTCCCTTTCAAAAGTATTTAACGGCAAATTTCGATGTTGCACAGCGCGTGAATGGATGTACTGTACTAAAGTTACTATTAAGGCGCAACAGTAGGCTCAGAAAAAGGCCCGAGTGATAATTTAAAGTCTATGGGAGCGTTTTTCTCAAATATTTCTCTGAAATTTTAATATTTTTACATATTTTTTCTTCTATAGAATAGCTGAGTACAATCCACAACCAGCCTAGTTTTTACTTTCTCAATCTTGGTTTCAAAAAAAAAAAAAAAAAAAAAAAAAAAAAAAAAAAAAAAAAAAAAACACTTTAAATTTTAGCGGTTGAAACTGGTTCTGAAATTGAAGCTATCATAATATAAAGAACATATAAGCAAAATAAAAAAAATAAAAACTAGGCCGGTTGTAGATCGTTCTCAACTATCCCATACAAAAAAGAATTTTGTAAAAATATTGAAATTTGAGCGAGATATTTGAAAAGAACTCTCTCGTACACTTTACATTATCATTCGGGTTTTTTTCATTGACTATTGTGGGGCTATAAGTCTATTATTAAGTCACCACTGAGTGCGATAAAGTCTAAAACCCACATTTAAATTTATACCAAATAATCTATCGCAGATACCTGACTTTATATCATTTTGAAAAAATCCCGAAAGGTAAAATTCACAGATATTCAAACGGTATTTGTACAATATAAGGAAGCAGATAGAATAGTCAGATCATTCCAGCAATAACTATTAACAGTCAAGTCTTTATGATTGCAAGCCAAAAATCAAAGTTCAATCTACCTTATCTTTGAAAAGAAAAATGTTATTCCAGAGAATAACGTGTTTTATATTTATAAATGTAGGTATTTAGTCATTGTGTTTGCAAACCAGTTGCAAAGAACAATAAAAAATATGAAAAGATGCATGTTAGGCATATCTAGAAGTGACAGAAAGAGAATAATCTTTAAAAACATTTCATTTGACTCTTCAAAAAGCGAGAAGTAATGTTTGGGCATTATTGAAAGAATTAAACGAACCAAAACAAAAATGTCGGAAAAAAATGCAAGAAAACTAAACAATAAAGGAAACACAACACACTCAATTAGAATTCTAGATATTTAAAATGACCAAGAAGACAATCTTAAGTAAAATTCAGTGCCGAAATCAGAAAAGTTACAAGCATTACTTGGAGGACTAAAGCATTGACAGAAAACAGTGGAATAAATCTAATGGGAGAGCTGCATTCCGCAGTAGATTGGAGTAATGTTGTTTAAAACTCATAATTTATGAAGGGACGTCTCAATCTCACCAAAAATGATAAGATGGCTATCATTTCGCAGGGATTTCAAATAGAGGAAATACAGACAGAGAAAAAAATAGCAATGCGACTTGTAATTACCTTTATGTTTTTTTTTTCATCATAGATCAAAAATTAGGCCAAAGAAGTCGTTGAACAGAATTGGACCAAACAGAACATCGACAAACAGAAATTGGACCAAATATCTAGGCTACTAAAGGAATATCTATTTTTCCCATTATATTTAAATTTTTAGGAAGTTTTTTTTATAAAACAGCAATCAATCCGTTGAAAAACTTAAGATTAATCTCGATTGAATTTTTAAAACTTTTATTTATTGAATTAATTTATAGAATTTGCAAAAATAATTCTTCATATAATTACAAAGAAAAACAAATATAGATATTATTCAAAGTGCAGGAAACTTTTTGGTGGAATGAGCTACTTGTTTAGATTAACGCATTTGAAATGACAGAAATGCATTTGTGACAATTAAAAAAATAAACAGTTACTGTATGCACTTATTTTTTAAATTTAATATTCGTCTTTAAATACATGAATTATGAAATAAATAATCGAAATATAGATATTCTAATTTACAAAACTTTTAGCAAAAATCAACTTATAGTAGTTTGAAATTATATGAATTAGAAAATATACCACATTCTATCCAGAAGTTATGTGTTATGTTTAAAAAAACTACCCTGATTGCATTTTTCATTTTAAAAATATAAAACAAACTTTCAATTAAAAGATCATATTTTAAATCAATGTAAGTCCTAAACTAATTTTCCGATTGATGTCATACATACTCCAAGGTGTTCATATTAAAAATTAAAGTTTTTATAAACTTGAAGAAGGTCATCTTAGCCTTATGTAATTAACAAAAGTTTAAAGAAGAAATAATTTCCAATTGAGTAGCAATTTTTGACAATTTTGATTTTTAAATGTTTTGGTGTTCCTTTGCTGTTTTTTTTTTTTTTTTGGCTTGGCCTATTGTTATTTCTGGCAGTTTATGTGTTGCTATTTATTGCTATTGTCGGTATTTCTTTTGAATTAATATTATTTAAAAGAATTACAGAAAAGTACTATATATTACTTTCACTTGGAATGAATTTTCTGAAAAATTAAAATATTATTGTATAAATGTCTACAGATTAGAATAAATACTGTTTATTCTTTAAAAAATCTTCATGTCAGTATTTGATAGCTACTCACTATTTATCTTTATTTTATGAATAAAATGTGTTAAAATCAGTTTCCTCTACCTAGCATAGAATTCCTAATCAATATTGATTATTTCAGCACATCTTTCTTTACACTCATGAAAAAAGATTACTATTATCCAGGAAAGTAAGAATACTATCTATTTATATTGATAAAGTTAGAATTATAATCATTTATCATTCGCATTATCCGTTTTCATACATCTTTACCATAGGTAGTTTATTATAGTCTTATATATAGTTTACTTAAACCATATTTATCTGGCACATTTGTTATCATATATCCCCTGTCCTAGTTAGAAGTATTAAAAATGATATTAAAATGTTTTATAAAGAAGAAGCATAGTCTAATATTTTTTTATGACTTTATTTGACTTTTGTGCTTTTGTTTTATATGGGATTCATTTATATCACATTTTATTTATTTTATACATTAACAAGTATTAAAATGGTGTTAATTTACTTTTAAAGAGAAAGATTAATTATATTTAAGGCTTTATTTTGCGATGGGTTGTAGAAAATCAGATAACCTGTGGATGAAATGCGCATTCAAAATTAATTTTCTTTAATGCACGAAAATTGTCCTACAATTCACACCGTAAAGAAGCAAAAAATTACGTTTCTGTATTATTATTGCATCAACATTGCATCACTGTTTTCACTAAAAAAATACACTGCAAATAAATATCTAATTAAGAATATTCTGTAGTAGTTACGGGATGATACTACATAACGGTTTAAGGATTTGGAACACAAAATCAAGCCATAATATTGACAGAACAAATTGATTAAATAACAATTTAAGGATGTTACATGGTCACAGAGTTACAGAAATACAAACAATTAGAAAAAGTTTTTTTTTTATTAATGCATCGATGCTTTGTTTATGGTAAACCGATAAAAACTGAATATTAAACATTTTTTAAGAAAAATAAATTGAACAGTATGTTTGAAGAAAGTACTTTGCCAAAACCATTTTTATATAAATTTAAAGCTTTAAAATTTTCATGAGGGTTTCTTTGGGAATACGAACACGGTTAAAGAAGATATCTATATGTTCGTATATCACTAAGAACTTTGGATAACAACCTGAAAAAAACATTTGTTCAACAGGATTTATATGGAAATATTATGTGTATGGTATGCCTAACTGTTTAACGAAAACCTTCCCTTCTTCTGCAATCCAAACTCGTTGGCTATCAAACAGCAAGAATCTTTTTGTCAATTTTACATTAGTGTGCACATTTTTCTGTGTGTTTATCGCAAATTTCTGAGTTCTTGACCTCGCCAATAATTATTGAATATTTTCTAAATCACTCGCTAACTTTCATTGGACAAGTACATTGTGAAACGGGATATATAGCAATAGAAGATGCTTGAAATATTTTCATCCGAAAAAAAAACAATTAAAATGTTCTCCCATTTTTGTTTTTTTAGTTATAATGATTTTTACTACTTTTAAAAATATTTTGCATTCATAAGTACACTGTTTAATTTACGATTCAATTGTACCACGCAAATTTCCCCACAATTTTATTAAATTATGTATATTTTCTATTTATGTACATTATAAAGAAATCTACTTAAATTATTAACCCTTTATATACAAACTATATACACACACAAATAACAACCGCATTAAAGTCATTAAAATACGTACAAATAATATATAGAACCAAAGTGTTAATAAAGATACATACAAATAATGTATAGACATAGGTGTAATAAATACAATATCGCAACTGAAGTAAAAAATTAGCCCGAGACAAGAATCGAACCTGCATTCAGTCATAAAAGTACATGCAAATAATATATAGGCATACATTATAATAAATAAGATAACCCGAATTGAGTGACAAATTTGCGAGAGACAGGAATCAATCTCGGGACAACATTTACATATGTTGACATCAGTTATTTGTAACTTATCTGATTTTATAATATTCAAGATATAACTGTGATTTATAATATTTTATGTAACTGTGATTTAAGGTTCTATGTAACTGTGATTTATTATATTTTATGTAACTGTGATTTGGTAACATGTTTTATCTGTAACTGTGTGGTTAACTGTAGCAGCAAGTAGACTGTCAGTTGAATTTTTTGCCAGGATGCTGTGTGCACAAGCTAGTCTCAATGCTAAAGTCTGTAAAGTATGTAATTATTGTAAATAAAGTTTTATTTTATTTAAAATATTACTGAATATAGTTAGTAATTAACTAATTAAACATGGTGTCAGGATGAAAAACGAACTATGTGTTGCATTTTGTCTGATGCAAAATGATTGAACTTTATTTATCCATGTGACAATATCCGAGTTGGAAACAAACTTGAGATTGTAGTGGTCTCTGTGTGAGAAACTGGCAAAGTTTGTTCATTTTATTTATTTTCATCATATGAACTAAGTGTTGCCTGAGGAAAAAATGGAGATATTCAAGCTACCAGGTGATATTAGTTTTACATGCAACAATCTAGCTGAAGCATGGACAAAATGGACTCAAAAGTTTGAAAATTATCTAATAGCATCTGAAAAAGTGGACAAGGCTGACACAGTAAAGATTACTTAACTTCTTGGGTGATAAAGGAACGGAAATTTTTAATACATTCAAAGCTGGTGAAAACAAAAACAAGGAAAAACTCAAAGATGTTATGGAAATGTTTACAGACTATTGTATTCCAAGAAGGAATGTTGTCTTTGAACGATTCAAGTTTTTTTCTTGTTTCCAACGGGAAGGTCAGCAGGTGGACAATTATTTAACTGAAATAAAGACTTTATCTTCTACTTGTAACTTTGGTGATCAAGAGGAAAGTCTTGTCAGAGACAGACTAGTTTTGGGTATTCGAGAAAAATCCTTACTGGAGCGATTGTTGAGAGAGCCTGACTTGACACTACAGAAAGCGGTGGATTTTTTAAGAGCAGCAGAGACGAGTAAACTTCAAATTGAAACAGTTAAGTCTATTTTCCAAGTTCATGAAGTGAAAAAGAGTAGTGACAAAGTTGTCAAAGGGACAGCAAAGTTCAAAAAGAAAATTATTAGTGTCAAAAACTGTGCAAGGTGCGGAAAAGATCATAAAAAGTATAACTGTCCCGCGTATGGGAAACTGTGTGCTAAATGCAAGGGTAAGAATCACTTTGCGGCTATGTGTAAAGCAGTGGTGATCAGACATGGATCATTAGATTTTCCTATGACTAATTCTAGACTCTTCCATAATATAAAGGATTTTTTCTGGTCCACGATGACTTAGGGTTTCGTGCTGTCGGCTCTTGTACTATGATACGATCATGTAAGCTAGCCATGAAGTGGGTTGTGAAATTTGGTAATTCGACGTGTCATCCGTCTTTGTCGAACGTATACCTATCAATATATAATGTTTTGTATCACGATGAATCATTTAGGATTGAAAGTCTCTTTCAATATTTATGTTTCTCTCTTTTAAGTAAAGAAACTTCCACCAGTTTGACTTTATTCATAAAATAACCATATGCATTTTTCTTCTATGCTTAATTTATTTTTTTTCTCAAGTTATTCTTAATATTACTTTCTTTCTGAATAGATAAATTATAAATACAATAAATGTAGTCTTATTAGAATGCATTTTTATTTTCAGAATACCTCAAAAGATTTTAATGTATCATGACTGTCGTGAATAATTTGAAATTTTGACAGCTTCTAGAGACAATATTATGTTAAAGAAGACTGAATATTCAAATGTCAATACGTAGGATATCAAATTTCTTCTGAAACGGTGAATTTATGATTAATGCACATCTAGTTCTCTGATATGTATTGATTCAAATATCTTATAATATTGCAAATAAAATCAATAATACAAACGTGTCTCTGTTTTATATGGATTTTGATACCAGAGAATTTCTATGAATGAATATTGTTGTAAGATGGAAATACTAAAAAAAATTATTACTTAAATAAGTTATGTTTGAATGCAGATTTTCTGCTGGATGAATAATACTATTAAAATATGTAAATTTACGGTTAATATATGTATTAGGTAACGCAGTTGTTTCAAGTTGAATCTACAGAGTAATAAAGTTTGACTAATCGTTGATAATTTATTAAGGATGGATTCATCGGTTTCTTCATACGGTTTGTCATTAAGATTCCAGTTTTAAAAGAAATATCAAGAAAACATGGACTGTTTTTTTTGTTTTATCTGTATGAAATCCTTTTATATTGTACAGCTACTCTTATTTGTAGAACAAATCTTGCAAAGTATTAATTATAATGCATTTTTGTTTTCCGAATACATAGAGTAAGTTAAGGAAAGTATTGTAATATATATCTGTATGAGTGTGAACAAACTCATCACCAGCGGGATAATACCTGGAATAAACTTGGGAGCGTTAAAGCCAATGTTAATTATAAAGCACAGCGCAAGAGAGGGAACCGAAAACAGGAGATGTTTCTCTGCCCAGTATCAGTGAATAAACGATAAGCTCACTGTAAAAATTGGAGACCCGAACTGAGTTCTGAGATTCCTGCGTATAGCAATATTCCCAATATGGTACAATAGCGTTTCCAAAATAGTAAAGTAGTATTCTTTAAGTCTTTAATCCAAAATGATTCAAAAGAGAGCAGATACTTAATAACATTAAAAAAATCAAAACATATCAGGTATAATATATATATCATCTAAGATGCTTTGATTGTTTTAATGTTATTCAGGATTTGTGTTTTTTTAAACTTTTAGGCTAAAAAGTGAAATTTTCAATTTAAAATACTTCTGCACCCAGAAATCTTACAATCCATTTTTGATCATTTTTTTTATACAGACCATCATAACTACAAGGAATGCTTCATTTAATTAAAACTTTGAGTTGCAGTCAAGCCAAAAAATTAAAACATGAGATTTTTAAAGAACTTACAAAAAATTTATCCTAAGAGCCCACATGTGATATTAAACTTTGAGCGATAACTTTGAAAATAACGCTCCAGAGACTTAACATTATCCCCCGGGTCTTTTACAGTGGGCCTTATGGTCTTTTATATGTAAATCTCAATGATAAAAAACTATATATGTAATACATTAATAAGTTAACATAGATATGTATTATTTCTTATGTACCCTTATGCTACTTTTGTCGTGGCTTTGTTTTACGAGGCTGAATTAAAAATATCTTGCAGTTTTTATAGTACAAATGTTTCTCTATTCTTTCTATTATTTGATAACAACTGAAAGATCTTTGATGATGAAGTTAAAAAATATTTATCCATATTAATCCATAAAATACGGGTAAAAAAACTTATCCAAATTCAATATTTATCAATGTTTATCCTTTTACTTTAAATAAAAATTACCTTATGAAATTAATTATTTTGTCAAATTCCTTTCTCTTTTTGAAAATATATTTATTGTTTCTTATATTTTATATTTAAAGACAAATATTCGCTTCAACGTTCCACTCCAGCTGTTTATGAAATAAATTAAAACTTTATCAACCTTTTTCATCATAAAATCTCAAAAAGAACTGTTGCATACTATTTATCAGGTAACGAATATTAAAAAATATATAATCTTTGAAAATAAATCCTTTATCATTAGTGATTTAAACATTTTTTATTAATGTTTAGATTAAGAGTCAATACAAATTCATATTTCGGACTGAAAAATCTACTAGGTTTATGTTAAAGGAGGTGTCAGGTATTGAGAGGGATTTTTAACTTACACTGAGTTAACACTTAAAAACTCAGTATAAACTGGGCTTATACTGAGAGGGACTTTTAAAAACTTAGAGACTACAATGTAGAAAAAAAAATTCAAGAGCTTACTAAAAAATTTTTCAGTAAATTTGTATTCCACAGCATGTTTTAGTAACCATTACAAACTTTTTTTTGCAAGTGAGACAAACATTTTTTTTGTAAACTGAACAAAAGAATTTTTTTGTATAACTAACTTAAAGCTTTTTAGTATGTGCCACCAAGCAAACTTTAGTAATAGCTCCAAAATTATTTTTAGTAACCGTTACGTGTGCCGGAAGGGAAGGAGATTCCTTCGAGCTGCATCCAGTGGTGTAAAAAGACAGATTTCTGAAGCGGAAGATTTTCGGCGAAGCCGCAATAGATGGCCAAATAGAGCACCAAACTTTGCTACCTGTTCTATTCTGACATGTTTCTAAAGTAGAGGGAAAGTCCGGAGATCATTACCCATTGTAACTGCCACAACAGGATTTTCATATTCCCTTTATTTAACAAGTATTTACATTGCATACATTCGGAGCATATTTGGTGGCGTCCAGCATCGAACCCGAGTACTTTCAGCCTGGAGTTCGGAGCTATGACCGCTAGGCTCTCACGGCCACTCCAATTGAGTTTTAGTAATAGCTTTAAAAAATTTAAAACTATTAACTGTATTCGTTGCTAGCTTTTTTCTGGTAATTCTTACAGATTCCTTGTAACCGGGTAAGATTACTAAAAATTTTTTAGTAATTACAAAGATCACTTAAATTTTTTTTTGTAGATCGACCCTTTTTTTACAGTGTGTAGAGTAAGGATGTCAAACTGCTGCTCGCCGGATACAAAAAATGGTTAGAGGAACAATCGGTTTGTTGATTCGCACATATTTTTTGAATAAATAAAGCAGCGATTTCTGTAAGACTGTATTGTTATCAGTCAGGATACATTTTGACACACCTGATGTAGAGCATTGAAAATCTAACTGGTACTATTTATTAAGGTTTTAAAAACACAGATATACTGATATCTGTAGACATGTATATATATTGACTGATATCTGTTGTTCCTAAATATAAATTTCCCATCACATAGTTTTGGCATCTTTTAAGTACCTTAAAAGTTTGATATTCAAGTTAACGGTCACTCGTCTAGAATTGAATTCAAAATTATCAATTATTGATGCATTTTTAGGGGATAAAATGGTCCAGAATTACAATACTTAGGCTCAACGCATTGGAAGAATATCTGATATCCTATCACTCACTGTCTTGACTAAGAAAATTTTCATGTTGTCGGGCTCTTCTATGACATTGCGCTAATAAATAAATTTTAACGTTGCCAAGTTCACTGGGGCCGTTAAAGAAATACAGATAAAACCAAGTTTATCACACTAAAATTTCCAACAAAGCTGATACATATCGTCCATCAATTAAGGAATAAAATAATATATATAATTAACTTCATGAAATAGATCCTATTTTGTAAAGCTATTTGGATTCAGAAATTCAATTTCTTACATTTTTTTCCAATAAATTTATAGTAGCAAAATTTGTTTTTATTTTTAAGTAATGATTCTTTCCTTAATTGTTGCTGTGTTCTATTAATCATTTTTTTTTGGTTTTTTTAAAGCTTTTTACACATAACTCAATAAAATAGATTTATTGAGATAAAATCGAAAACCAAGCTGTTTCAGTAATATTATATTTATCCACATATTATATGCCATAATTTTATAATGTTTTTTCAAGAAATTTTAATAAAACTTTGTCAACAGTAAATTTACTTAGCTATGCTATCTATATAATATAATAGTACTCAAATTTTTCAGCATCATATTTGATCTTCTTTTTCTCGAATATACATTCAGTTAAATGAAAAGCTCTTTCGATTGCAATAAATAAGTGCACTCAGTTGACAGCATTTCGTTATAAGTGATCACAGTTATATGAGATATTTCTTTTTCTATCTATACACTTTTGTATGGATTTCTTGCTTTTATGCGATCAATATCAATAGTTTTTTTTTTTATATATTTCTATTTCAGAATGTATTACTTTCGAAGGATAAACATTTTTGTTTCCCATTTATATCTCTGAGAAAATCAATATCAGTAAATATTACAGTATTGGAGATTCGCTTTCATTGATCTTTTCATCATTCTTTTGCCTGAACTTGTATTTTTGCATTACAATTTTCAAGAAAACATTAAATTTTATTTACGAATGTCAAAACTTGTCTTTTATTTCAATGTTTATATATTAAAGTATTTCATACGATAGGTTAAAAATTTCACTCTTTAATTTATTTTCTTATTTAAAATAATATTGGATAGCTCGTAAAATATAGCAATGTATACATTTTTGTTTGTAATAAAAAGTAATTTATTTATTCCAAATAGAAACGTATATTTACATTATACCTATTTTGCATATAAATAAAAATGTAGCAAAACATTATTCAAAATTATTTCCTTATACATATATATATATATATATATACATATACATTGCATTTGTTAGACTTTAACAAAATCAATAACAACAGTTCAGTGAATAAAAGTCTAAATATAGGAATTCACTACATAATTTCCTAAATGCTATATGTAAAATGTTCATTTTATAACTTATTTTCATGTCATCAGAAAAAATGAAAAGTTATATAGATGGAATTTAGAAATTCTTAAAAATTTGTAAGATATAAGTAATTTGTTATTTTTTTCATTTATCTGATTATTCTTCTGACATAAATTTAAGTAAATAAATATAATTTTTTTAAACATAATTTAACAACCACATTGGAAAATTGGATTTCACATAACAGGATATACTATAAGATTCAATTGTTTTAGAATTAAACATTAATGCATTTCAAACAACATTTTAAAAATATCCTTTAAACATATTCTAGTATTTCATCCTACATATAAAAATTTTCAGTAGGAAAACATCATTCACTCTTTATATTTTTTATGCTTTAATTGAATTTGGCGTGATTTGCACTTAAATTTAATCCTATGGGACGTTCGTCTGCAAATATCGTAACCAATCTATTAAATTTTATAAAAATAAGGAAAACAATGGTAGTTGTCGGAATAACGTCTCCTATACAAACCGGTGAACAAATAGGTATCTTAAACAAATATATTCAACAATTTTTAGTTTATGCATTATTTCAAAAATTTAATGTAAATAATATTTATACGATTAGGCTGAAGAAAAACTGAAAGATTTTAAGATTACCCATGTGTCCAAACAATATTTTCATATTTTCCTCAAGTATAGATGTATAAATTGCAAAAGAACACATAATTCTTAAAAAAAAATCGAATAAACATTCCTTAAACGTCAAAGCACAGCAACGCACATTGTACAACTTCATGTTTTCCGCATAAACGACGTCTCATTGATGAATAAAGCAATAAAACAAACAGTTAAGTTTGCTGCAAGAAATGGACGAATATGCGCGTGTTCTCAGTTTCTCAATTGCCCCGTTACCCGATTATCTACCGAGCTTGTGCACTGGCTTTCTAAGCAGAAAATAATCACTGATGGAATAAAGAATTTCGTTTTTGCATACGTATTCACGAAAATCTGCTAAGAAGTACTGCGTCTATGGACACACTGGGTATTAAAGATTTCGGAGCATTTATGACATACATATAAAGGCATTCTATTATATTAGAACGGGATTTCTAAATCAAAATATGGCCGTAAAATATAACAGAAATAAGACCAAAAAGATTATTCACTTATATGACAAGTAAGATGGATTTGTTCAGAACCCCAATGCTCAAGTTATGCTCACAATCGCTCATGTCATGTGTAATAAGGACTTTCCTCCAGAGAAACCAATACTCCATCAATAGGTTAATAATGACAAAGAAAATAATTCAATGCTGATCTATTTAGTCCTTAATTGGTCGAAAACGGAAAGACAATCAAATGAGAAAAATTCATCTGAAGTCAGCTCAATGGTATGATTTATTTTGTGTCGTTCGATTATCTACTCTAGGGATATAGGCCCTGGGAGAGTGCCATTCGTGGGGTCAGCTCAATGGAAAAAAAAATGGGATTAGGTTTAAACATTATACTGTGAACAGCCACAGTAAACCTAAAAGGGAAAGTATCCCTCTTTTTTATCAAGCAATGAAGCGTTTCAAAATTTTTATTAGTTATAGAAATATTCATCTAAGTTTGCCAGAAAGAAAACAGTGCATTTAACTTAAATTAATCTGAGTGAGCACTGTTTTTGTCAATCTTACTGCACATACATAAAATGAATCATCTGCTATAGTTTATGCTGTTCCAGTCGCCGATTTCATAAGTAAAATTTCCAAATATGGAAAAAAAATAAATGTTTTTGGAACAGGAGGTATTGAAAAAGTGCAGTATTATTTCAAATAAATCCGTACTGAAAGTTGATCAGATTTTTGATTACAGCAAATTTCCAGTATATCCATAATTTTGCTCTTTATTAAATTTTCTTTTTTCGATGACGTTCACACATTTTGACCTATCAACCACGTACTTAAACTTTTTCGCCACTATCTTATGGAACGACAACGTGCCTAAAGGTTAATTTTCAGTGCTTAAGCATTTATTTCTAACTATAACTCAGATTTGCTGGGAAACACTGTTAGGACTGCCAACTATGCGGTTTTTAATTTAGACAAACAACATCTTCTGGGGTTCCCTAGAGGTAGCTCTGTTTTTTTAGCTACGGATGTATTCAATGTAATTCTCTCTAACGTTTTTCGCATCCCTTGTATTGAAGTTAAACTTTAATAAAAAAAAATATCTTTCATAATATATATACTATATGTATTATAAAATCTTTAATCTACAAAATATTTTCTGGCTGGAAATATGGCTTATTTACTTGAAAGTGGTGTGTAAGAAAATCAATTTTACAAGATTTTTCTAAAAATGCACAATAGTGTGGGAGTTCTTATTTTCTCTAAAAAATCAGATTTCATATATTGTCAATGCAACAGATGGAATTGCCATGCAGGTATTATTATTTAAAAATATTGCATAAAAAAAAACTATGAAGAATTGGATGTGTATTAAAATAATTTTAGACATTTCATTCAAAAAGGAAAATATTTAGTCACAGCAAAATTAGAAACATTAAAAAAATACCAAAATGTTACTACAGGGTTTGTATGTTACAAGGTTTTTCAAGCACAATTTAAATAAAACTTTTTTAAAGTAACGTTTTTCTTATTCAATGAAAGTAAATTTTTACATATACCCACTACTAGTTTGCCCAATTTAAGGCATGAAATTACCTTAAATTTCCCTAAAGTCTTGTTGCGTCCAAAGTCCTCTGCTATATTTTCTCAGTTTACTCGCTACCATACTTTTCTTTTCCTTTCGGAATTATTAAATTTTAAATAATAGCTTAAATCAAACTTACCTCTGAATCAAGAAATTTTATCTTAAAATATTTTTTTAAATTTCCAAAGCATAGTTAAAGTACTGACACAGTTTAAAAAAGAATTAGAAAGCTGATCCCCTTACGCGTCTTCCAAAATGTACATTATTTTAGTTTATGTACAATATTTTATGTACAATAATTTAATAATATTTTAGGTATTGTCCAAATTGTTTAAGGTTAGATTCAAGTTAATCTTTAACATTTATTATTAAATTATATTAATAGACATATTATTTCCATATTGCTGAATTTATAGAACAAACAAAGAAACCAACAAACAAACTAACAAACAAATAAACAAACAAACAGACAGAGAGACAAACAAACTGATACACACACAAACAGAGAGACAAACAAACAAGCAGAATGACAGACAGACAGTAACACACACAAACAAAAAAAGAAACACACAGACAGACAAACAAATAAAAAAGCAACCAGACAGACAAAGAGAAAGATAAACAAGCGAAAGACAGAGAAACAAGAGAAAGACAGACAGAAAGACAAACAAGCAAGCAAGCAAACAAACAAAAAAACAGAAAAACAAAGAGGCAGGCAGACAGACAAATAAACAAACAGACAAATAAACAAACAGACAAACAGACAGACAGACTGACAGACAGATAGGCATACAAACAGACAGAGAAACAAACAAACAGACAGACAATCAAACAATCTGACAGAAAAACAAACAAACAGACAGACAATCAAACAATCTGACAGACAAACAAACAAACTGGCAGACTTAAATTTTAAAAATAAAGAGTTTACCATAACGCATATATAATTTTACTAAACTAGATTTTGTTTGTAACTTAATCATTTTGAAACTTATTAATTTTATATCGTCTTTTGTACTCTTTAACATTTCTTAAAGCCGTTCATGCTCATAAAGAGCAAAGTTTATCTATTTTCGATAGTGATTAATATTGAGTTAAAATAAATAAATGTATCGTTTGAAAAATCAAAAATCCGTGCCAAAACGGCCTATAGGCGAAGGGTGATTTGAAACTTTAGTATGAATTACCAAGAAAAACTCAATCAAAATTAGAGATAAACCCAATTTAACAATTTTATTTGATAACTTTTGACTAGTTTTTAATTTCGTTTTCTATAACAGTTGATATTATCAGAATCATGTTAATGTATTTTTTTTTCTTCTACACACTTCATCCCTCCCCACCGCACTAATTTATGTAAGACTTGGTCCTATCAATTTTTTTAGTGTAAAAGTATTTAAAAATATTAAAATTATTTATAATAAATTTACATGGATTTTATATCTTGAGAAGTGATGAAGATATAAATATTTTCGCTCTTAAAACAACACTTTTTATCGGTCCTTGAGACTATTATTATGATACTGAAAATTTGTCAAATATAATATTTTCAATTTCCCAGAATTAATAATAACTTGAAACTGATTTGATATGCATCATACTTAAGAAGGAAAAGGGTTTTTTTATGACTTAACAAAAACATCGCATACCCACCTGCACTATTTCTACGATTATAATTATTATTTTAAAAACTGAACATATATTTATTAAAATTAAACAACAGAAATGAAAAAATTATGAGAATTCTTTATATTTTTAATAATAAATAAACTAAAAAATATATACATATGTCGTTTAAAATATTTTTTAGTTTATTTGAGCATTTATATTATAAAAGATATTGGACAGTTACCGTAATTAAATATATCCGGATTAAGAAATGTATGTGTTTGCTCTTTTTTCAAATAAATTTACAATGGAAGAAACTTTATTTTTATATTTAATTAATTCCTAATATTTGTCAATTTTTAATGCTTATCTATGAACTACCTAAATATTTCAAAATAAATTTCTGATGAAGAAAATCAAGCAGACACAAAGAAACACTTTTCATTGTATTTCTTTTGTCATATTATAGCACACGGATTTTTTCAATCAAGAAAGTAATCTTATTAAATACGGTAATAATTATACTACTTAATTCATAAATTTAATATATATATATATATTTGTATTTTTTTTTTATCAAGCTTCTTTTTAAGATTCTACATACACAAAATAAAAGTTTTAACTTTAAAAGAAAGAATAATAATTATTCCGCCGCTGACATTTTAATTCGATTTATTTAGGCACTTTAAATCTTCAGTTTGCATTTTTATTGGAACTATTTAAAAATATGCTTTTTATTTGTTTTCTTTATTGCTATAAAATCTTCTTAAAGACTTCATTACATTGTTAAAGTACACTTTTATTTCTAGCTTATAACTCTTTACCTTTCATAAATTCAGAAAAATTTATCTTTTTTCTGTGAAATGAGTTATAAAAATATCGCATTCAACAATTTTTCTAACATTCAAAATGTTTCATATTTGTTAAAGCTCTTAGTTACTTGTATTAGGAAATTTTGCGTAAACTGAAAAAGAATGTTCAACTAACACAATAAAAGAATGAAAATATATTAGCAGATTTGTTTGTTTCTTTTTCTAAATTGATATTAAATCTACACTTGATTAAACAAAAAATAAAAGGCTGTCATAAAAATCTGTGCCTCTTTTAGAATGTAAGTATAAAAAAGAAATTAATTTGACTCCATTAATTATTGATAAAATTTTCAATCCTCGTTGTTGTATTTTTTGTTGTTGTTGTTTTTTAACTGTAATTTGTGTCGTATTTTATGATGCCAACCTGGAAATATGGATAACTACAAGTATTTGGGGAAAAGATATTCGGTATTTGCAGAGGACTTGAGACAAAAATAAAATAGTAAAAACTCACTTCCATTACAAATAAATGCACTTATTATCGCGTAACCCTTAAACTAAATCTGACTGAACATGTTCTTTTACTGCATTAATATTGTGCAACATTTAGATAAAACGATTGTTCAAAATTTCAAGATAAATTATCAAATACTGCTTCTAAACATTCATTGCTATAATTGATTAAAAAAAGTAATTTCACATATTTATTTTAGATTCTGTATAGTTCATCAGTAAGAGTTGGAAAACGATACCAAAGAAGATCATTTAAAACTATTTTAGACATACTTGGCTTCGAGAAGGTTAAAAATTATCGTTCGGAGACTACAACATCGATGATAATAATAATTATGGTGATGTGTCCGTATTTGAACATGTACGAAAACTGCGCAATACAATACGAATATACGTATATCGTCAATGATTTTGAGGTTGTTGATGAATGAATTCCTTCCATATATGAAATATATTCTAAAGTTTGAATACGAAAGTATAAATACGAATAGAAGAGTCCATAGTCGCTGTGAGCCTGAAGGTGAACAAAAAACCCAAGAAAAGGTTTTCAAAACACTAAATATCCTAATTATTATTATTTTTTTTTTAACCAACCCAAAAGAGAACTATAATTGTTTATATTGTACCGAACATTTTAAAACTGCCAATTTAATTTGTAATTATTTTTGACAAAGTATTATTTCAATAGTTCGGTAATGTAAAATTGGTGCATTTTTTCTTATTATTGTTCTTATTGTATTCATTATTATTAAAGCTACTATTTATTTCGAAAATATCAGTTTAGAAATAAAGTAATAATGAGCCAAAAACAAACAATAAAAATGTATATTTCAATCGTATCATATTTCAATCGTAATTGCTTGTATCTATACTATACATCTTGCGATTTATATGAAGTTTTCATTAGGTAATATAATATTGTGTACAATATACTTTGCGATAAATCATTGTGAAATATGATTTTGATCTCAGAAGTTCTTTTAATGTGTCTTCCTTTGTATACTTCTTCTCCACTGTTAGAAAAAGAAAAAGAATACATTCAACAGCAAAAATATAAGCATATAATGTATCAGAACAAAAGCAAAAATAAGCAACATTATTGATGGGATCTATTGCTACCATGTGTTTGAAAGTTCAAAAGAGAGTTCTTTAATAAATATTATATGAATTACATCGGTCATTATAAGAATGGACTTTTTGCAAAGACTCTGTATAAAGATTTATCTATCTAATCTATATTTTCCTACAAAATTTTTATGTTTTATAACCAGAACTGCAAATACAGACTTTTGCAATATTTAAATGAAGTATAACATTTGGAATAAGCGTTTACACGATTATTCTACAAATATTTCTTTTTCCTTTATTCTTTTTTTAGAAGATCAAAATAATAATAATAATAAAAACAATAACAGTTTCCGTACATCTAAGAAACACAGTAAAATAATTTCATTCTTCTATAGAAAACATCCTCCATTCTTTTAACAGTGAAAGAAGAAAAAACAGTATATACCACATAAACCGCTAGGTAAGAATTCTTTTGTGAATTAAAAGGTATCTACAAATCACCATAGTGAGATATCAATATAATTCATCGCAAAAATATAATTACTCTCTGTATTATTCATAGTATATTAATAATATACCAGTTATAACTTATAGAGATATTTTTCACACCTGTGGCATACTATAAACTGCAAATTAAATATGAATTGCTATTGTATGATCTGCATTTTTTATTCTCTTTAAAGTATGCCATAATTGTTTGTTTTAAAATTATCATCGTTGCTTCTATTTTTAACTTTAAAGCATGCATAAGCACTGTATGTGAAAAAATCTAGTTTATAAATGATATAAACCAGCCAAAAGTGTCAAATGACATACATAGGAACAATCCATGTGGACTCTGAGAATCTTAATTTACTAAATAATTGTTTGAAGATAAATACCAAGGTTTTCAGCATGTTTTAATGATATAATTTTTCATTTAATGCTCTTATTTTTCGTTCTTTTCTTTCTCAGATATAGGATAGTATATTTAAGAAATGTTTACTCAATGAATAATAAAATTACTATAATAATACTAAAAATAATAAAAATACTAAAACTAATATTTTTTTGCAAGTGTTAAAATAACATTTTACAACTAGTTTTACTTATCTTTTACTTTTCAACATGAGATCACGCTCATGAGTCTTCTTCATAAAAACATCTGAATGTTTATTCTAATTTTTGTTAGATAGATGTTGGCAATGGATGTTTTTCTGTTTTTTATTGGATGAAGCAATAGTTGATTGGTAAATTAATGAATTTTTGAATTTCCAGGCGGTTTTATTCTGTTTGGAAGCCGTATGAGGATGTTTTCACGATGAAAATCTCAGATCATGATCGAAGAGTTGAATTCTTTAAATTTACTTTAATGTTTGTATTGTTTTTAAATTTTGCAAAATTTTGTATATATCATGTTATTTTTTATTTTCAATTTTATTTGTAACATTTCATGGTATAAATATCCAGCTGTTTCACTGCTATTTTTTTTTCAAGATAAAATTTCTTGTAAAAATTAATTTAATGAAAATGCCGCTTAATAACTGTAATTATTGTTCAGTGATATGATATTTCAGAGACTTTCAGCATCTAAAAACATCAGGTATGGGATAATGTATCAGTATAATGGGCAATAATCCACAGTAATCCATATAACATTAAAACTTATGGTTCGGAAAATTCGTAACTATAATACATTTTTGTTTTATAACATATTTAAAATTATAGGAAATTTACATAAAAATATATAAATTATAAATTTATCTTCTAAATTATGAGTTTCTTTGAGAGAATTCAGGACTTGTAAACAAGTTTAGTATTTTTTTTTCTTGCTTAATACGTTTATTTCTTCCAGTAAATTTATTAACTGCTTTTACACATTCTTTTTAACAGATGTAGCAGATGTAACAGATGTAACAGAAAGTGCGGGAATTTGGAAAACACGATTCCCTTCTCTTGTTTATTCCCTTGCTTTCAAAATCTTGCTTAGCGCAAGTTCTCGCACATGCTGAATTGTGTAGACAAGCATTGCAAGGTTTATTGTTTGAGGATGACAAAAGTAACCATTTCTCTGGATGGTACGGTCAAAAACTACCTTCAGATTATCTGTAACATAACACAAAGTTTGAATTATTTTCCAAATATTCCTACTCAATTCAATTTAAAGCTAAATCTTATATAGATATCATAGACTGGGAGTACTGACAATTAACGAAACCTCCAATTATCACTCATTTCTCAAAATTTCTACAAATGCAAAGTTACAGAAATATGTAAATTTACTAAAATTTTATCTGTACACTTTGCAAAAAAAGATGTAATTTTACAAAACTAGCTTTTAAAAAACTACAAAAATGTGTAACTTTACAAAACATTCTACTAAAATTACAGTAAACAGGATTGCAGTTACATAAAAAGTTCAGGCATCACAATTTCTTAAAAAAATATTAGTTACCTTACAGATACGTTAAATAACAACGGCAAATATATATATTACATGAGTTTTCGTTGTTGTAATTGCACAAAAAAAGTTACAAGAATCCCAGTTTCCAAGAAAAATTTTTGCTAACTTAACACATTTTTTTGTTTTGTTTTTTATATTTTAGTGCAATCTTACTAGAAACATTATAAAAATTAACTAAAAATGTAATTTACTTATTTTAATTTTTTGTTTAAAGAAGCAAACATTTCAATTCCCAAGATAATTATAAAAAACTAGGAATTTCTTTATCATTTACTCCAACTGTTAGATGTTTTAATCCACTTATATTTGTAAAAAGTAACAAAAAATAATTAAATTAGAAAAATACAGAATCACTTCATTTCGTTTCTAAATATATATATTTTTATTCAGAGAATGGAATTCTTTACAACGTATGAAAAATAATTTTTTTTTTTTTTAAATAATCATTAATTTTCTTTTATTATAAAAATAAAAGTGTTTTCACTAATGATTTTTTTTTTGTTTAACGCATAAATAAAACTTCCACATTTAGTACAACATTGTTTTAAAAAAGTATTTTTAAATTTATCTTTTAAAATACTTATTATTTACGATATACTTATATTTACTATATATATATTAAATACTTATATATTTATAATATACTTTCTTTCGACGTTTTTTTTTAATTATGTGATTGTTTGGCTGAAATTTAACAGGTTTCTTACAATTTCCTCAACTTTCGCTTACATTTACTTGACTAAATTCCAGTATTTAATTTGAAAAAAAGTCTTCTTTTGCAATCACATACTCATACCGGGCTGTTAAACGTCGAGTTTTTCTGCATAAAAACGGGGTATTTCAGCTACAAATTTAGGAACCGTGCTAATAATTGTAAATTTTAATGAATTTCTCAATTATGATATTGTTTATGAAATTATTTGATTAATCTATGCATTTCTATGTTTAATTTGACAAAAAAAATACTGTAAATTTACTATGTTCATATTCAAAATTTATGACTTTCTTTTATAGAGTAAAAAATGAATACTTACGTCAAACTTTAATTTTATTTATCTTATTGCCACCGTATCAAAGTACAAAAGGAATGACGGACAATTTGCTACATTACTTTAACAATAAGTATTAGGATGTGAATTTCAAAACTTGTCTTGTCTGGCAAACAAAACTTTGACAACTGGCGAAAATCCTCAGGCTGTGTCTTTAGGTTTTGATTGTAAATCTAGATTTTAAAATGCCAATAATACTTCATAAAATTACTTTTTTAAAAATTTTGTGTTTGCTTATGAAGTTTCACCAAAATAATTGATTGGTAGATAAAACTCGATTTTGAAAATTTTAAATAACGCGAGTTTTGGAAATCACGTCCTCATATACATACATGCATATACACACACACACACACACACACACATATATATATATATAGAATGTCCCTAAAGAAATGATATATACGCTAGGAGGTGATAGAAGACATCAGGACGAGTAATAGTAAATAGGAAACCAAGGGTCCCAAACGTTTTCCAAAAAATATAGCCGCCATTAAAGTTTGGCGTCCAAAATTTCAATTACACATAAAACACGGAAAAATTGGTCGATTGATTTGCGGTTTTCACTAAAATTATTCTTTATGTTGGAAAATTCTTGAAAAAAAATTATAAAGATAAATTTCGAAATTTTGGAGCTATTACTAAAGTTTGCTTGTTGGCTCATACTAAAAAGTTTTAAGTTAGTTATACAGAAAATTCTTTTGTTCAGTTTACAAAAGAAATGTTTGTTTCACTTGCAAAAAAAAAATGCTTGTAATGATTACTAAAAAATTCTGTGGAATACAAATTTACTAAAAAAGTTACAAAATTACTTAGTAAACTTTTTTTACAGCGTAAAAACACATCACATCTTTTAAGAAATTGTGTCAAAGTGGGCGTTTTGAACAAAATATCGGGATGAAAGCAATGAATCAGTGGAGAAAGGGGTAAACGCAATTTTTATGTAACAAAAAACCCTTATAACACACAATAATAAATATATTATTAATGCATACTACACTGTAAAAAAAAATGTCGATCTACTAAAAAAACTTTAGTGATCCTTGTAATTACTAAAAAAATTTTAGTAATCTTAGTCGGTTACAAGAAAATCTGTAAGAATTACTAAAAAAAAGTTAGCAACGAATAAGAGTTAATAATTTTATATTTTTAATAGCTGTTACTAAAACTCACTTGGTGTGGCCTTGATAGCATAGTGGTTATAGTACACTGTAAAAAAAAAGTTTCGATCTACTAAAAAAACTTTAGTGATCCTTGGAATTACTAAAAAAATTTTAGTAATCTTAGTCGGTTACAAGAAAATCTGTCAGAATTACTAAAAAAAAGTTAGCAACGAATAAGAGTTAATAATTTTATATTTTAAACAGCAATTACTAAAACTCACTGGGTGTGGCCTTGATAGCATAGTGGTTATAGTAACGAACTCCAGGCTAAAAGGTCCCGGGTTCGATACTGGCCGCTGCGAAATACGCCCCGAATGTATGCAGTGTAAGTACTCGTTAATAAAGGAATTATGAATATCCTGACGGAGCAGTTGCAATGTTTGGCGCTGCCATCTATTGCGGTTTTGCCGAAAATCTTTTGCAAACTGAACAAAAGAATTTTTTGTATAACTAACTTAAAAATTTTTAGTATGAGCCACCAAGCAAATTTTAGTAATAGCTCCAAAATTATTTTTAATAACCATTACGTGGGCTCGAAGGGCAGGAGCTTCCTTCGAGCTGCATCCAGACTTCTGGAGAGGAAGATTTTCGGCAAAACCGCAATAGATGGCAGCACCAAACTTTGCAACTGCTCCGTCAGGATATTCACAATTCCTTTATTAACGAGTACTTACACTGCATACATTCGGGGCGTTTTTCGCAGCGGCCAGTATCGAACCCGGGACCTTTTAGCCTGGAGTTCGTTACACGGTAAAAAAAATTCAAGAGGTTACTAAAAATTTTTTAGTAAATTTGTATTCCACAGAATTCTTTAGTAACCATTACAAACTTTTTTTGCAAGCGAAACAAGCATTTCTTTTGTAAACTGAACAAAAGAATTTTTTGTGTAACTAACTTAAAAATTTTTAGTATGAGCCACCAAGCAAATTTTAGTAATAGCTCCAAAATTATTTTTAATAACCATTACGTGGGCTCGAAGGGCAGGAGCTTCCTTCGAACTGCATCCAGACTTCTGGAGCGGAAGATTTTCGGAAAAACCGCAATAGATTGCAGCACCAAACATTACAACTGCTCCGTCAGGATATTCATAATTCCTTTATTAACGAGTACTTATACTGCATACATTCGGGGCGTATTTCGCAGCGGCCAGTATCGAACCCGGGACCTTTTAGCCTGGAGTCCGTTACTATAACCACTATGCTATCAAGGCCACACCAAGTGAGTTTTAGTAATAGGTATTTAAAATATAAAATTATTAACTTACTCGTTGCTAACTTTTTTTAGTAATTCTTACAGATTTTCTTGTAACCGACTAAGATTACTAACAATTTTTTAGTAATTACAAGGATCACTAAAGTTTTTTTAGTAGATTGACACCTTTTTTACAGTGTAGGTCTGAGCTGGACGAAATTTTAAATCCCGGTCTCGAACAATCCGTATTAAAATCGCTGTCTCTGCCTAACCTAATGCGTGCCTGAAATAAGTAAAATTTGGTTCAATCAAAATTTTCGCTTTTATTTTACAAAAAAAAAAAAAAAAAAAAAAAAAAAAACTATTTATTTATTTATTTATTTATTTGAAGAATAGTATATTCAAATGCTAAAAAATTAAACACAATAAAACCAGAAAAAGAATCTGCCTATGACGAAATTCTGTCTTAAACGGAACATGTATTGATCCATGTAAAATACATACAATAATACGTGAGTATAAAATAAACTCCATTTAACCTTCCTGGGAAGGGTATTTGTCTATAACGTATTTTTTCTTTCGTATGGGATTCCGTCTTAAAAGTTTTTACTGTATAACATTTTTCAAAGTTTATAACGCACGAAATATGGATTAGCGATATTTAAATATAAGTGAAACATTTACATATAAACACAGATTCATTGATAAAATAAATATATCACAGCTTTTTCGCCTTTTTAATAATAAAAAGTATAAATATAAAAAACGAAAAGCTATAATAAGTATTTTTGGTCAGAACTCCTGCATACAAAAGAATTTTTAACCACACCGAAGTAAAAAACTATGTAGAAATTCACGGCTGAGATGGGCTATTATTAAAACTTTTTTCTAGGCCGGTCTGGGTTATGATTTTAATATTTTTCCATGCAGGGCAAAACATTTTCCCCCATGGGCCGGTTTGGGACCGGACCTTAGATATTTCAATCCGTGCAGACCTCTAGTACTGACGATCAACATAATTTGAAAACAAGTTTTGATTTAAATCAATACGCTGCTTTATTATGTCCAAATAAGAGGCATTGTCTTAAATCGACATCAAATAATATTTAATTTGTGGTCGATCCCTCAATTGCTTTGAAAATCAGTCAAAAAAGCTTCGTTTACAAGCATAAAAAAGTGGAGTAAGTAGCAAATTTTGGGAGAATTTTGGATTTTAATATTTCTGTCAGGTTTTTAGATAAGCAGATGATATTTTTTTTGTTCAATTTAGGAATCGATAAGGAATAATTTCCTAATTGGGAATTTTGCTCTACTGGGGCCGTATAAAAATTAAATTTTCCTTTTTTTTTCAAATAGATCCCCCATGGAGTTGCAACTTATCTTATCAGAAATTTCAGCTTTTTTTATTTAATATTGCAATTGGAAGTATGGGTCTAGAGGCAATATTTAAGGAGATAGCCTATTGTTTCGATATTTATGACTCACCCTGTATATAGTTTTTCTTTTGTTAATAAAAGTTAAATAAAACATTTTGAACTGTCAAATCCTTTCCAATTACCGGAATAACACAGATATATTTCGATACATTGCTTTTCTGAGGTTTGTAATATTTCGATAAGAGTATATATGAGGACCCCAGAAGCCAAGGGGTATAAGTGACAAAATTGAAAAAATTGAGTTAAGTGCACAGGGTATCTGGAAATATGCTTTTTCCATTTCAGGTAAAGAAGTATAGATCATTTTCTGATTATTTGGGGAGTTATAGAGATAAACCACTTTTTTCGAAAAACAAACAATATTGATTAATTATACATTTAAAGAAAATTGTACTCTATTTTTTAACAGTTATTGAAATGAGAGTTCAAAGATTAGAATGCAACAAGCAGATGTTTCCTATTTCAATCCACTCAATTGTTATTGATGTTCCAATTTAACATCAATTATCTTTAAACTCGATTTACTCCAAATCGACATTTTGTCACTTGTACCCCTTGGCTTCTGGGCTCCTCATATATTTTTAATTAATTTGATTTTTTGTGAATATTTTACTAAAAAATTATTATTACCGATATATTTAATCAGTTTTAATTTAAAAATCCCTAATTTGACATTATTGTTATTTTAAATTCCAGCATACCTGTAGATATTAAAGGAGCTATACTTATTGAGGTCAAACAATTTATTGATAAATAATTCCGCAGATAAAAATTTAAAAAAAGTTTAAAAAATGAAGTCAATATACATTTTATTGTGTTAGACTATTATTCAACATACCATAAGCAAAGCAAGATAAATAAAAAAAAATTCAATTTAAGCTAAAATTTATGTAACAATATTAATCAAAGATTTTAATAAAAGAACTCAAATTTATTTTTTTTCAATTATTAAGAGTAAATGTAATTTGTTCAATCAAATTTAATTATTTGCTAATTATAGTATTATTGTACTTTAAATTGAAAATATAAATTTTAATTATTTTATTTAAATTACCTCTTCAAAATAAATACGTTTCAATTAAATAATATTTCCTTTATAAATATCATTAATGCTTTAAGCTACAAACCTCTACAAATTTTAATAGCAGCAGACAAAATAACAACAACAACAAAAAATAGAGATTTTCATATAGTCTAGACTCCCATATACTTTGCAATTTTATAATCAAATATATTCATATCAGAATATGAAGATTCATAATAATAAAAAAATTTCGCTGCGTTACAAGAATTAATTATAACTATTTCAATTAAAACATATAGTTATGGAATAATTATTTATTAAAACAAAGTAAGTTATAACTGTTTTTAAAAATTCAAGTTTATAATAAAATTCTATTCCTCGCTTATTCAGCATGATGCTGGTTTAAAATATAGTAACTATTCATATATGCAATCAAAAAATCTTATTAAGCGAACGAATTGAAATATTTCATTCATATTTCATTAAAATATATTTCAAATTACTCATTTTTTGTTCTATACTAATTCTGATAATTGAGAAACTGAAGCATTCATGGTTAAATTTATAATTCATAAGCTTATACAGATTGTCAACATTAACGAGAAAAATAAAAAAGCTCTTAATCTCTCAAAATATAGTATAAATAAGAAAATACAGAACTACATCATATAAGTTATGCACGATTCTCTAATGCATTTATAAATCTAGTGGAACCTTAGAGAAGAATACATTTTATATAAGTGAAGTAAATTTTCCAAGTGGGTGAAAAAATCAGGATAGAAAATTTACTTCACTTAAAATTAATTTACCTAATGAATAATCGTGTCTTAAATTAATCTAGTACATTTAATATGTTTAAAAAAGTATTGAAAAAAAAAAGGTTTCGTAGAAAAAAGCTATGTTACGTAGTGGGATATCGGCGTGAATTGATTCATATAAGTAGGTTGAATCTTAAAATCAATGAATAACCAACATAAGAAATTAACATATCTTCCGAAATTAAAATGCATAATAATGCGAGATTGAAGATAGCTGAAATAAGTAATATTCACACGCTCAATCTGGTAAAGGGTGTATGAAAGATCAACCAATATCAGAATTTCACGTACCAGTCATCATAGTTTCACGTACCAGCAATGACGCGCATGCCAAAGTTTCAGAACCCCTGCTTTAGATCGATCGATCTAACAGCTTTAAAAAATTCTTGCCTGCAAAACATTGTGTGAGTTATGTTGTTGTTTTTTTTTCCTCTCGATTTATTTCATTTTCTTCTTGTGCTTTACGTGTATTTTTTTATTATTAATTTTACAATTTTTATAGACTACTATAAATTCTTATAAATTTCTTTCTTAATTTTATTTCTTTGTAATAATCTTCGTCTGGTAATGAATTTGAGTTGAAGAGAAATTTGCGTTTGCTGCATATAAGAACAGGAATTTTTTTTTATATACTGGAATCATCACAAAGGCTAGTTCAAGGGAATAATGATAATCTCTGGAAAATTTCTAAAAATTATAAAATATTACAAAGTTATTAAAATTTAAGAATATGTTTTATGCAATTTAAGAATATGTTTTATTTAGCAAATTAGTTAGCCTTAGAAATTATTACTGAGGACTTAAAAAAAATTGGCATACTAACAACAAAAATATTTAGAACTGAAAATAATACTTACTGATAAAAACATTATTAATCCGTAAGATGTGTTTATATAACTAATCTAATCTAGTCTGTCAATAACAAATGTTTTTCCACATCACATACTGTTATTCCAAGTGCTAAAATACGGTTAAATACACTAACAACCGACTTGACAAACGAAGTAGCAAATTCTAAGCAAACAAAATATACGAAGTGTATTTTCGGGAAGGTTGCAAAACATAATGCTATAACCAGATGTTTAAGTATTTTTTTTATTATTATTTGTTTTTGATATTTGAAAACTTCTGAGGTTCTGATGTTAATGTGTTAATGTGTGCATAAATATTTGTCTTATATCTCTTCACAAAAATAAAATATTTTTACAGAAAGTTAGAAATAAATATACTTTTAATACATAATTACATGCATTAATATAAATAAGTATGGTTTTTATAATTTCATTGTATCAAATAAAATCTTTAAATTGATTTTATGTTTTAATTTATATTGGAGAAAGTGATTGTTAAAAAAATTGGATGAATTTTGTTTTATGACCTTAAACTAGATTAGATAAAAACATAAAAGTTTTCTTTGAATAAAATAAAATAAAATAAATAATAATTTCTACATGTTAATCAATTTAATAACTATGACTCATTCTAATGAGATTTTATTCTAAAATTTCGAAGTTTTGTAAATTTATTCTTATATATATATATATATATATATATATGTATATATATATATATATATATATATATATATATATATATATATATATATATATTAAATCTGAAAACTGTTTTTCAGTGATGTCCAGTGCATAAAAATCATTAAAATTACGCAATACAATAAATCGTTTGGGCTCATTTATTGGTTGAAATTGTCTTAAATGTAATAACATTAAAACTAAATTCAACCTTTCCTTTGTAAAAAGTATAAAATTTTTTGTCTGTTTTCACAAATAGCTAAAATCACAATTAAAAAACAAAATGAAGCTTAATTGTTTAGCTAGAAGCTACTATATCTTTATGTAAAAAATAATGTTAATAACAACCAACGGGTCTTATTATTAATACTTCTTTAAGAAAATTAAAATTCTTACTTTCTTTTATCTTCCATGGAAGAAAGTATTGTAATCAATAGTTTTTTTTTGACTTCCGGTTTTCAACGAATTTACACGTTTTAGAGGTCAGAGGCTCCCAAAACATGTTTTTACAAAATCTCTGTCCGTGTGTGCGTCTGTTTGCCCGTATTTTGTCATTATATCATCGAAAAGAGCATGAAGATATTCATAGGACAGATACAAAATTTTTGTATCTGTTTTCGGCTGTGGCAATCAAGTCCTCCTTGAATTTTGAAATATTCGGCTGAAAGAAAGAGCTGTAATAATTTTTGCCATTTTTAATATTGTACCGCTTAAAAGGGCATGAAGTTTTGCATAGAATGGATCTAGATTTTGTGTGTGTGTGTTTGGCAATGGCTAATTGATCCTCCCTGAATTTGAAAAAAAAAATGAAGTAAGAGTACAAATCATTTGTAGTTTTTGCTATAGTCAGCAAGCCCTCCCCGAATTGGAAAACTAATTCCACGGAAGTGAACACTGTAATCGAATTTTCTGTGTCATTTTCATCATTAACAATCCAAAAGTGTATGAAGTTATATGTAATACTGAACTAATTTTTGTGTATGAATATTTTTCGGTATGGCAAGCAAATCCTCAATGAATTAATAAACAATCTGTATATCGTTGTATTGTGCATCGTCTCGTGGAGAAACGAGATTTTGCGTTTATCTAATCCGTCTATTTGTAAACAGCTGGAGATACCTGAATGAGGGAAATCTATTGATTTTAATAAAAATGATGATCTACACTAACTCGTTTTTATTCCGATTAATTGACTGAAAGAGAAATTTCTGATTAAATTCAAAGTTGGTATAGTATAGAATTATTAATGATAAAGTGTTAGCACGTGTCAATAATTTTTGAAATATAAACTATACGTATGAGAAAAAAGGAAATTTTGGAGTTGGTACTTCCAACTAGTTTTTTTTCCATCTATTTAGACGAAAATTATGTTATCTCAAATGCAAGTTAAATAATTCTATTGTTTTTTTTAATTAAGTTCACTTATATATTTTTTTTCTTCAAAAACGTAAAACAAATATCGTTTGAGATTAATGTATTTTACTTATTATTCATATTCTTTATTAAAAGATAAAAAAAATACTGTCTTTTAAAGTGTGGGAAAAACTAGAACATTAACGATTTTTTCTGTTAATTGACTAAAATGTATCTATTGGATAATTTACTTTTTTAGATGTATTTATATTACATATCCTTAAATTAAAATAAAATATGTGATTAAGAATAATAACATTAGGTTAAAAATTGAAGCACTCAAGTGGTCATACGTTTTCATTATTAATAAGATTTACGGGAACTATTTTGTTTAAGACTACATTATAATATAAAAATAAGTTTTATTTTATTCTTATACACTTCAACAAAACAAAACATATTAACTGCTTAACATTTTCTGATAATAATGAGCATTTGCTAGATTTATTAAATAAAAAGATATATTCATAAGTAGCTTATTACAATATAATAAAATTACATTTATAATATATATCAGAATATTTGTATAAATGTAACGCTTTCATTGATCATTCCTTTCAAAAGATTTTTTTGTACTATTTGATTATTCCATCAATAAAAAATCTATCGCCAAACTATAACGTTAAATGCCAATATTGGATTATCTTCATTTTTGCTTGCATATCACAATTAAATACGTTACACATGTCTGATAATCAGAAAGTGACGTTTTATTCTAAGTTTTATTTGTATTGTTATCAATGTTTTATAATTTATTCTTCCTTTCGTTATTTAAAATAGAAACTATATCAATAAAAATTACTTCATGATATTCAATGACGAGAAAAAGAAATATATACAATAGATTAGTTTCAACTAACGTCATAAATTTATTATTCGAAAGTGATAATCAATGAAAACTATTCATAAAAATAAAATGCATTAATTACATAACATGCGTTGTGATAATAATGAGCATTCGCTAGAGTTATTAAATGAAAAAATCACAAATTCATATCTCGCCTATTACAAAATAGAGTAAAAGATAAATAAACATGAGTCATATAGATCAGACTCAATGTCATAGTACAGCCCCCCCCCCCCCCAAAAAAAAATGGAGTTATATGTTTAATTTTTAATAAAACGCTACAAAGTGATGTACGTATTTGCCTTTTAAGTTGTTTTGTGGATGTAAGATTTGTTTTCTAGAAAAGTATTTTTATTTTTATTATTTATATTGCATTTTGCAAAAAATAAGATAAAAAAATTCTGCTCTTTTTTTTCACAGACCTTGGAGCGAAAAAAAGGATGGAATTATAACGGTTATATGCTTTTTATAAACAAATCGTCTGCGTTTTTTGCTCTAGTTTAGATCTTTAAGCTCCAGGCAATCAATGTCCCATTATTAATCATATTTATAATGTCTCTTATTAAAATATAAATGTAGTTTTTTCCTCAAACACGATATTTGAAAAATATCTCTTTGCTCATAATTTAATTTGATAGTTCCGCATTTAATTACAAAGCTAATCCTGAAATATTTTTGTCCGAAATCATCTTAATAAATTGGAGTCATAAATGAATGTCATCATTCCTATTCATTATTGAAATTTCTTTCATCAGATTCATTAATTTTTCTAATTTAATTTTTTTTAATGTCAATATTCTTCCAATTATGTTTTTGTGAACTGTTTGGTAATTTGAATAATTCCGCAAAATTGGCTAGCGGAATTATTTTATTAATGAAATATTTGGAACATCAATTGTATTTAACTGTCATATGGATACAAAGTAACCAAAAGCTTCGTAAGAAATACACTTTCCATTTAGAATTTTTTTAATAATAATTTTTTTTTAATTTTGTACAAACTGTCTTTCATACACTAGTTGCCTCTCTTTACTTTTACTGTTACATAGCAGCTTTAAAAATAGAAGACATTTGCAATTAAGAACTCTGCTATATTAATGATAACTTAAGTAGTCCGTAATAATCAGTGTATATCACGCTGTTTGAGTGCGAAGTACATAGCGAGTAATATTGCAACTATCGATTCTTCCGTGTGATTCATAACAGCAATTAATATTTGATAAATATTTTGTTTTGGCGTTTCAAATACAATGATTATAACATGAAATAAAATAGAACCACAGACATCTGAAAAAGACAAAAGGAAATTATTTATCTCAAAAGAAGATATTTTCTTGAAACTCTAAAAAAGTGTTTGAAAAAATACGTTTGAAAAATCAAACTGTTAGTAAACATCTTAAAACTACTAGAAACGCGATACATCAGTTAATATTAAAATAAAATAAAATAAAAAGTTTAAATTAAACATTTTTGTAATGTTTGTGTGTTTCCGATCTTCAAATATAAATAATTATTAAGAATAAGTCTTTATTTACCACTTCATTAAAGTTTAACCAAATCATAATGAGCTCTTTTTTAACACTTTCCAATATAATTGAAAAGTGCTTATGAGTTCCGTTTGTCCGTCCGCCTGCCCTTTTATTTTCTGTTCTTCTGCCAGTCTACCTTTTCATCCTCTAATTCGCGTAAATACTGTCCGATTACCATAAATTGAATATTGTTTTTGGAGTGAAAACGTAGAGTGTAGCACTTCTAAATGTGAAATAATGCTGCAGTGTAAAAAACCATACATATCTTCCGCGTTTGACTAGATTTCGGCGAGTAAGCGGAGTGCCATTTCAGCCGATTTTTTTCATAGGACGACACAAGCCACACTAAAAAAAAGAAAAAAAAGAAAAGCGTGATTTGCGTGACACACATTTGCTTGAAAATTGCTGGCAGCAATGTTGCCATCAGTTTTAGTAGTAAAAATTGCAGTAAAGTTAGATTTAACTTTTTTTAATTACATATAATTTTACTTCAATTTTTCGGCAAAAACTGCTATCAACATTCCTGCCAGCAGTTTTTGCCGAAAATTTAACGGATTTTTTTTTACAGTGCAGTGTTGGTCGTTTCGCCATTTCTATACAAAATCCATCTGGAGTAAAAAGTCAAACAGTATCCCGATGAAACCTGCCAGAAAATTTCATAGAAGTTATAATTATCTAACGTAAACATCTGGACGCATCAGCACCTTGAGATTTCAACGAAGATCAATAAGTGGTTACCTTTTCTTCTCTCAGAGGAAAACAGTCTCAGCGATCCCTCTAAGCGTTTGGCCCGTAATATTCCGTACACTAAGCTCGAGGTTTCACTGCAATATAAGCAATGTTTAAGATATTATAATTCTATAAATTTAATGAATTTTGAAAGCATTGAAGAATGATTAAGACTCTCAAGGATTACATTTATATTCCTAAATAAGACTTTTTATGTAATACTGAAAGAATCATATTTTATTAGCAACTAAGACAAAATGCAGAGTAAACAACATTACAAATTTACCCATTTGCAACACTGTTAAAAATAAAGGTGACAAACCGGTGCCATTTGGGACCCGGAGGTGAAAAGGCGGTGCCATTTGGAACCCTAGGGTGTCATAGCAGCTTGAATATGCGGTTGGGGTGACGACAGATCTGTTACTGGATGATGGGAGCTAAATAAGGTGCCATGCACTTCGTAAGCACCTCATCGAGTGACTGGCAACTTGCGCATGCGCTATGACGCGTGTCTTTCTGCTTTCGGTGTCAGCAAGTAACGATTACGGGTGTGAGCAAATCAAAACATAGCAGTGTGTAAATTGGCGATATTAATTGAGGACTAACCACTGAGTTACAATGAAACAACAATGAGGACTTAACGATCCGGTTTGCGCGACCAGTGAACCGGGCAAAGTCTGATTAAAGGTAAGATTTAACTTTATTTTATTTTATTTTATTGTAACGTTAATTTATCGTACATCCCTATAAGTAATGTCATAAAAAAACAGTAAATTAGATTCTTTTGTTAGTATGATTGATTGTTAAGTTTATTATGTGAAGCTACAAGCTACACTCTCACCAAAATACCCGCTTGCTAATGTTAAATCTATGAGGTAGTTATTTTACAATTTCTCGTTTACATGTCAATATTTTAAAATGATTTATCGAGGCCTTAGCTACCGAGGAGCAATTGGAGCAAACTGCTCTAGGCACGGGAATACTAAGGGCGCACAATTAGAAAGAGCGAAATGAAAGATTGTAAAAATATTTACATATTTTTTCATTATAAATCAGTTATTATAGACGAATCTTGTTGCAATCGGAATATTCTATGACCATTTTACCTTATGTTTAAACTCAGCTGTTTAGATTTAACCCTTAACTGCTGTTAGTGGTCTCAGACACCGTGAGTTTTTCAAAGTTTCAGAGTTTAACTTGTAATTTTTAGTTTAACTATAGATACTGGTCAATTTTTTTTAGTTTGGAGTCTTATTACTACCTCTAAATACTTTTTAATGGCTGAATTTATTTATAATATTCTTGTACACAAAGTTTAATACATAAATAGTATTCTGAGAATTAATGTAACATTTTATTCATCTTCAGATTAAATGGTCTGACAGACAGCTCACAGTAGTTATGTAACAATTTTTGTCAGAGCAGTTAAGGTTAAAAAATATTTTTGCGTCTATATACAGTTAAAAGCAATTAATTTTATTCGCGAAGTTTAAATTTTAACCTTTACACGGGATCTTGGACAGCATCTGGCCGGCTTTGTATATATTGTCGGATAGATGCTATCCGAAACCCTCCTGTAAAGGCTAATTCACACCATATTGCAGCCTCGCGTAACTTCTCTAATATTGTTTCAGTATACTTGATTTGTCTTTATTTGAGAGGGGGGGGGAACTTTTTCATTTAAGACAATTGAATACTTGCAAATATTAAAGTAATCAAAACTTATTTACAGGGTTTTCATTATTAATATTTTCCTTATTAACCACCATTATTTCCAAAATAATCTTCATAATAAGATTAGATCGGGAGGCGGTAGCACGGACAATCATTTAGTCTCACTTAAGGATAAAAATCGCGGATAAAACCTCGATTTGCATATTAAAACGTTATTAGTCAGCCAAGTCATACCTTGGTGGGAAATGCCTAAAACCCCGAATTTAGTATCTTGGGTTTAACATTATGTTTTCTTACTCCCAATTCTTCATATTTCCATACTTTTGGTTTCATTTTCTTTCAAAAAGGTGAGAAAATGTTAGGGTATTGCATTGAATAAACCTTATGATCTGATTATCGGCTATGCAGATTTACACCCATTTTTTTTTCGAAAGTATTCTTTCGCATTAAACCTTATTTAGTAGCAGAATTTTATGGTTAAATAAAATAAAATATTTTTTTCAATAATAGTAATTTAAGTTTGATTAGACCGTAATCAGCCCCCCCCCCTTTCTTAATTATCAACATCATCCGATATGACAAATTTGTTGTCATGAACATTCAAATTATAAAAGGACAACAATCTGTATTTACTCCACTGAACTTTCAGAATAGTTTACAGAAATAGTGTGTGTTCAAAAAATATAACAATGAATAAAAACTTATATCGTAATTTTACACAAATGTGAAAATTTTCCGCAGGTGATGAAGATCTCGTGTTTCAAAGGCGATTTTTGCACTGTCATTTATAAATCTTAAACATTTTTCTAATGACATAATTTTTAACAATCTTTCATTCCACCCGTTCTGAAACAAGACCAATAAACAGGGCTGGCTTTTTGCCGGTAAAAACCTGGGGAGAAGGTGGTAAAAACTTAAGGATATACAATAAACTGTTAGCCCTTAAACTGTATTTTAATACTAGTGATAAAAATTCTATTTTCATGTAATTGGTGTATTAATATATAATATCTATATAGGGGAGAGTGGGGTGGTGTGGGACTTTTTTTTTTTTTTTTTACAAAAATAAGAATTTTTTTTATATATACACAAAAAGAAACAATTCAATTTATAGCATGCAAGGTAAAACACTTTTTAATCCCCCTGAACAATATAGAAACATAACGTGCAAATACTATTTTATTTTAAAGAGAACGTAAGTTTCAAAATGTGTCTCATACCTACTCATTAAGAGTTATGGGACAGCAATAATAAAAAAAAAGCTATAAGGCACAAAATAACCTATAGTGTCGGTAAGATAAACAATCAAACAAAGGTTGTAAGTTGATAATGTATATGCCACAATATAACATTCCAGTATCTTCATGACTGGAATGAAAATTCAGGATTCTCTGTCATAGGTGTCATTAAGGCCCCACACTAGGCTCAGAATGTAAAGATGATAATGTAAAAGTCTATAGGAGCGTTCTTTTGAAATACCTAACTCAAATTTTAATATTTTTACATGATTCTTTTGAACAAGATAGCTGAGGATATAACGATAGTTTCAATTTCAGAACCGGTTCAAACCAATTTCGTAAGTTAAAGTAATTAAAAAAAAAAAAATCTGAAACAAAAACTGAAAAAGTAAAAACTACGCCGGTTGCGGATCGCCCTCAGAAATCTTGTGCAAAACAATCACGTAAAAATATTAAAATTTCGGCGAAATATTTGAAAAGAACGCCCCCATAGACTTTGCTTTATCATCCGGGTCTTTTTCTGTGCCTAGCGTTGCGCCTTAAATAATCATCACTTTTTTTACATTTTGATGTATAAATGCATATATTATCAATGTTATAATTAATATATTATCCTCTAAAAAATTTGCATGTTAGCAATTCGCATTATTATTAATTAAAAAAAGGAACTGGACGCATCAAATTCATCCCTTTTCTGGCATGTCCCATTCCTCGCCAATTCCTTGTTTGTGTTAAACTTCTTGTTCAAACAAAAATACTGCTTTAGGCTTAGTTTAAATTATGGATTATATACAGTATAATGTTCCATAAATAGGGAAACTATTACATTTATACATAAACAAGCCTTTAATATATTGAGAGCAAATAAATCAAATTTAAATTGGATTTTAGAAAAAAAAATTTCTTTCAAACATTTGCAAGTCTATGCATATCAATATTCTTTTGTAAACTGAAGAATGGATTACCATTGCTTCATCTTGTATGCGATCGATGAAATCTTTAGAATAATGCACAAAGAGAAAAACCTACAGTCCCATTCCACCCGACTTTCCCCCATATAACAAAAGGGAGACATAAAGAATTAGCCAGTTCCCTAAAGCTCCTGATATACACTATATGGCCAGAGATGACCGTCCACTTGCGATTTTAGAAATTTTGTTAAATATCTAGAAAAATGTATGTAGAATTATCCTGAAAATCTTAGTGTATAAATATAATACACTACCTGGCCATTGATTATCGTCCACTTGCGATTTTAGACATTTTGCAAAATATCTAGAAAAATACATGAGGAATTATCCTGAAACTCTCAGTGTATAAAAAATATAGTACAGGTCATCTATTTCCGTGAAGATTTCTTCCAGAAACTTTATAGGACACCGCCAACAAATTAAAAAATGTATGAATATCTTTTGGATAACCCTGTCAAAACTAATGCATCAAAAGCGCTCAAACTGTAGATTGTGATTAAGTGGCTTATTGTTATAAACTGTGTTCATTTTTATGTCGATAGCATGTATACTCGTAGAGAAATGAAGGTTTTTATAAAAATACTCCCAAAATTTTCCAACATTTTTGTTTATAATTTGCAGAGTTCTTAATATAAAATAATAATATTTTCTGAAAATGTGACAAACAACATTGCACATAATACCCTGTAATCAGAATTAAAAATTAATAAAAGTGGTATGAAAAATGAGTAGGTTTACTAAAAAATTTTTCACTGCTCATGCGTGAACGATATCAAAAATTCATTTGCATATTATGTTAGATAAATGTATAAAGCAACATTTTTGAAAGTTGCAAAATCATAGCTTGAAAATTCTGAAAATAATCGTCAATAGAATCACTTAAAAATCCGTTATTTCCAAAATGAAGCAAAAACAATAAGGGTTGTATCCACATATTCATTAATTAGTGTCAATATAGAATACACAATACGGAACTTACTAGTACATTTGGATACAATCCCTCATTTTTTTTGCTTCATTTTGGGAACAATGGATTTTCTACTTATTATATTGACGATTATTTTTAGAATTTTCAAGCTATGATTTTGCGACTTTCACAAAAGTTGCTCTATTCATTTAGCTAACATAATATGCAAATGAAATTTTGATATCTGTTCCGGCTAATTAGCGAGCATCGTATTTTGCCAGCTGGGACGTTCTTTAAAGTATAGACTCTTTTATAAACTGAAATGAAATAATCTTTTTTGTTGATATTAGATTCTTAGATGTAATAGAATGTCGAATATTTCTCAAACCTTTATTTTATGTTTTTTTCGTAATTAAATGTTTTGTTTCGTTTAAAGATTTGTGATTGATCTAGATTTAAATTACACTGAACCACAATATTAGAACTGTTGATCGAGAATAATTAATAGAATAGAATAATTTCGTAACATTGTTGCATCGGACCGGCAAGAATTCGGGATTTCAAGCTATTGCGCAAGTAGAAAAATGCTTTCGTTTTGATGACAGATTGGTGAGTTGACTTTTTGTTGTATTTTATTTTATACAATGAATGAAAATAAGGAAAGAAAGATGCGTGACACGCATCGAAATCTTTTAAATAAGTTAATAGAAGATATTGATGATTATTTTTCGAAATCAGAACATTCTGTGACATATTTTGAGGAATTACTTGATAAATTAAATACCAAATTTAATGTTATTAAACAACTAGATAATAACATTTTAAGTTTATTAAATGCTAAAAATGTTGAAAATGAAATTTTAAATATTGATGAATACGATCAGAAAGTGATATCGTATAGATGTAAATTAAACTTCAAGATTAAAAGTTTGAGTACAAATGCAAATGTTGTTAATGCTAATAATATTGATTCAGTACGGGCATGTCCTGTTTCTACCGAATTCAAGAAAATAAAGCTGCCTAAACTACAAATAAGTCGATTTTTCGGAGAACCAGATAAATTTCTGGAATTTTGGAATGAATTTGAAACAGCTATAGACAAAAATCCAACTCTTACCGATGTTGAAAAGTTCAGCTATTTGAAAAGTTTGGTTGCAGGATCGGCTGCAAACACAATCAGTGGATTTAGTTTGACAGAAAATAATTATGCGGCGGCTGTATCGCTCTTGAAAGAAAGGTTTGGTAGACATGATATGCTCGTACACGCTCATCTAAATAATTTATTAAATATGAAATGTTTGAAAAGTTCTTCTGACACTTATGGTTTAAGATGTTTGTATGATAAATGTCTAGTACAAATTCGAAATTTAGAGTCGTTGGGTGTAAAATCTGATACATACAGTGGGTTGCTTTGCCCAATATTATTGAAGTTAATACCTCCAGATTTAACATTAGAATTTAATAGACATCTAAAGAATGGTGAAATGTGGAATATAGATAATCTTATGAGTTTTCTTAAAAATGAAATTGAGAGTAGAGAAAGGGTATTAACTATCCATGATTTAGATTCTAAAAAATCATTTTCTAATGATAACAAGAATGAATACAAACCCAAATTTTCAGATAAACAATCAAAATTTAAGTCGAAATATCAATATACTACGAAAGGTTATAAACAAAATAATGTTTCAGCTGAATTAATGGCTTCTGTAAACAAGAATTCATGCATATTTTGTAATAGTGTTGAGCATAATAGCGAATTCTGTGAATCATTAACCTTGGCTGAGAAAAAAGAATTATTAAAAAAGCAAGGAAGATGCTTTTTGTGTTTAAAATGTAAACATAGAATCAAGGACTGTGGAGAAACCAAAATGTGTGATATTTGCGGTAAAAAACATAGTAGGGCTATTTGTTTCCAATTAGAAAATCATTCAAATGTAAATGTTGATAAAAGTGTCGTATCCATTTCTCATTGTGATAACACTTCCACTAGTAAGGTACCAGACGAAAACACCCATTGCAATATATTTTTACAAACTTGTTCAGCAATAATAAAAGATTTGAAAACTGATAAAAATGAACCAGTTCGTATTTTATTAGATAACGGCAGTATGAGAACATTTATAATTCGCGATATTTCACAAAAGCTAAAATTGCCAGTTATTAGAAAGGAAACCTTATCAGTTTATGCTTTTGGAGCCGAAAAGGCGACTGAGAAAACATATAATGTTGTAAAAGTAAAACTAGAAAATAGGGATCAACCCTCTTTGAACATTGAAATCGAAGCCCTTGAAACAGATCAGATTTCAGCTGCTTGCTTACCCACTCCAGATAAATACGTTCGAAAATCATATAATAAATTGAAAGGTCTACAACTCGCTGACAGTCATGAATATAGTAATCAACAAATTGCAGTTTTAATAGGTACCGATAATTATTATAATGTTGTAACTGGTAGAATTAAACGACTAAAGGATAATCTCGTAGCTACTGAAACTCTTTTTGGCTGGTGTTTGCAGGGTTATATGGGGTCAGCCAATGAATTATTTAGCATGAAAATTATAGTTGAAGAAAAGGATTTATCTGAACAAATTAGAGAATTTTGGCAACTGGAAAGCTTAGGAATTGAATCCGAAACTCAAACTATTTCTAATGTAGATAATGACGTCATATCTGACTTCGAGTCTAGTATTGTTTTTAAAGATAATCGGTACAAGGTAAAATTTCCATGGAAGAAAAATTTAAAAATGTCCCTTAATAACAATCGCGAAGTGGCGCATCGACGATTTTTAAAGTTGAGAACAAACTTTAGAAACGATCCTTCGTTATTCTCAGAATATAAATCTGTTCTGGACAGTTATTTAGCAGAGAATATCATCGAACCTGTTGAAAACTCATCTGATGTAAATACATTTTACTTGCCCCATAGAGCACTGATTCGAGAAGATAAGTCCACAACTAAACTTAGAATTGTGTTTGATGCAAGCGCCCATTCTAAAGGTGAATTATCACTAAATGACTGTTTATATACTGGTTTAAATCTTATCCCCGATCTGTTCAGTCTTTTAATCAAATTTAGAAACTTTCCAATAGCAGTTACCGCAGACATTCAGAAAGCTTTTTTGCAGATCGAAATTGATGAAGCAGACAGGGACTTCACAAGATTTTTTTGGGATGATGAGCCATGGGTTGAAGATCCAGGTAAGGAATTTAAAATATTTAGACTCAAGAGAGTACTTTTCGGAGTGAAGTCAAGCCCCTTCCTTCTTGCAGCTACTATCAAGCACCACCTACGAAAGTATGTAGAAACATTTCCTGAATCTTTTGATATTTTAAATTCATCCTTATATGTTGATGACTTTATCAGCAGTCAACCAAATGTTGAATCAGCTTTTAAAATTAGTAAGGAAGCTTATGAAATCTTCCAAGAAGCTTCAATGATATTTAGAAAATGGAAAACTAATTCGTATGAATTACGTCAAAAATGGGAACAATATGGTTTGCATACTGATGACGCAACTGATAATTTTAATCTTAGTAATCAGCACTTGGTGAATTCAAAAGTTTTAGGGGTTTCTTGGGACCCAGATAATGATACATTGTCATTTAAAATTCATAATATGGAAAATTTCCTCTCGAAGAGACTTAATACTAAACGCTATTTATTGCAAACTGTTGGTCGTATTTTCGACCCAATTGGCTTTCTTAGCCCCTATACCATTAGAATCAAATGCTTAATCCAAGAAGTTTGGTGTTTAGGCCTCGATTGGGATGAGAATTTACCAAAGCATTTGGACAATTTATGAAATGCATGGTTTGAAGAAATAAAGGAACTGAATAGTATTAGCATCCCCAGATATTATTTGTCTGATATAGCTCCTGATGAAGTTGATTGTTTTGAATTACATAGTTTTTCAGATGCCTCAAAAAAGGCATATGGTACAGTAGTATATCTTAGAGCAGTTTTAAAGAACAAGAGCATAGTTACCAGTTTTGTAGCAGCAAAAAGTAGAGTTGCCCCTTTAAAAACTGTTTCTATACCTCGTCTTGAACTTTTAGGAGCCCTTTTGTCTACTAGACTTTGTCATAAAATTGCTAAAGAATTAGTTTTTCCCGTAAGTTGCTACTTTTGGACTGACTCAACTATTACATTGTATTGGATTAAGGGAGAGTCAGAAAGATTCAAAATGTTTGTTAGAAACAGAGTAAAAGAAATCAGAAATCTTAGTGATCCATCAAATTGGTTTCACTGTCCTGGACAAGATAATCCTGCCGATTTTGTTACTAGAGGCTTGAAAGTTCCAGAGTTGAAAAATAGCCATCTTTGGTGGGAAGGTCCCCAATGGTTAAAGCAAGACAGATCTCTTTGGCCAAAATTGGCTAGTTCATTTGATACATTAGACATTGCTGAAACTAAAGATGAGTTAGAACTAAAGAAAAATGCTACTGTAAAATCAACACTTGTTGATAAAAATCAAGCAAACATTGATTTAATTAATCGATACTCGTCTTTTATGAAATTAATAAGAGTTACTGCATATTGTTTAAGATTTTTGAATAACTGTAAATTAGAAACAGGAAGTAGAAAATATGATTATTTAGATACTTCTGAGTTACAAAATGCAACCAAGAGACTGGTAAAGATTGTGCAAAATTCTGCATTTCAAACTGAAATCCAGTGTTTAAAGGGAAAACGTCCTCTCCCAAACAACAGTAAACTCTTAAGTTTAAACGTATTTCTAGATGCTGATGAGCTGTTGAGGGTCGGCGGAAGATTGAAATTTTCGAATTTAGCGGAATCACAGAAACATCAGTTAATTTTACCAAAGTCTCATTACTTCACTGAACTCTTGATTCAACATTTTCATAGAAAATTCCTGCATTCGGGTACTCAGACAATCCTATCATTATTACGACAGTTTTATTGGATACCATCTGGTCAAAGCCAAGTAAAAAAAATTATAAGTAGGTGTATAACATGTATTCGGTCCAAGCATCAAACTACTCAACAAATTATGGGTAATTTACCTCGTGATAGAATTGTACCATCTAGACCATTTGAGAAGACAGGTGTAGATCTAGCTGGTCCTATTATAACAAAACCTAACTTGAAGCGATCAAAGATTAAAATAAAATCATACATTGCTATATTCATATGTTTTTCTACTAAAGCAGTACACCTGGAAATTGTTTCAGAATTGACCACAGAAGCATTTTTAGCCTGTTTAAGAAGATTTGTTTCTCGACGATCGAAACCCTCTGTTATATGGAGTGATAATGCCACCAATTTTAAGGGTACTTATGCTCTTTTAAAATCCTTCTACCAAATTTGTGCTTCGGAAGAAATTCAGAGATTTAGTGCAGATGAGGGAATAAAATGGAACTTCATACCTCCTGCATCTCCACATTTCGGTGGACTATGGGAATCGAATATTAAAGCTATGAAAAGAATACTCTTGAAAATAACTAAATCCTCTGTCTTAAATTTTGAAGAGTTGACAACACTTGTAACCCAAATTGAAGCCGTCATGAACTCAAGACCATTAACTTCATTATCTACAGATATTAACGATTTAGAGCCATTGACTCCTGGTCACTTCCTTACTGGAGGTCCTCTTCTAAATATTCCTGATAATAATGAGGTTTTAGATTCTTTGCCTTTTTCTTCTAGATGGACCTTAGTTCAACGAATAAAAGAGCAGTTCTGGAGACGCTGGAACCGAGAATACTTAAATGAGTTGCAAGTTCGAAGTAAATGGAAAAAGACCTCGCAAAATCTTCAAGATGGTCAACTCGTGTTACTGAAAGATAGAAACGAAGAGTTCAACAACTGGAGGTTAGCAAGAGTTTTGAAAACCTACAAAGGAGACGATGGACATGTCCGCGTCGTCGATCTCAAGACCTCTACAGGTATATTACGTAGGAACATCACAGGAGTTGTTCCATTGCCTATTTATGATGATGTTGGACAGTCGTCCAACGCCGGGCGGGATGTTCCGGCTAATTAGCGAGCATCGTATTTTGCCAGCTGGGACGTTCTTTAAAGTATAGACTCTTTTATAAACTGAAATGAAATAATCTTTTTTGTTGATATTAGATTCTTAGATGTAATAGAATGTCGAATATTTCTCAAACCTTTATTTTATGTTTTTTTCGTAATTAAATGTTTTGTTTCGTTTAAAGATTTGTGATTGATCTAGATTTAAATTACACTGAACCACAATATTAGAACTGTTGATCGAGAATAATTAATAGAATAGAATAATTTCGTAACATAATCGTTGACGCGTGCGCAGTGAAAAAATATTTGGTAAACCTACTCATCTTTCATACAATTTTTATTATTTTTTAATTTTGATTACAGGATATTATGTGCAATGTTGTTTGTCAGATTTTCAGAAAATATTTTTATTTTATATTAAGAACTCTGCAAATTATAAGCAAAAATCTTGGAAAAATTTGGGAGTATTTTTATAAAACCCTTAATTTCTCTACGAGTATACATGCTATCGACATAAAAATGAACACAGTTTATAACAATAAGCCACTTAATCGCAATCTACAGTTTGAGCGCTTCTGCTGCATTAGTTTTGACAGGGTTATCCAAACGATATTCATTGTTTTTTAATTTGTTGACGGTCTCCTATAAGGTTTCTGGAAAAAATCTTCACTGAAATATATGACCTGTACTATTATGTGTATACACCGAGAGTTTCAGGATAATTTCTCATGTATTTTTCTAGATATTTAACAAAATGTCTAAAATCGCAAGTGGACGATAATCAATGGCCAGGTAGTGTAGTATAAGTCATATATTTCCCTGAAGGTTTTATTCCGAAACTCCAATAGGGGACCGTCAACAAATTAAAAAAGAATGAATATCTTTTGGATAACTCTGTCAAAACTAATGTAGCAAAAGCGCTCAAACTGTAGATTATGATTAAGTGGCTTATTGTAATAAATTGTGTTCATTTTTATGTCGATAGCATGTATACTCGTAGAAAAATTAAGGTTTTCTACGAATCCGAAAAACAGTCTCAAATTTACCCAAGATTTTTGCTTATAATTTGAAGAGTTCTTGATATAAAATAACATTCTTTTCAGAAAATGTGACAAACAACCTTGCGCACAATACCCTGTAATCAGAATTAAAAATAATAAAAATTGTTCGAATATTGAGTAGGTTTACTAAATAATTTTTCACTGCGCATGCGTCAAAGATATCAAAATTTCATTTGCATATTATGTTAGCCAAATGTATAGAGCAACTTTTGTGAAAGTTGCAAAATCACATCTTGAAGATTTTGAAAATAATCGTCAATAGAATACGTTGAAAATTCGTTATTAGCAAAATGAAGGAAAAACACGGGGGGTTGTATCCATATATTCATTGATTAGTGTCAATATAGGATAAATAATAGGGGCTTACTAATAAATTTGAATAAAATTCCTCATTTTTTTATTACAGTAGACTCCCTCAAATCCGCACAGCTTGGGACCAGAGGCTGTGCGGATTTTAGAATTTTGAGGATTTCTGGTCATTGCTTTGTTTACATTTCTTAAACAATCATTTGAGTGCAATTAATAGTGCAATCGGAACTATAATGAATGCTTACAATATAATAAAATATTAAAATGAGTAATAAACTAAAATAATAGAAATTTAGATAGTTTTTTAAATGATAAAAGTACTGATAGCAAAGGTCAAATTAATAATCAATAGTGTATGAATAAATATTCATTATAAAGCTTAGATATGTTTTTCCAAAATTATTCAACAAAACTTGCCTCATAAAAGTACATTAATTCTCATCAAAATCATAAAATAAGGATTTTTTTTTTCAAGTTTAGCCAGGCTTAATAACCAAAAAATCTTGATTAATGCATAAATATATTTGGTAAGAAGATTGCGATTACAAGTGATATCAGCGATATCTTGATTTTTCCCCCAAAAATTTATTCTTCTTTCATGAAAAAAAAAAAACATTAATAGAGTATTATTAAGAAAATTACAAAATAAAAAATATGTGGAATTGATGCAAAACTAAAAAAATCAGATTTTGTCCCAATATCTAAACTGAAAGTTTCATTGTTTACATCCATAAAATATGTGTGGATTTTAGAGAGTTGCGGATTTGAGGGAGTCTACTGTATTATTACTGGTATGGAATACCTGTACATGTTAGGGAAATTCGTTGCTAATCTGGAATAGACACTTTGTTCCAAGATATGTTTTGTAAATATGGTTAATAATGTAAATAGTTTGTAACTCTTAATGATAATACAGGAAAAGAATATCTGAATGACAAGTATGAGTTGGTCATGTAATTTTCTCGTGCTGTCCGAAAATAGGCAATAAAGAAGAAAGTGCCCGGTTAAACGGATGGCATTGAGCTCGCAGGCTATACATACAACTGTATATTATATCAAAGAATTATCTTAGAATCTCTCTATCAAAGAATCTCTTATTTCAAAGAATAATGCCCTTCCAAAAATAAAAGAAATCAACTAACTGTAAGTTATTGGACAGTGGATTAACTGCCATCCCTCTTTATACTTAACCAATGAGCCCCTAAAACTAATCAGGAAAGTGCCTTATCAGAGTGAAATTATTAACAAAATATGAAGAAAATGTGATAATTCTGCATGATTTCTGCATATTTATATAAATTAAGGAGGGTAGCACTCTCTTCTCCCCCCCCTTCATATTTAACCAGTGAACCTCCAATGCTAATCAGTGAAGAACCTTATCAGAATGAACCTACATATAAAATTTGAAGCAAATCTGATATTTATATAAAGAGTTATCACGTTACATACAGAACCTGCGGGCACATTAGCTGTCAGGCTTTGATAGCCTTGTGAGCTATAATTTAAATTTTATTTAAATTTTATTCTTTCTTTTTTTGTTCATCTACAATTTTTGCTGTACTTTGATGATAGATTTTAATTGGACTGCCTTGTTGTGTGTTTTCCTTAATGTGTTATTATTATTTTTTCAGATAGTGAACTTAAATTTATAGTACTTACATTACCATGCTTGATACAAGAAAAGTTTCCGATTCTTTATCATGAAGAAGGTGCAGAAATTTCTGTGTTTCAACCTGTTACTGTGCTCCGCAACTCAAGCAACTTGTTAAATTACTCATGCTATGTATTAATTTTATATAAACAGTTAATTATAAAAACTGATACTTTTATAAGCTTAGTTACTTTGTGGTATGCATTGTTTTGGTTGTTTAACGTTAACTATAGTAAAAGCCAATTTAAATTTTTATCATTTTTATTAGATACTTATGTCTTCAAAATTTTATCAGTGGCATCAGTTCCACATAGTGTTACGTCTTTGTTTAATAATATTTAATACATTCTTCGTGTTTACAATAAAAAGATTATTTGAACTAAAAGGTTGTTTTTTTAATTCAATGTTTTATTCATTTCATTATATTTACTCAGTGGATTAAAATTTCAGATGCAATAAGTCAAAACACAAAAACAATTAGGCAGAAAGTGTTTTGATGTGGATACAGGACTAGAAATCAGCAGTCGTTAGTCGTCAAATGAAACTAAATTATAGAAAAATTATTCCTAGTCGTCAAATCTTGATAGCTAGCTTTCTTTAACTTTAATTTTTGTTTAGCAAATGCTTTCATTTGTATTTTAGCATACATCCCCCCCCCTCTGCATCATGACATCAGCACGTGTCTTAAGAATTTTGAACATTTCAATAACCTCTAAGTTAACTTCACTTTCACCAATGACTGATAAAACTGGTCCTTGGATATTACACCCCTTTAAACAAGATTTTCTTTTATTATGAGATATTTCTGCATCCTTATATGTTCCTAAAATAAGAAACTGTATTAAAATTGTTTTAAAATTTTTGTATTCCCTTCCTCAAACAAACAAAAAAAAATATGTGTGATTTGGAAATGTTTTAAATGCCCCACCATAATTGGCAACCAAGGATTCATTTATTTGCTAACTTTTTATTTTCTGATGTACTGTTAATCTCAGATTTTTTAAAAATTAGCTTATCGTTAGTTATATCTAAAGCTCATATTTTCTCTCTGTGGACATATTTGCTTGATTATCTGTTTTGTATGCATATTAGCTTTATAAAAAGAATAAGTTTTTCCAGAATCCAAATATTGTAGTTTAATCAGATTTCATACTTATGGAAAGTCAGTTTTTATTTTGTTTAGTAAGAAAAAGTGTTTAATATATAAAGTTTCCTCCCCACTTCCCTTCAATACATTAAAATTAAATATGCAATGCAATATTATTACTATTAACATGGTTGTGAAAAGAAATAAGAAAATATGAAATGCAGTTGGCACATCGAAAAAAAATTGTAGGCATTATTTTGACACCTTACATACAGTTCTTAATTTCTAATCCTGTGTGGATATATGCTATAAAATATGGATTTCCATAAGTTCACTATAAAGGTAAGTACTACATATATTGTAAAAATGATTTTTTTTTACTCAATTTCATCTGTGATTTTACCACAACTATAAAATGAATTTATTTTCTATAATTCATTTCATAGCTTGATGGCTAACTTTCTGGAAGAATTTTAAAGAATATGAAGTATTCTTACTAATTTAAAAGTTACACAGCATTTATTACATATTCTTTTCTAATTTGGGTTTTACATTTTTTTAATTAGATACAGCAAGGTTGCTGAAAAAATATTGGTGCGTTTTTTGACATTGATATTTCACAACTAAAATCTGAGAAATGCTTATTTAAAAATTTTGTAGCATTTCTTCTACTATATGAAAATCTTAATCCTCCGAAAAGTTCACAACCGTCAAAATGAACAGCAACTAATATGTTCAACGAAGTATTCGCCTCATGGAAGCAAAATAACTTTAATGGAACTTCCAGCAGTATTGGGGCCTTCACATGGAGCAAAAACAACATTGACCATCTGCGTGGATATTTAATAACAGGTGTATTGCCTTCGAACAATCAGATCTTAGCTCACTTGACTTCTGTAGAAAAGCTAGAAATAGAAAATCCCCAATCTGCATTGTATGTGATGCGAAATTATCAAGGCATAGAATGATTTAAATTAGAATTATCTGCAGCGGACTGTCAATTCTGTGATCTTTCGTTTTCAAACTTGTGTAAAAAATAAATTTCAAGCCAGTGAACAATTTGTTAAAATATTGTTATTTCTTTTATATTTTATTATTAAATTATGTCATATATTTTACAGCATATAACATTTTTCTGTGTTCCCATACTTTTCAGTTGCCCTGTATATAAAATAATGAAAATACATGTCAAGCAATATACTATGTGTCAAAAAAGATGGTTACTTATTACTTCTGAAACTATAAGAAAATTATAAAAATATTCATATGATGATAGATAATTCAATTTGTACTTTCTCTTATTTTGGAGTCAAAAAACATCAAATTTTTATAATGTTCTTGCATCTAAAAATGCCCAATCACAAAAATAGTTACTGGCCCTTTCTTAAACATTCCCAAAAAGTTTGGTCCAAACATATGAGTTAGAGACAGTCAAAAATCATGATTTATTTCATTTTACAAGAACTTCAAAACATAAAATTGAAAATCAGGCTTCAAATTGCATGACAAAGTCACAATATTTGACTCTAACTCAGTGATTTTTAGAGGCAGAAAATAGGTGTAGATGTTGTGTAAATTTTCCGATTTATTCTAACAAAACCTTTTGGGTATTACTAACAATGCAATAGTGATGACTTATGATTGGTGATTTTGAAATGCAAAGACTGTATAAAAGTTAAAGTTATGAATTTTTCTTAAAATACTCTCCATGTAAATGAAAGTACAATTTGAATTCTCTGCCTTTCTATGATTATTTTTGTAGTTCATATTATCCCTCTCTGAGCTACAATTTTTCTTTGGACACCTGATAATGAGTTTAAAAATATAATATTCCATCAATCTAAAAGAAAAAAAAAAGACTCAAAATATTGACTGATCATGATAATTTTCTCTGCAGAATTCAATTTAAAAATGGGTAAACACTTTCTATTTCATGATTCAAACCAATACAATTTCTTGACAAGCAGGGTGGGGGGAGGGGGGTTGCAACTGTGGGCCATAGATTGTGAGTGCTATTTCTTGTAGGATGCCACAGGGCACACTGGATTATGTGTTTCATCCGTTCACCCTCTGGGGCACCCTGGATAAGTAATATCATTATTCTCCCCTGAGATGCCATTCTTTCACCCCTTAAAGTACCCTGGGTGAGAGGTGCCATTACTCTCCCCTCAGATGCGATCCTTTCACCCTCTGGGGCTCCCTGGATAAGGGGTGCCATTACTCTCCCCTGAGGCGCCATCTTTTCACCCCCTGGGGCACCCTTGTTAAGGGGTGCCATTACTCTCCCCTGAGATGCCATCCTTTCACCTCCTGGGGCACCCTGGATAAGGAGTGAGATTATTCTCCCCTGTGGTGCCATCGTTTCACCTTATTGAACACTGTGGATAAGGGGTGCCATTATTCTTCCCTGAGGTGCCGTCCTTTCACCCCCTGAAACACCCTGGTTTAGGGGTGCCATCCTTTCACCCTAGTTAAGGGTGCCATTTTAGCTCCTCTAGGGGTGTCACCAGTCAGACAAGCCTTTCACCCCTAAAAGGTTCAATGTGTCACCATTAGTTTTAACAGTGAAGACGCTTGGAGGGTTAATCATATTTTTGTCATTGCTATTACGCTATGATAAAGCTTTGTTCCTTTATCAGGTAGTGCCATATGACAAATTTGAAGAATGCCTGATAACTAGAATATATAAACATATATACTAGAATATAAAAAACATTATCGGTTGACATCTGACACCATTTCATTGGCTGTCAAAGAGAATATTCATATAATGATACACATATGATACAATATAATGATACACACTTAATACACCAATGCTGATATAGGTCACTATGAATTGTTAGATTCATTAATTTTCCCGTCTACTAGTCACAGTTGCAAAATTTATTAACTGCTTTGATCCAAAAATAGCCATTGCTTGTACACTTTAGGAATTTTTCTCCTCCACAATAATATTAGAACTAATATGCCAAAACATACTAGGTATTTAAACAAAAACTGGACTGTAAAGTTTTACCTCATCAAATTCGTTTTCTTAGACTTCGCACTGTCGAATTATTGCCTTTTTTGACCATATATAACGACGTGAGGGACAGCAGTTATGGAAGTAATGTCACAAAATATGTAATATAAATTCTGTACTCTAAAGAAAATTGAAAAAATGTATTTATAAGACTTTATCATGCTGAAAACATTTAACTGAAACAAATGGTGAATTTTTTATGTATACAATAAAAAAATATATTTCATATTTTTGTTGAGCTGTCCTTATAGCTTGCAAAAACTACGGGGACTTTCTTGTTTTCCTTGAATGTATACGCATATAGTTTTGTGCAAGAAAGATAAAGTATATTTTTAAGCAATAAATGTGGGATATTTATTTTTTGTATAGGCATTAAAATCTGGACTACTTATCTTTAAAATTGCGTTTCAGACCAAGTTCAGTTAACTTGGATGTAAACACAAGCTATTTTAGGATGTCAGATTTCATATCGACGGAAATGCTTTTGTCGGCCCAGAAAGCTTTCTGGCTGACTTCATATTAAAAGACGTTTTTGAATAAAACTAGAAACACGCTCAATTCTACATAGTCTGTAACCCTATCCAACCAACATATGGCAATCCATCCAGTAGCTTCTTGGACAAATCGTTACTTTAGTTTCACCAAAAATTGAGTAATTATTTTGTATGTAATGTTTAGTTGTGTAATATTTTTTCTTCTTTTATTATGGATTAACATGTATATTTCACAGGAATACAAAACCATATTTCCTTTTTAGAACAGAATATTTCGTGGAAAGCAATGCAAAGTTTTATTAGAAAACAATTATATGTAACTACTGCGATTGGTATAGTCATGTGAATTTACGTAGTAAAATTGTAGTATGTTTATAATCAAATTCTAGAAAAATAACATAAAATTAAAGAGGAGAAATTTAAAAATGGAAATGTAAACTTCATTCCTTAAGCTCTATTTTGATATTTGCAATTACTCTTTTACAAAAAAAAATCTATCTGCGTGAAAAGTATTACACACCTTCTTTAGTAAAACCGTATGAAATTTAAAAGTGCATTTTATACAAAGACTTCTCAGATTTTAAATCAAATAGGATTATAATTTATGTTTAAGAAAATGTGAATGTATTATAAACACTTTTCAGTTTTCTAATATATCAACAAATGCATCCATTTGTTTAGAGAAAATTAAATTAAAGTTTCAAAGTATAAAACTATGAAACAGAATTTTAACCATGTCTCACGTTTAAATAAATGCTTTTAAGCTTTCAGATTAAATAAAATATGGATCAGCTTTCAATTTCACTCAATGCTCCATTTTCATAGTAGAGTAAATGTAGTTTCATAAAAATAAACCTGTAAGAATTTTTTTAAAGAAAAATAAGTTGTTTGTTTAAACAAATTTTTCATTTAACAAATAAGTTTAAGCTTTTTTTTCAATTCCTGTTTGACATGTTTTTATGAATTTTATAAAGAGATAGTCTTCTTTGGAATAATTTATTTTTTGCCTTAAAAACAATTTAAATGTTTTGATTTTAACTTTAAAATACATTATAAATTAAAATGATTTTTTCTTAATTTCACTATTACTTTCGTTTTCGAATTAAGTCTTTTTTCGTCAAAAAGAAACTATATCATGAATGCATAAAGCAGATTTATTTTTGTTTTTAGAAATTTCAGGCAAGGTAAAAGATTTAAAAAATGTAAAATAACGTATAATCACAATAAAAGAAAATTGCATTTTTCCTGTTTTTTTTAAAGTTATTTCTATTAAAATACTTAAGAATGCACATCACACCTCATTATATCGGATACATAGCACATAAAATCGTTAATTTTTTTTTAAATTTTTAACTGTTGGTTTAAAAAACAGCTAAAAGAATAAAGTGTCTCATAATTATCAATCTAAAAGATGCTGTAAGATTTTTAAATAATTTATTTTAAGCACTCTCTCTCTCTCTCTCTCTCTCTCTCTCTCTCTATCTATCTATCTATCTATCTATCTATCTCTCTCTCTCTCTCTCTATATATATATATATATATATATAGATAGATAGATAGATAGATAGATAGATATATGTGTGTGTGTGTGTGTGTATATATATATGGTTTCTTTTTTTAATGTGTCTTTTATGGGTTAATACACTTTTCTAAAATTTTGTTTTTGCAATAAAATATTTCCAAAATGTGTAACTATTTTTTTTTCTTTAAAATGTCTAATGTTATAAATCTGATTGAAAATAAAAAGTAAAATTTGTTTTGAAATATTTAAGAATTTTATTCTTTAACAAATATTTTTTCCCTTTTAAGCCAACATTAAAATTTATTCTTATTGTTTTTAAATAGTATGTTTTTGCCACCACATTAATTTTTAAGGTGTTATATTTAGCAGTTTTTTTTATAAAAACATGTACTGTATTCATATATTGTTTAAAAAAATACATAAAAAGTTAATGAGTGCTTGAAGAATATTTTATGCATGAAATTAAATTCTCTGAATTCATATATGGCGTACAATTCGTATATTTCCTGTAAAGAAAAAATAAAATTAAAATTACATTTAGGCAATTTACATGCATTAAGTTTAATATTTTCAAAAACTGATTTATTTTACTTGGCCAGATGTGCCTTGTGAGTTGAAGAAGTACATATTACATCGTGTAGAAATAATAAAACTTCAACCTTACAATTTCTTAAATATGAAGAACCAAATACACAAATTACAAGACACTATCATAAATATTTTGTCGACTTCAAAACAAATGCTAGAAGCAATTTGCGTACAGCAGATTATTTGAGGTTGATTAATTTTGCTTTGTAAATATCTGATTTTAAATTTATTGAATACCTTTCATCATGGCGATATAATTGAATCTATTTACCTTAAAATGACTGCAATAAAATTTATAGATTTCTTTAGCTCATACGCAAATAACAGAGAGGTACGAATGTTTATTTAAATTATACGAAGCAGGAATTAGTCGAAAGAAAAATCAAATACTAATAAATAGAATAATAATCCCAATAACATACGTTTCGCGAAAACCAATAACAAATGGATTTTGCCGGAGGAAATTTGATTTCAGATAAGAAAATGGCATTGGATAAACATCAGAATATTGAATTGTACGATTCTTCATAAAACATAAAGAATATTTAATGGAAGACTACGAAAAATGCTATTTTCAAAACAGATGTCAATTTGCGATGTAGCTAAATAAAAATTACGATATTCCTATTTTTTCTAAAGGGGCTCGTAGTAAAACATTATTTGAAAAAACAAATACATGCATAATATACATATCGCATGCTTAATGTGATACTATACGAGCATAGTGTCAAACACATAGTTTCACGAACATAGTGTGATATTTGTTGTTGTGTCGACTGTAGATTTCAAGGAAACGGATAATGAGATTTGTTATGGTTATATTTTATAATATGCGATTTTAAATGTTTATAGAAGCTTTATTGTTGCGTTTACAGTAATGAAATAAGAAAATGTTAAATGGAAACTTCCAATTGCTTTATTACAAGATGATTATTATCGTAACAAAACTGTAATCAGTGCTGTAAAAAACTAATCATAAGAATACAGATGGTGACCTGAAAAAAATATTATTACATGTGCTACAAGAAAAGAATGCAGTTATATTCACTGCCATCTGAGGTTTCGCGAGTCAGAAGGGGTACTTCAGGCACTTTCAGTCTTAGATCATTTAAAGTTCAAGATCCACTCATCATATCCGCTTGATGAATTTAAAATGAAAAAAAGACATCAATTTTAAATATGAGTAAAATAATTTGTTTTTTTTTCTCATCTTTGTTTGATTCATAAATTTTCATTGCTTTCACTTATACTTGAGAGTAATTTGCTTTACTGTATGTTGTATTTTCACAACAAGAACCATTCTGTGATTGTCGAAATTATTTCTTATTTCCAATAACTCATGTCATACTTTCAATCACCCATGTACACGTGAATGTTTTTAATTATTATTTAATGAGTGAGAATTACGACGTAATTATTTCAATCTTTACATATTTGACAGTGTGTAGGTAATTTTTATCTTATTCAATATAACTTTTCAAAATTAATATTATTTGTTTGAACACGAAAAATTCTTACAGGTCATTAAATTGCATAATTTTATGCATTTAACCATATAAAGATAAATTACAAACTTATATATTACATCAAACTGTGATTTGATTTTTTGATAATGAAGAAAAATACCAACAACTCCTAATTGCATTGCACTTTTAATTTCTATAACATAGTCAATATAAATTTTAGAAATCAGAAAAAAATGAAATCCATATTCCACCTCCATTTTTTAGCTAATTCCAATTTGGTTTACATGGTAAGCATAAATGTGCGGTCAATTATGATAATGAAAACCGTAATCTCCCATTACTGATTTATTCATGCCGATTTGGACTACATATCGATCCGTCGCACGAAAACTGACAGAAAAATTCTTTTGCGATGCATTTCACTTAAAGATTTATTATAAAGTGACCCTGCAACAAAAGAAGTTTTATAAATGCAATTTTCGGAAAAATAACTTTATTAAGTTTGATGACCACATACTAACGTAAATTATCGTTAATAGGAAAAAAAATGAATATTATATCTTATATGCTTCTTTATTCTAAAAAGTGTTATGATTTTATGCATGATGAGTGATATATTGATTATGTTGTCTTATATAACACTCCTTGCTCGCTTCTTTCAAGACGCTTATAACTTCCCTTGTTTAAAAGTTGCCGATATTTTTCTGACAAAAAATAAAGTCAAATAGTAAGTACTAGCTGACCCACCCGGCGTTGCCCGGGTCCGTATTAACAGTATTAAACGAACTTGAAATTTGTATGATTTTTATCATTAACTCGAAAGATGCAGAAATGCATTGTCTGAAATACGTGGCCACTGACTGTGCGAAAAATCGGTTTAAAAAACAACTAATGTTAAGCTCTAAAAATACTAAAAATGAGCGATGAGAAACGCGGGAGGGAATATGTATCCAACAACTGCGTGATTTTCCTGTTAATGTGTTGATATTTACCAAAAATCACTGTTAAGACACGTAACTAATTATTTTTTTTTCACATAGAAATCCCAAGTGAAATATTTTGAATTTCAAACTAATTATATCACTCTTAAATCCGACTATACCATGAATGAAATCGATACTCGCTGGTAGCTAAAAAGGTTGGTATATAGTGTTATAATTTCAGAGCCATTTAACAAAAGTGTTATTTTTAATCAAATCATGCGTAATGTTCACTCTGTGGATAAATTCCTAACTGTAAACTTTTGTACCGTAACCATAACCTGCCTGTAACCTAACTTCGACTTAACAGTACCTTACCGTAAATTAAATATAACATAAATGTAACCTAGTCTTCACTTTATTGTAACATATCCTTATTCTAACCATAACAGAAATGCAATTTAACTTTAACCTAACTTTAATTTAACCGTGACCTAGCTGTAACCTAACGGGAAATTAAATATAATCAAAGACTTACCGTAATGTAATTGCAACCTAAATTTTACCAAACCACACGTTGGTTTCATGTCCATGGAAATTATTTTGTCTTGTTCGGATACAGTTATGGTTCTTTGGAATATTTTTGTCGGAAACAGATTTGGTTCAGTTCAGATTTCGGCTTTTTCTTCAAATGGGATTTTTGGGTTCGGGTTTTCTTGCGTGTTCACGGAAATTATGCTGCCTTGTTTGAATAAGAACATGCTTCACTGGAATATTTTTTTTCAAGTTCAGATTTGGTTCAGTTCAGATTTCGTGATTTTTTCAATGAAATTTTTTAGGTTCAGATTCGGACATGTGAATGGAATTTTTTTGTCTTATTCAGATCCGATTACGATTCTTTGAAATATTTTTTATCAGATTCCGATTTGGTTCGATTCAAATTTCAGGTATTTTTTCAAATAGAATTTTTAGGTTCGGATCTCGTTCATGAAAACGGAAATTACTTTGTCATACTCGAATCCAGTTATGATTCTTTCGAATATTTTGGTCGAATTTAGGTGTGGTTTGGGTCAAATTTCAGGTTTTTTCAAATCGAATTTTTTAGGTTCGAGTCGGGTTTATGTCCATAGAAATTATTTCGCCTTGCTTGGATTGGGTGGGTTATAGTTCTTTGGAATATTTTTGTCGGGTCCAGATTTGGTTCAATTCAGATTTCGGGTTTTTCTTCAAATATAACTGTTGGGATCGGGTCTTCTTGCATGTTCACGGAAAATATTCTGTCATGTTCGAATAAGGACATGCTTCACTGGAATATTTTTGCCAAGTTCAGATTTCATTCAGTTCGCGATTTTTTTAAAGAAATTTTTTGTGTTCGGATTGTGTTCATGTCCATGGAAATATTTTGTCTTGTTTGGATCCGGTTGCGTTTTGTCAGAATAGTTTTGTCAGATTCAGATTTGGTTCGATTCAAATTTCAGGCATTTTTTCGAATGGAAGTTTTAGGATTGTTTCGGGTTCATGACCACGGAAATTATTTTGCCTTACTCGAATCCGGTTATGGTCCTTTCAAAAATTTTGGTCAGATTTAGATGTGGCTTGGGTCAAAGTTCAGGATTTTTCACACGGAGTTTTTTAGGTTTGATTCGGGTTTATGACCACGGAAAGTATTTTGTCTTGCTGGAATCGGGTTATAGTTCTCTGGAATATTTTTATCGGTTTCAGATTTCCTTCGAGTAATACTTCGAGTTTTTTTTTAAGAAAATATTTAGGTTCGGGTCAGGTTTCATGCCCACGAAAATTATTTTTCCTTGTTTGGATCGGGTTATGCTTCACTTGAACATGTTTGCGGGATTCATGTTTGGTTCGGGTCAGTTATAAAATCCGTAGTTTTTTCCAAACAGAATTTTTAGGTTAGGGTCGGGTTTATACTCACTGAAATTTTGTGTATCACGGATCGGAGGGTGGTCTGTTTTTTTTTCTGGTTGGGATCGGGTTATGTTTAAATTAGTCTAAACATTAAGGTTATAATCAGTTTTGCTACTATTCTTTTTATGGCTATTTCTGATAGATAATTTACTTTGCTATTTGATAATTTATTATGGTGAATGAATCGTTTGCGGATACAAACAATTGTACGCCAAACAGCTATTTTTTTTTTTATTTAAAAACAAATTAAAGCCATATTATAATTTTAAATTGAATAGAACACATTTAAATTTTATCAATGATTAAAAATAAAATAAACTCATAGAAAAGTGTTGTTTATTTTTTTTTACTGCAACACAGCTAATGATTCATACATTCTAATGTTCGAAATGTCAAAAATATGCGTACAACCATATAGTAAAAAAGAAATTAATAGAGTGGCAGTATAATGCCTTGGGGTGACGTAAAAAATGTAACTCTAAAATCCGCTACGTTAAGTCCAAATAAGCACAAACAAAACCATGTGCTTTGAAACTCCGATCAATTCAAACTGGTTTAAACCAGTATTTCTTTGTTTTTGTTTTTTACCTTTTAAACTGTTATTGAATAGATGACTAAAATTTCGTTTAAAAAATAACGTTTTATGCCATTATTGCCTGTAATACACGATCAGAATGCATGAAAGATACAATTAGATCAATCATAGGCAAGAATTATTTGATTACTTTTATTATATGACTTTGAAATATCAATATAGAAGCATCATTTAAGACTTTGCTTGAAAAATCAACATTCTTTCGTTAACGACTTAAAATCGTCTGCACTCTGAAATCTAGATTGTAGATTAATATTATTATTTAAGTGTTCATGCATGATTTTAAAAGAATCTTTTTATCACTATATTTTATATATTGACATGGAATTATTAATATGTTGTTAAATCATAAACATTTTTCATCTACGTTATAAAATATTAAAAATTTCTCAAAAAAAAGAGAAAACTTTTAGTAATACAATTTTTAACTTCAAATCATATGTTTTCAATATTTTATTTAATTTTATTTTGACATTTAATTATTTTTAATTTTCCAATTTCAATTATTTTAAAAGCAAACATTTATTTTAATAAAAAAAATAATAGAAAAAACCATTTAAAAAAATTACTATTTCTTCGTAAAATATGCTTCAACTGTAATACATTTCTTCCAATCCGTCTTATTAATACAAAATTCCTTCCTCGTGCTTTATTTTGAGACATTTTCAGCGATAAATGGTTTCATATTGCAAACCTTTTTTTTTTTCGGTTTACTTCGCCACCACCTATCTTTTTCCTCCATGGCGTACAGCAACTGTGATGAAAAAAAAAAAAAAATCCTTATTTAAACCGAACGTTTGCCAGTCTATGAATTTTAAAGGTCAGTCCCAGCTTTTTTAATTATTTCTGCGAAACTTTTATGCAACCAACCAACCATAAGAGAATGAAAGTGAAAAAAGCGAAAAAAAGCGATTTTTTATGAGAGTAAGGTTTTGAATTTAATTAATTACTCAGTTAATAAATAGAATTTTGAAATTCTGAGCGTCAGGTGCATCAGGAGAGATATTGGGCTACTCTCAGAAAAATTTTGAGCTTCGTACGTACCGTAGTTTTCGCTAACTATCGCAGACACACACACACACACAGAGCGATTTGTTATTTTATTAATATAGATGTTTATTCATTGGCGACATATAACTTACAAATGGATTAGTTTTTTTCGACCTTAAAGTGTTATGAATAATTGAAAAAATCCGAAAACTATTAACATGATTTATGATTTGACACCCGTTTACTTACACAAGCTTATATTATCTAATTCTTTTTAAATTAATCACATTAATCAAGATCGATTTTTTTCCTTTAAAGTTAAGACACGTGGTCTTGTGAACTAATTAGAGACATTAGAGACATTACTGACATTTTTCAAATAATACAGGTCTTGTTATTCTAAATACTACTCAATAATTTTTTAGTAATTTATTTTTTTTTAATTTAACATAGCGTTGAAATAATAAATTGTGAGCCATGGTATTGTTTAAACGTGTCTGTTACTTAAGCTGTTAAATGAAAATTTAATATAATTTAAAGTATTGCCTATTTAAAGTAAAAATACGCTGATATGAAGATTTTTACGATGCAATGAATAACTTACAGTCGTATTCACGAATAACTTCGACCCCGAGTTAGGCGCGAAACCCGGGTTAAAAGATCAAATGGCATTCACCATTGACCTGGCTCGAGCAGGTTGGGGCTGGAAACTAATTCTCGGTCGAGTAACTCAACCTTCGTCCATCGAAGGGTCAGGTCGAGGTTCTAACATCTGAGCATGCGCAGTTAAGAAAAACAAGAGCGGAGTCTGGAATTCTGTTCAAATTTAATGGCGGCTTGCTGAGTTTTCTTCCGAAGAAAAACAGTTTGTACAATTTTAACTAGTTGATCATTTACAAAAGACAGAAGAAGAGTTATAGGTAAGTTTGTGATATTTATGTGATTTGTGTTAATTTATTTATAAATCTATATGATAAATTGTTTATTTGCATAAATATAAAAATTCAGGATTTGTTTATTTATATATAAATCTATATGATAAATTGTCTGTTTAAATAAATATAAAAATTCAGGATTACGAAGAATTTATTTGTTCTAAAGGCAGCCAGCACTACCTAAAAGTCTTTCAAATGTCTGTAGCATTTTTTATACTTTATTTTTGTCATTTTTATTCTTAAAATGACTTATAAAACTTTATATAAATTGTTTCTCCGGGTTCTTTCACGTGACAGTAGTCAGCATTTTTTACTATTTCGTTTAAAAAAATAACTTACCAATTTCTTCCCACTGTGTATCGATTGTTTTTTATAGATTTGTGATCTTTGTACTTATAGAATTGCTTTGATAATTAAATTTTGAGTGTGTCGCACTTTAGATACTAATGTAAACATGCCGTTGACAGACATGTCTAGCTAAAAGTTTTTTTGTTTTTTAATATTATTTAAAACTTATTTTTTACTTTGTTAATAGTTATAATTGTTACATTGCAGTTTTTTATATTGGTTTGTATTATTAATCTATAAACGTTATTTAATGAATCTCATATTTACAGTTCCAATTGTGAAGGAAAATTTAACTGCAGTAATACAAACACCCCCAAAATTTCAGTAACTGACAGTCACTGTTGTATTAGTAACCTAGTAATAGAAATCCTACAAAACTGATTGCGATTTTTTTTTCTTATTGTGTTTGGAATCGAAACCTAATAATACGAGAGAGTGGGGGGGGAGGTTGTTGGATATTTTTACCAAAATAAGAAAATCAACTTTGTTTTACACAAATATTTCGATTTAAAGAGTACAAGATGACACTTTCATTAATATCATTAATGATTTTTTATTACTTTCAGTAATATTTAGAATGATATGTAACGAAACAAATCTACTGTCCCATTCTACCCCAATTTCTCCTAATTTGAATGAAAAAAAAACACTAATAAAATTTTAGTTATTTAAAAGAGGGGTTAAATTTTATTTTCCATTATAATTCATAAAAGGTAATTTTTAAAAAAATCACTTGTAGTTATTATTATGCAAAATGTGATAGAAATGAAATTGCATGTGGAATGTTTTTAATACTTCATAAAATGATTTCAAAATAAAAGTGCAGAACTCACATTTGAAGTCCCTAATCTGCATGTTAGCTATAAGTCTGAGACGGGAGATGGATTGCACATATTTTCTTTTCTCTTTTGCAGGTACTTTTTCTTCTAACCTTTATTTTGTTTCATATTATCTTTAGCTTATAATTATTTTGTACAAAAAGTTAAAAATATTATTAATGAAATTTATGAGATTGACTAAAAACATTAGAAGTAATATAATATAATAAGTATAAATAATATAATTATTGATGAACAAAAACTTTAATCAGCCTTCAAAGTCACTGTTAGAAATTAATGAAAGAAAATTAATTATGATTATCAGAAATTGTACTTTCATTAATGCATGTGAAATCATTTATAATGCTTTGACCTTTAAACTTTGTGCCATTTTTTATTATTATTAGGTATTGGTATATTAATAATTGAGATAGTCAAAAGCAAAGAAAAGTATTTGATCTACAAGCAATAAGGATAAAATAATCTTAAGACTCCAAAACTTTTTTATAATTTTTATAGAATGAAGCTTTTTTTCCACGTAAATAATGCTCGTTTCCGGCGATATCACCATTAATAAAACCTCTCAAACTATTCTTTTTTATCACTATATAATCCTTTTTTATTTCGATAAAATGTTTTTCTTTCATTCCCCATTTATTAAACGTAGAAAACTTCTAAAGTGAAATATCTTGCTCAACCTTCAAAGAGATCGATAACATCATGAGCCTGGATTTTTTTTTAAATCATTGTTCAATCATTGAGCTGAAAAAAAAAAGAAATATGAAAAAAAAGAGGAAAACTATATGATAAATTTTTGCTTGGGTTTTTTTCTTCTTATATGGTTTAATTCTTCTTAATGCTTGCAAGGAAAAAGTTAGGTCCGTCTTTTTCCAATAATCACAAGTATATTTATTAGATTTTAATAAAAGTAACTAAATATTTTTAAGTTTTGGCGTATGTAGCGCAATGTCTGGATATATGCAAAACATACTAACATTACTTATCCACTAAAAATCAGAAAAATGAGATACAATTTCCAAACAATTTTTTTCTTTCAATCCGACAATATAAACGAAAGAAAAGTCATTTTTTAGAAATTAACGAAAATAATCCGTTTTTTGATCATTCCAAAGAAAAAAAAATTAAGAATTTTGGGTGATTCAGAACATTTTATAATATATATGCGTTCGTAAGTATTCCACATTTTTTGTAAATTAAGAACCATACGTTACATTTTACAGAATACTGTTACACCAAATATTGCATCAAACCAGCATTTATTTCTTTAACAATGAGTAATGCCAGATATTTTATTTTTATGTATATGTTGAGGATAAATTACTATAATTCTTTTAGTATTTTAATAGTTTTTATAGTATACTATAAATAATCAAAATATTTCAAAAAGTTTTTGATAAATAAATGGCAATATCCACAAAAGTTTTTTTCATGAATTTGTTAATTGCAAATACGTAAAATAGAATACTTTTAAAACCAATAATGTAATCGAATCAAATAGTTTAATAAAGATTTGCGAAATGCAGATAATATTAATAATAATATTAAGAATAAATTAGGCTGCAGTTTCATATTAATTGGTGTATGTAAAAAAGAGAACGTAGTATCCAATTTAAAACGAATTACAATCATTATTCTCCAGACAAAATTGTTTTTCGATTATCTTCCGGTCTAGTTTGAAATTTCCGTAAGTATTTCAATCAGAATTATTTAAAGAACCTTGACCTTTTCTTTGATTTATCCTTATTTAATTATTCCATTGCCTTTCCTTATATTATTAAAGAACATTTTTTAATTACTTGCTTTTAAAACATTATGATCTAATAATTTAAATAATTATTATCTAAATGATTTGCAAAAAAGAGAAATATCATCCAACGAACTTTTTTCAGATAGTTTTGTTACACGATGAAGCACTTAGCTTTTTTGTGATTAATTATACCTAAACTTAAAATATATTTAATCAACAAAATAATTTAAAGGAAATTTTTTTACAATGACACATAGATAGAAAAATATATACTTAAGTGATATCAAATTAATCTGTGAATTTATTTGCTTGTAATTATTATAAAAGGTATTAATTTATATTAATAAAAATCATTCAATTAATTGCACTGAACGCATTCGACTAGAGTTAAAGGCGTTTGATATATTAAATACGTAGTTCTCCTTTGAAGTGATACTTTTTTATTTACGCTGAAAAAGAGTTAATGTTTTCTTTCTATTAAATTTTCTTTTTTATAGAATTTATAAAATGTAGTTATGTTCAAATTTTGGCTTATTAATCCTCAGATAAGCAAAGGATAGTTTACCTTGACCTAAACTGAAACTTTACAATAATGTTAAAACTGACTTATTATTTATTATTTAATATTAATGATTAATTATTTTAAAAATAATGGAAAAATGTTAGTAAGTTGATCAAAAAAAATCTAATTTACTAAAGCTCTTTTATCTTTGTTAGAAATTTTCTACTCTATTTTTACTCTTCATATCATGCAGAGAATATCAAAGCTACATACAGTAAAACATCTAAAAAAAGGGAAAATGATATTTTTGATTTACTGGTGTATGAAACTGCTTCTGAATCTAGTGGAATGCTAGAGAATTTTTTACTCCACTAAATCAATTAATATAAAGCATAACTTTGTTTTCCCCATTTTACAAACGTCAGCTTTATTTAATGCAGCTCTAAGTTAAACAAGTAATGGCAGCTTGGTCTACATCTTTATACAGACATTAGTGGTTTATACCAAGAATAATGAATAATACATTGTGTTTTATTGCTCTTTTCTCGAAATTTATGGTGCAGGTGTGCAATTTTGGATTAAATTGGAAGCAAAACTGACAACCCTGTGTTAAATTAGACAGATATCTTACTCTTTCACTCTGCGTGCGCCAAAATATTGAGTGTTCTACTGTTGCTCTAACATATAATACTATACTGCGTTGACTGAACTTGACCACTATGTGGCTGTGTTAAGTATGATGGAAAAGTTGATGCAAATCTCCTGTTATAAATTTCTATTACAAGTGCTTATTTATTCATTTATTATGTTTTTTTAATAGATAAGTGTTATTTGGCTCAATATGAGTAAAACAAAGGCTCAGCTTATGAAATTATTGTTTCCTCATGTCTCTAACCACAGTTTCGTCTAGTAACAATCAGAATTGTGTTAAATATATTGAAAATATTGTAATCCTTTCAAATTATATTCACTAAAATGTTATTAATTTTCATTTAGAAATATATTTCATTTGCCTTTTTACTACTGTTTTCTTTAAATATCGCCGATGTGTTTTGAAAGAGTCTAAGTTGCACTACTCTTCTTAGTGATGTTAGATAAATATTTAATTTTTCAAGGTAAACAGTGGATTAAGTCTCCGATTGAATTCCCTACCTTTGATACATTGGTGTGCAAAATTTAAGGACGAGTCCCGAAACCAAATTTCAAGGGATTTTCAAGCGATAATTATCACGCGAATATTCAAAAGGAAGATATATAATTCGAATAATTATTATCCCTTTATAACAGCTTAGTCCATATAACATCTCATTCAGGTCACACATGGTCACAAGAGTCGCAGTCATTACCGCGAAACAAAAAATAGGAAATTCGATACGTCTCTTTTATGAGTCTCAAATAACTACCGTATGTGACTCCACTGACAGGTCACTGTAACTGCTGCTTTGTGTCGAGTCATGAGGTGACTTTACACTATTGTTTTATTGAGTGACTGTCATCCTCACTCCTCATGTGACTGTCATTTGGAGACTCAATTTCAAAGTCATTGTGAATGTTGCAATATGATAAATCACCAAATAATGTCACCTTAAAGTCACATGGTGATTTTCTGCCACATAACTTTTGTCAAGAGATCCTACTCTGAAGTAACCACTGTGAAAAGTAGGGAAAAGTCACCATGAGACTTTTCATGAGACATTATTTGGTAATTTATCATAATGCAACGTTCACAATGACTTTGAAATTGAGTCTCCAAATGACAGTCACATGAGAATTCTCAATAAAACGACATTGTAAATTCCCCTGGTGACTCGCTACAAAGCACCAGTCACAATGACCTGTCAATGGAGTCACATATAGTAGACATTTGAGACCCATAAAGAAGACGTATGGAAATTCCTATTTTCTGTTTCCCTATAGTGACTGTGACTCTTGTGACCTTTTCTGACCTGAATGAAAAGTTATATAAACTAGCTGTTATGCAGGAATAGTAATTATTTGAATTCTGTTACTTCCTTTTGAATATTTGCGTGAAAATTATCGCTTCAAAATCCCTTGCAAATTGGCATTTTGGGACTCTTCCTTATATTTTGCACACCAGTGCATTATTACGAATATAAAGTCCTTCTATGACGTGAATTAATGTTTTGTAATGTCCATTATAACTAAAAATATGCGGATTTATAATAACTGAAAGACATACGAATTCTAACCTAAATATAGGGTAGTTACCAATATGGTGGTTTTAAAATCTTTGATCCACTGCCTAAAATATTTAGGCGTTGAAGATATTTTTATGCCGATTTAACTCAAAACTCAGATTTTATTTACATGCTATTATTATACTGTAGTGACAATATACGTTTTTTGAGCTCGAGGTTTTAATGGAGGGTATGCGATTGTACATGTTATCTCTCTTGATAATTTTGTAAATGCTGCATGGCATATACTCTCTAACGGATACTCTTTGACTATAGCATACACTGTCTTTTAATAGTTTTACGACTGTGCCCCCCTGCCCTTTATACCTATTGCAGATTAAAAATGAACAGAATGTAAAGCATCAAAAATGAAACATTGGTCATTGTAAAAATACCGTAAGCATTTTATATATTTTTAATATCACCAACAGTAATATATTAATTATATTAATTTTATGTCAATTTTATGGTACATTACTCTTTTATTGCTGATACTGCATTTTATGTAATTTCTTTACATATATTCCAGAAAGATATGATTGCAAACGGAATGGTATTTATCTCTATTCAGTGGGAAAATAAATCGATTATGTAAAATGAATTATTTAGATTTTTTTCTTTATGTCAGAAAACACATTAACCTCAAAGCGATTTAAAAAATGTCTCTTACACATGCAGCAGATTTAATTTCTATAAAAAATAATAAATTGAGATACGTTTTTCAAACAAATTTTATTTAAAAGAAAAACTTTTTTTTCGACTTTTTAAAAATTGGTTCTGTATAATATACATTTTTTAAATGAGTTTTGAGTTAAATTTTAATCAGCAAAATGTAAACTGAGCTCTGAAGTCGTTGCCTTCAATGATACTACGCCATTTTTACAAATGAATATATATGAGATTTAAGATATAGAAAATGCATTAATATCACAATGAAATCATCATTTATAAAATAATATGTACGTATGTTTGATAAGGCATATTTTTAGCTTCATTCTTTGTTTGTTCAATTACGTTTTCTATTTTGGCTAAGGCATTTTTAATCTTTCTACGTATTGCTGAATCGGAATTTGGGATTATCTTCGATGTTTGCAGTCAATCATGATTTAGTATTTACTGAATTTTTAAATTACTTTCAAATTCTCATATTCAGAAAAAATGAACGCGGTACTAATAAACTAGAGGAACTTTTTCAACGTGTGTCATTTAAGAATTAATTTAAATACGATTAATAAAACAATACAGTTTGTAGAATCATGTCGGAAAGATGAAGTAATTACGAAAGCATGTTGGAAATCTAGAAAATAAATATTAGTATTAGTCAAGTAAATAACATCTGAAGGAAGTAATAACAATATTTATTATGATTGCTGTATTTTTTGAGAATGTTAGTATATCTTGATATTGTGTTTGTCGGCACGCTAAGCAAAACTATCATCAATTAGAAAAATCCCTATTAATATTTTTAAGTCTGTTCCAGTACGTATACATGCATGTAATTTCTTGGAATAAACATTTATCTTACAAATTCATATAACAATGTTAATTAAAATTCTTAGTGAAGATTTTATTCAATAATGTAATACATTCATCATTATAAAAAAATATTAAGGTAAAGCTAATCGACAAACAGAACAGACTAAGAAATCACATAATATATTTTTAAAAAAATAATATTATAACATCATAATTCCTACTAAATAGTTTAAAAATAATCAAGGCGTGATTATCAAAACTTGCTATAACCAGAAAATAAAATTGAAGAAAATCGCAAAAAGCATTTGGCAACATCTATTGGTTTTGATTGCATAGAACTATTTTTTAATGCCACAAATACGCTATGAAATTAGTTATTTTTGCACATTGTAAGGATTTTTTGAAGCAGATTTAGTATTAAAATAGATTAATAGACATGAATCTGTATTTAATTTTTTTTAAGCCGGGTTTTGAAATTCACGTCATCATACATATGATGGATCGAGTTTCAAAACTTGCCCTATCTAGATAAAGAATGGGAGAAATCATAAAAAACCTTTGACTGTGTGCATTTCTTTGTATTGTAAAACAAGACTTATAATGCTGAAAGTACACTGTAAAATTAGCTTTTTTCAATTTTTTTTTTTTCGTTGCAGTTTCACCAAGATAATTTATTGATAGAGAGTCTACACGATTTTTAAACAGGATTTTGAAAAGTATTTCTTTTTTTAATTACGTTTCAGATCGAGTTCGATTGACTTGGTGACAATGAATGTTGTTTTAGTATGTTAGAACATTTCGTATCGGCTAAAACCTTTTTCTCAATTCAGATAATGTTCTCGAAGACTTCACATAAAAAATTATAATATTTTGTTGAATAAAATTAGAAACACGCTGAAATCTAAATATGCGTTAACCGTATCCAATCAACATACGGAAACTATAACAAAAGCTTCTATAAGAGATTCTTATTTCAGTGGCACCTAAAGTTGAGTAATAATGCTTCGTTGTTTATTTATTATTATTATTATTATTATTATCATGAATTATCATAATTGTTATGCAGGAATACAGAACAATATTTGCGAGCAGAAATTAAATATTTACTTAGAAAATAATCGAATCATTGCTGCGAGTGTAATAATCGTGTAACTTTGAGTGGAAAAATTGTGATATGTTTATATTATTCTAAATTTAAAAAAATATATAATTATGTAAAAGTAAAGTGGAGAACTTAAAAAGTTAATTTATAAACTTCGTGCCAAATATTTAATTTTGATATTTGCCAATTACTCTTTTATCAAACAAAATCTACCTGCGCGAAAAGTATTATGTATTATTTAATATTTCGATATGATTTCTTTAATAATTTTAATAAAAACTATTATAAAATTGCATTAACATTGCATAAAATTTAATAGCAAAAATATAACGAATATTCATGTATGAAAACATTTAATAAAAAAATAATAATTACTGCTTTTCGTGAATGCATACTGTACATAAATCTACTTCTGACGCCATTACATTTTAGCAGACGTTTCTGTTATAAATTTTCTGTGGAGAAACTGCATGAAATTCAAAAGTGCATTTTATGCAAAAACTTCTTATATTTTAATTTACATTAGATTATATTTTATGTTTTATAAAATGTGAATGTATTATTCTCGTACGCAGTTTGCAGTTTTCTAATATCGGTACGAATGTATCTGTTTGTTTTGTGAAAATTAAATAAAGTTTCAAAATGCCAAATTATGAAACAGAATTATAGCCATCTCTCACTTTTATAGAAATGCTTTTAAGCTTTCAGATTAAATAATATATGGATTCACTTTTAATTTCATTCAATACTTTATTTTTATAATAGAGTGTGCATTTTTATAATAATAAAATCTGTAAGTAAATTTTTAAGCAAAATAGGGTTCTTGATTAAATGTATTTTTTTATTTTTTAAATCTGTATTTTTTATATATATTTAAGCTTCTGTTTACATTTCTGTCTCACATTTTTTATAAATTTTATGAAAAGTTAGTCTTTTTTGAATAATCTATTTTTCTCCTTAAAAAGCATTTTAAATGTTTTGATTTTAACTTTGAAATGCTTTATAAAGAAAAATGACTTTTACAATTGCACTTTTCTTTTCCGAATAAAACTATATAATGAATGCATAAAGTAGATTTATTTTTGTTCTTAGAACTGTCATATAAACTAAAAACTTAAAAAAAATATAATATAATAAAATCAGAATGTAGGGAAGTTTCATTTTTCTTGTTTTTTCTATTATTTCTATAAAGATTTATTTTAAGCAAGCATTTCACAACTCATTGTTAAGTATACATAGAACATAAAACGGGCAATTTTTTTTACGTTTTTTGTTATCGGCTTATAAAACAGTTAAAAGATTAACGTGCCTAATTGTTATGGTCCTGAATGATACGGAGTTGAAAAGTTTGAAAATAATAGAATGATGCATATATATATAACTTCTGGTTTACTATGGTATGTATTTTATTTGTGTTTAAAATTATAATTTTTAGGTTGTTTAATAAAAAAAGTATAGATAAAAAAGAATAAAACAAAGAAATGATTTACAAATAATAACAATTGTAAAATGCAGAAATTACAGGAATAAATTATAGATATTTTATCGACTACTGAACAAATGGTAGAAACAATTCGCATGAATCAGATTATTTGATGCAGATTAATTTTTACTCGGGTAGTAAATACCTATTTTATACTTATTGAATACCTTTCAGCATGGCGATATTGTTGAATCAATTTACCTCAAAATGAATGAGATAAAATTCAAAGATTTTTCTTAACTCATACGTGAATAACAGACAGTTATGAATGTTTATTTAAATCACATGAAATGACAATTTGTAGAAAGAAAAATGAAATCCTAGTAAATAGAACAACAATCCCAATAACATATGCTTCGCGGAAACCAATAACAAATGGATTTTGCCTGAGGGAATTTGATTTCAGATAAGAAAATGGCATTGGATAATCATCAGAATATTGAATCGTACAATTCTTAATAAAACATAAAGAAGATTTAATGGAAGATTAAGAGAAATGCTTTTTTCAAAACACATGTTAATAGACGATGTTGCTAAATATAAACTACGATATTCTCATTTTTCCCTAAAGGGGTTCGTAGAAAAATATTATTTGAAAAATATTATATTATATATCTCACATAATTAATGTGATACTATGAGTAAACAGCGTCAAATACATAGTGTGATCCTCTGACGGCTGTAGGTTTCAGGGAATGGGATAACGTTTTTTATGGGGATATTTTATGATATACGATAGAATATGAGTATCGAAAATTTGTTACTGCGGTTACAGTGGTAAACAAAAAAAAAATTAATAGCTACTTCCAATTGTTTTATCGTAAGATGATTGTTTCAGTAACAAATATGCAAATAGTGCTAATAGAAAACTAGTCATAACTGCAGAGATGGTGGCCTGAATAAAGGAAAGCGCTATATATATATATATATTTATTTATTTAAGGTAGTCTGGGGTAATAACGCCAGGCGGAGTAATAACGCAAAGTGCTAATATTACGCATAATTATGAAATAATCTGGTAAATGACACCCATGTTTTCTGCGCAGAAGAGTTTTGAGTCATATAAATCCGAAAAAACAGCTTAAAAATAATTTGTTTTATTTGTACGCCTTATTGCTTTTGCAAGCAACTAAAATTAACGTTTGATCTAAAATTTGCGATATACGTTTTGTGATGTGAAGACGTTTTTGATACGATATACGTTTTGTGATTTGTAATGCATTTCATGTACTTTCAAAATGTTGTAGAACATTTTGGATATATTCTCGAGATAATTTGTAGTTTAAAATGTACTGTGCAATAAGTATAATGGGGCAATAACGCCAATCCTTGGCATCAATACCCCGGTTGATTCCCAACAGTGGCCGAACTACATCCTAAATACTGATTTTGATGAACACAGTTAAAAACGTGCAATGTTTCTAATAATTCTGTTTAAACGGTCCTTTTTAAGCAAAAAGTAGCTTAGAATCTGATATTCTTTTGTCTCCTCCCCCCCCCCTACACCACACTTTTCTTTCTTACACTTTCACAAAAAATTGAGTATTTTCAATAAATTAGGTTGCAATTTGTCAATTTCTAGAACTGTATTTTTAGAATTGGGCAATCTACATGCCATTATTCGATCTTTTTTTATAGTTTTGTTTGCATGGCGTTATTACCCGCATAGGTGGGTAATAAAGTCAAATAGCATTGGTCAAGAAATCACGCCATTACATTTTATGAATACATATTTGTTAAATTATATTTTTTATATAGATAGTCAATGAGTTGTTGTATCAAATCCTATATTTGTTTGAAAAATACAATTTAAAACAAAGCCTTGAAAATTCGTAGAATCTTAACGTGGCGTTATTACCCCAGGACACCTTATTTATTTATATACCCAATTTAGTTTTATGTACCGCCATTTCTGAATTCGTAGGTCAGAAGGGAGACCCGAATATACTTCAGTCACTTTCTGTCTTGGGGTATTTAAAGCTGAAGGCGCACTAAACATATCCGCATAATGAGTTTAAAATGCAAAACGCCATCAATTTAAAAAATATGGGTAAAATAATTTGTTCTTTATAAACTGTAAAAATGAATTATATTGGTTCATAAATTTCTATTTTTTTCACTTATACTTGTGAATAATTCGCTTTAATGTATATTGATTTTTCACAACAGGTATCATTCTGCAATTGTTGAAATTTTTTCTTATTAGCAATGACTCATTCCATATTTTTTTATCACCAATGGTCACGTGATTTCTTAAAACTATTATTTAATGAATCAAAACCAATGGTCACGTGATTTCTTAAAACTATTATTTAATGAATCAAAACCACAACGTAAGTATTTTAATCTGTACTTATTTGACACTTTATAAGTAAACATTATCTTAGTCAATGTATAGCTTTTTAAAGATAATATTAGATGTTTGAGTACGAAAAATCTGTACAGGTAATTAAACTCTACACTTTAATTCATTTTATACATTTAACGAAAAACTACAAACGTTTTTGATGCACCAATCTTTTACTTGAGATATTGTAATGATGAAAAATAATAATATCTCCAAATTGCATTGTAGTTTTAATTTCTGTCACACATTCTAAATAAATTTTAAAAGGCATGAAAAAAATAACTTTAAATAGATTCCAATTCATGTTTACATGTTAATTATAATTGTACGGCCGACTGCAATAACACAAACTGTAATTCCACATTACGGATAATTTCATTTCGATTTAGAATACTTATCGCTCAGACACAAGAAAACTGACACAACTCGGAAAAGCTCATTTTGCTATGGATTTCTGTTATAAACAGACCTTGCTGCACAAATTTTTTTTAAATGCATTTAACGAGAAATTCACTTTATTACGCTATATATGCTTTCGTAACTGTAGAACGGTGTAAATTATGAGGGGAGGTAAAATTACTTAGCACTCCAAGCTTTATATACTTCTTCATTCTTAAATGTTTTAAGATTTAATGCACGTTTTTTATGGATTTAGTGCTACAGTAAAAAACATGGGAATCGTCTTTTCCTATCCTGTAAAATTTACAGTAGCGATTAAGTGATATATTAATTACATCATTTTATAAAGTGCTCGTTGTCGTCTTCTTTATATACATATGTAACTTCTTCTGCTTAAATTTTGCCGATATTTTTCTACAAAAAAATTAAATTAAATAGTAAGTATTTTTATTCATTGGCGACATATAATCCCCAAATGTTATGAGTAATTTTCAAAATCCTAAACCTATTAACATGATTTTTGTTTGACATATGGTTACTTACTCAAGTTTATTTTATCTATTTATTTTGTTGTTGTTTTTTAATTAATAATATTAATTGAGATTGGAATTTTTTGCTTCCAAGATTTGGCATGTCTTCTTATTAACTAGTTATTTTACATGTACTTTTCAGAAAATCCTAGTCAAAATATTTATACAATATTATACAATCATTGTATAATATTTATAAATGTTATACAAGTATTAGTAATTTATTTTTTTAACTTAACTTAGTGTTGAAATAGTAAATTACGTGTCATAGTATTTTGTAATCATGCCTTTTACTTACAGTTTTTAAAATAAAATTTAACATTATAAGAAATATTGCGTTTTTTAAAGAAAAAAAACGCTGATGCGAGGATTTTTACGATAAAAGGAATAACTTAAAAGAATAATTAATGAATTGAAGCTTTAATCAGCGATAAAGTCACTATTGGATAGTAATGAAAAAGATTAATTATCAATATTACAAATTGTATTTTCATTAATGCATGACAAATAATTTATAATGCTTAGACCTTCAAACTTAATGCCAGATTATTTATCATTATTAGATAATGATATTTTAATAATTCTGACAATCAAAAGCTAAAGAAATTATTTCATCTACGAGTAATTAGGATTAAATGGTCGTACGGCTACAAAATACTTTTTTATATATACAATGAGCTTTTTTTGGACAATATTAACGTTCTTTTCTACCGATGTCACCATTAATAAAACAACTTAAACTGTTCTTTTTTATCACTATGTAATATTACATTATTTCGATAAAAGGTTTTTCTTTCATAGCTCATTTAAACATAGAAAATTTCTGAAGCAAAATCTCTTACTTGACCTTCTAGTAGATCGATAACATCGCTTAATGCAATATGACGAACCCATCGTTCTTGGAAATGAAACTAAAGGAAATAAAGGAAATGTGAAAGAAAAATGAAAAGAATTATATAATAAATTTTTGCTCAGATATTTTTTCTGATACGATTATATTCTTATTAATGCCTCCAAGAAAAACGTTTTTTTCTAAATAAATGATCACAAGAAAAATTATTAGTTATAATTTAAAAGTAACAACAATTTTTTTTTCGTTTTCACGTAATGGAATGCCCTATCTAAATTTCTGCAAAATATAAAATGATTATTTCAGTTTTTAAAAAATAATTTACTTATATAATAATTATAAGCAAGAAAATTCATTGTTGGTATTGTCATTATTTTTAATTTTTACTGAAAAATGTGGCATGCAAATAGTAAGAAATCATTCATTTTTTATTGCAACATATTTCTGTTATTTGAATATGATGTAATTAACTATATTTTGTAAACTTCGGATTAATTAAAATGACCATCTCTATATTTTAGGTTTTTTTGTAAAAAATAGTAACTTCTGAATTTCTTTGTATATTGGAATTTCTGAAAAGAGTCTGTATAGATATACAACGATCATGAGCTATAGAACCCAAAACCACCCCAAGATATAAATTTTATCTATCTAACGATTTAAATATATAACATTTTTTATGATCACACTAAATTTCATAATCCCATACAAATACTTTCCAAACTATGTAAGTCCAGGGGCAGAAAATCTCGATCATGTTGGTTAAAGGGCGAAATTGGGTAGAAAGGGGGAAATAAAGAGCATGTTTGTGAAAAAAAGGAAAATAAAAAATTTCGTAATTACATATCAAACCAGTTTATAGTCCAAAATATTGTATCACAGATTTTTATACAATGAAAATGGGCTAAAAGGACTTAAAAAATAGGATTTTAAGAAGGAAAAAATTCCTTACTTCCTCAATCCCGAACATATCAAATTTATTATAAATTGTATTAATCTTATCTAAGATTTTTTTTATTAACATAATTTAGATAGGACCAACTCATATAGTAAATACGTATACATAACTTTGTTAGTTTACAAGTTATTACATCGGCATTTATTCTTTATAATTTTTTTTTATTTACAAGTTTTTAGAAGTACCAAATTTTGCTGCAAAAATCGTACTGATATAATTTTAATAGTACTAGCTCTCAAAGAAAAATGAATTAAAAAAATTGTGAAAGTACCCAGAAAAAATTCTTAAACTGGGGTTATCTCTAATCTTGATTTGGTTTTTGTTTTATTTTTTATTAAAGGCAAAGATATTATTCATTCTGTGAAAACGGCTAAAAAAATATGTATGAAAGTCTTTTGATATCATTATTAAGGGCCTAAAGGGGAGAAAATAGTACTTTAAGAAGAAAAATAAATTCGTAGCTTTGTCGCTTTTCAAAATATAAAAATCAATTATATTTATAATAAACATTTTTAATTTTATCTACAATTTTTATGCGGACAATTCTGATTGGACCAAATTTTTCAAAAAAAAAGCTGGGGGAGAGGTGTGAAACAAGAAAAAATCACATTAACATTATTCTGGTAAAACCAACTGTTACACAAAAATGAAAATAAAAACTCGGTAAAAGTGGCCAAACAAAATAAATAAACTAAATTTATCTCTAATTTTGACTTAGTTTTTATTGGTGAAATTAGTAATTATCCGTGTACTTTTCTAATCTACCTGATCCTGTAGACTGTACCGGAATGAAATTTTTCACATTATTTTGGTTAAGAATGACACTTCAATTATTATTTTCGTTTCGATTTTTAGTCCGATATTTACAAGTTTTTTTTTTTTTTTAACTTGAATTTTCTATCCATTTTGCTCAAATCTCGCTGTTCTGTTTGAAGACACCTCCTATGATACAGTTGATCAAAAATTTTGGATTTGTTATTGGATGTGAAATTGATAAAAATACATGATATTTAATTTTTTCGGGAAGTGAATAGGAAGATTTTAAAATGCTGAAGAGTAAAAAAAAATAGTGAGCACATTTGGAAATGATTCTTTTTTAATTAGAATAACTCAAAATCGTTTAGAATTTACATAATGTAGACAAATGATTTGTGAGAGGCAGGCGAACGAGTTTTTTACGAAAGAGTATCTTGACGTATTTTCAATCCTCCTTCAGACATTATTACCTATGACAAGCAAAAACAGTTTACATTTACAAAATGCCTGTTTTACCGCATTTCATTCAGTCAGTTTGCATTATACGCATTTTTTTCGTATGTATAAATGCAAAGAGTTTTTTTTTCTGTTACTGTTGTTTCTACCAAAAGTTTCTAGTTTCGTTTAACTCATCCGCTGCCGATCACGCGCCAGCGCGTGATATGGCGCTAACGTTAAGGAGCCACTCACGCGCAGCGCGTGTTGTGGGGTGATTTCCAATAGCCAGTCATGAGTTGGCGTGGGAAAATCTTTCATTGATTCTTTGTTATAAAAAGTAAATCGGCTTCTGGGAAAAACCCACTTCTACAGTGCGGCAACAACTATCACCACATCTTCACGTAGCGGCAGTGAATGTGTTAAGCATTTTTTTTGACAAATGTGTGATGTGACGTAACGGATTAATTCAGTGTATATATTTTGTATAAAATGAAATGCTATGTTGGGTAGCCATGAAATGAGATAGCTTTGATTTCATTTAGAAACTATGTAATTTTTCACCTTTGAAGCAACATGTTTTTATTATTTAAGGGTATGTCTATGTGTTAATTATTTTGTTTTTAAATTTTTAACCCTTAAATATATATTGTATCATTTTCGATACCATAAGTGTTCCCGATTTATTGGGGGTTTTATTCACATATTCCGTATACTCACCAGAAATTTAAAAGAGCAATTTTCACTTTACTTAATGACAGACCATTCGTAATTAAATAAAGAAAAATTTAGTATTTAGATTTTTCTTGTATGAGTTCTGATTCTTTGAATTGCGCATTTTTTGGAACGCGTACTATCCTATGCATTTAAGGGTTAAAGTCTTTCATGTTTTCGACATTATGACGTTTGTAGTGAAGTTTGCATTTGTGATTTTAAATAAAAGCATGAAAAGCTGAACAGGGCTTCAATGTTTAATGAGCAGGTATTAACGGTTTCCTACACTCCACCATATTATCTTCTCCGTCATAAATTTAAGTTGTTTAACTTAGCGTGACAAATTTCCTCTCAATTTCAATTGAACTTAACTGTTGCAATTGAAAATTGCAAAATGAATTGTGAAATCTCGCTTCAGCTTTTTAAAAGCAACATGAACAATGGTTCGAAATGTTCGCTCGGTATCTCGCCATCTTATAACTCATATGAATAAAAAATTACAGATGTTTCTTTTTCCATAAAAATCTACTACAATGAGTAATTAAAACATACAATAATATTTTCCAAGTCATCGAAGATTCCAAAAAGCGTTCTTTTAACTTCCAAAACCTTAGAAAACAATTTGTTTTAGAAATATAAGGATTTACTTAGAAAACAAAATTAGCTGTCCGTTATTTACGGAAATGTTTCTGAGTAGCTTTTACATTCTTAAAAAAATCTGTTAAAAAGCAGAAAAAAAGGGACGTGCTTTGTTTCCAATAATAACAGCTTCTATAGTTCAATCAGTAAGGTGTCCTTCTGCTGTCAAGAAGTCTCGGGTTCAAACCCCAGGACGGCTAGATACAAATTGCGTAAAAATTAAATGATACATCAATTCAAATTTACTCGAAAAATTTATTTTTTTTTCAGGGCAATAAAGAATGGGTGATTCACTATCTTTGAGAGCTAAATTAAATTACTATGATTAAAAAATTATACAGTCTAGTAATCTTTTAATGATGTTAATTTACAAAATGTGTTGTAAATTTAAGGATTAACTTCTCCTTTATTAACATAATCTCGGTTTTTATAATCTCTGTTATTTTGCATTTGTGAGTATTAAACATTTTCATAAATTAAGAAACATAATTCATTTTTTTACATTATACTGGTGCGCTAAATGTCGTTTTAAATCAGCATTCATCTTGTTCTCGTTGAACAAAGGACATATTTTATTTTTATATTTATAAAATTGATAATTTGTTATTAATCTTCTAGTGTTTTAACACATTTTAATAATAGTGAGGAACATGGTCTAAATATTTCTAAAAAGTTTTCGATAAATAAATGGTGAAGGATGAAAAGGAAATTAAATTTGTTATTTGCAAACGCATAAAACAAGATTTCTTTTAAAATCAAGAATGTAACCGAATTAAATAATTTTTTCGAATTTTCCAAATACTATACAGTAATTATAATAACATATCCAGCAGCAGTTTAATATTAATTGGTACACTTACAAAACATTTATTATTAGTATTAAATCTAAAATAAATTACAATCATTATTCTGCAGCTAAAATCCTTATTCGATTTATCTTCTGGTGTAGTTTAAAATTTCCGTCTTTATTTCAATCAAAAATATTAAAAGAAGCTTGATCTTTTATTTAATTTATCAGAATGTATGTATTTCATTGCAACATTAAGGAACATTTTTTAATTATTTTTTTTAATACATTATATTCTAAAAATTTGAATAGCAATTATCTAAGTGATTTATAAAACATAGAAATATCATTCAAGGACTTTTTTCTCATAATTTTGTTGCATGATAAAACCCTCTTCTTTTTCTGTGATTAATTATGCATAATCTTAAAATATATTTAATAAAAGAAACTAATCCAAGAAAGATTTTTTTTATACGAAAGAGATAATTAGAAGAATATCTATCAAATTAATTTGTAAATTTATTTGAGAGCAATTATTATAAAAGGTATTAATTTATATTAATGAAAATAATTCAATTAATTGTACTGAGCATTCGATTAAAGTTAAAAGCGTTTGATACATTAAATACATAGTTCTCATTTGGAAAGCATTTTTTATTTATGTTTTTAAACATTCAATTTTTCATTGCAATTTTTCTTCTTTAATTTGGAATTAATTAAGTATAATTATGTAAAATTTTTGGATTATTAATCCTACGCGCATAAGTCGATTTAAGGAAGGAGTATTTTATTGACCTTGATCTGAGGTGAAATGCTGACGGTAAAATACTGACTTATTATTTATTATTAATATTTCATTATTTTAAAAAGGTTTGAAAAAATATTAGATCCAATACGTTGATTGAAAAAGTATAATTTATAAAGTCTCTTTTATCTTTGTTAGAAATTTTTCGTCCTTTTTTTCTTTATATTGTGCAGAGAATATCAGAGCTACACACAGTAAGACATGTAAAAAAAAAGCGAAAATGAGTTTTTTGATTTATTGGTGTATAAAACTGTTTCTAAATATAGCGGAATTCTAGAGAATTTTTTACTCCGACATATCAATTTAATAAAAAGCGTAACTTTGGATTTCAGACTTTCCAAACGTCAGCGTTATTTAATGCAACTATAAGTTAAATAAGTGTTGCCAGCTTGGTCTCCAATTTTTTACGGACATTAGTGATTTATACCAAGAATAATGAATAGTACATTATGTTTTATTGCTCTTTTCTCAAAATTTATGGTGTGGGTGTGAAATTTCGGATTAAACTCGAAGCAAAACTGACAACCCTGTGTTAAATCAGACAGATATCTTACTTTTTTCACCAAAGTGCGTGCTCCATATTCAGTATTCTAATGTTGCTCTGACATATAATACTATAATCCCTTCTCAGGAATTGATTAGTGTGTGGCTGCGTTAGGTATCATTGAAAAATTTATACAAATCTCCTGTTACAAATGTTCTATTACAAGTGTTTATATTTTTATTTTGTTGTTGTTGTTGTTATTGTTGTTGTTTTTTGTAGATAATTGTTATTTGGCTCAATATAAATGAAACAAAGGTGCAGCTTATAAAAGAATTTTCCCGTGTCTCTAAACGCAATTTCGACTAGTAAAAATCAGAATTGTGCTTTAAATATTGAAAATTTTGTAATGCTTTCAAAATATATTCACTAAAACGTTATTAATTTCCACTTACAATTATATTTTATTTTTCTTTTTACTACTATTTTCATTGAATATCGCCGATGTGTTCCGAACGAGGCTAAACTGCACTACTCTTCTTAAAGATGCCCTAAATAAATAGTTAATTTCTCCTGGTAAACAGTGGAATCAGTCTTCGTTTCAGTTTCATATCCTAGATTACTACAAATATGAAGAGCAACAGAACAAATGATTTTTTTTTCTTCAATGACGTAAATTAAAGCTTTTTAATCTCCATTATGACTAAAAATATGCGGATCCATGATAACGAAAATATATATGAATTATAACCAAAAAATAGGGTAGTTACCATTTTTTAAAAATCTTTGAGATATTGCCTAAAATACTTAGCCATCGAAGACATTTTAACGTCAATTTAATTTTAAAGTGAGATTTCATTTACATCCTACACTGTAGTGACAATGTATATTTTTTTTACTCGAGGATGTAATGGAAACTATGCGATTCTACGTGTCATCTCTCATAATAACTACGCAAATGCTGCATGACAATAGCATACACTCTCTAGCACATACTCTTTTGCCTATAGCATGCATCGTCTTTCATAGTTTTACGACTGAGCCCTCCCCTTATACCTATATCACAGAAACTAAAGACGAAGAGAATGTAAAGCATCAAAAAGGAAACATTGTTTATTGTAAAAAAGTCGCAAGCATATTTGATATATACTTAATATCATCAACAGAAATAAAATAATGATATTAATTTTATCTCAATTTTAAAGTAAGTTACTATTTTATTTCTGATACTGAATTTTAAGTAATGTTTTTATACGTATTTCGGAAAGACATGATTGCAAACGGTATGGTATTTATCTCTATCTAGTGAGAAAATAAATTGAATAAGTAAAATAAAATGTTTCGATTTTTTTTATATCAGAAAATGCATTAAGCTCAAAGCTATTTGAAAATGTCTTTTACACATGTAGTAGGTTTTATTAGGATAAAAAATAATAAATTGAAATGCGGTTTTAAAAAATTGTATTTAACAGAAAAACTTTTTTATGACTTTGTAAAAAATTGCTATAGTACAATATACATTTTTTTTCAACTAGCGAAATATAAACTAAATTCTGAAGACGTTGCCTTCAATGATACAAAGCCATATTTGCAAATAAATATATATTGGGTTTAAGATATTGAAAATGCATTAATAACACAATGAAATGATCATTTATAAAATAACATGTACGTATGTTTGATGATGCATATTTTTAGTTTCATTCTTAATTTGTTCAATTACGTTTTCGATTGTAGTTAAGGCAATTTTGATTTCTCTACGTTTTGCTGAATCGTGATTTGGAATTAGCTTTGATGTTTCCAGCCAATCATGATTTAGAATTTACTAGATTTTTGGAATGCATCAAATTGTCACGTTCAGTAAAAAATTAACATGGAACTAAAAAACTAAAGGAACTTTTTCAACGCATACAATTTGCAAATTAATTTAAATACGATTGATAAAACAATTTAATTAAAAAAACCATCTCGGAAAATAAAGCAATTGCGACAGCATTTTTGAAAACCAGAAAGTAGATATCAGTTTTAATATATTAAATGAAATCTCGTGGTATATAATATTTACTACGATTGCTGAATTTTTTGAGAATTTTGAAAACTTGCTATAACCAGAAAATAACATTGAAGAAAATTGCAAAAAACATTTGGCTGCATCATCGGTTTTCATTGCATAGAAATATTTTTCAATCCCAGAAATACGCTGTGAAATTAGTTGTTTTTGTGCATTGTAAGGATTTTTTGAAGCAGATTCATCAATTGATTGATAGACATAAATATGTATTTAAAAATTTTAAAGGGGGAATTTTGAAATTCTCTTCGCCGTGTATATGATGAATTGAGTTTCAAAACTCTCCCTATTCAGAAGAAAAAATGAAGCCTATCGTGAAAAATCTGTGGCGAACTGCATTTGTATGCATTGTAAGAATTTTTATGCTGGGAGCAAACTATAAAACTAGCTTTTTTCAAATTGAATTATTTTTTCATTGCATGTTCACCAAGGGAATTTATTGATAGACAGTCTATTCTATTTTTCTTTAAAATGATTTTCCAAACTTTACCATTTTCTTTTTTTCCATTGAGTTTCATATCCAGATCGGTTGACTTTGTGACAATTAAAGTTGTTTTAGTACATTTGGCCATTTCATATCGGCGAAAACATTTTTCTCAATTCAGATAGTGTCTTTGGTGACTCCACATATAAAATTAAAACGTTTGATGAATGGAATTAGGAACCCGTTTGACTCTAAATACGCAGTAGCCGTATCCAATCAACATACGGGAACTATAACAAAAGCTTCTACAAGAAATTTTTCAGCTGCACCTAAAGTTGAGTAATATCGCTGTATGTAATGCTTCGTTATGTATTTATTATTATTATTATCATCATGAATTATCAAACTTTTTAATGCTAGAATGCACAAAATTGTTGCCTTTTAACAAAAGAATATTTCGTGAGCAGCAATTCAAAATTTACTTGAAAGTTAATGGAATCACTGCTGCGAAATTAATATTCATGTAATTTTGAGTGGCAAAATTGTGCTACGTTTATATTTTAAATCTAAAAATATACAATTATGTTAAAGTAAAGTAGAGAACTTAAAAAATTAAATTATAAATTTCATGCCAAATATTTCATTTTGATACTTGCCATCTACTCTTTTACAAAACAAAATCTATCTGCATGAAAAGCTTTACACAATATGTAATAATTCGATATCATTTTGTTAATTATTATGATAAAAAATATTAATAAAATTATATTTGCATAAAAAATAATAACTAAAATATGACAAATATTCACGTGTGAAAACATTTTATTTAAAAAATAATAATTTTTGTTTTTTGTTTGTGCATTCTCTACATAAATCTACTTCTGACACAATTAAATTTTGGCAGTCGTTTCATATAAATTTTCTATAGCAAAACTGCATGAAATTCAAAAATGTATTTTATGCAAAAACTTCTTGCGCTTTAATTCAAATTAGATTATACCTTATGTTTTAGAAAATGTGAATGTATTATTCTTGTATGCAGTTTGCAATTTTCTAATAAAGATACAAATGTATCTATTTGTTTTGAGAAAATTAAATAAAGTTTCCAAAATACAAAAATTTGCAACAGAATGTTGCCATATCTCACATTTAAAGAAATGCTTTTAAGCTTTCAGATTAAATAAAATACGGATTTATTTTCAATTTCATTCAATACTCCATTTTCATAATAACGTAAATTGCATTTTTTATAATAATAAAATCTGTAAGTAAATGTTTCTTTAAAGCAAAATAAGATGCTTTCTTAAATCTATTTTTCATTTAATAAATATGTATTTTTTATATTTAATGTTCTGTTTCCATTTCTGTTTCACATATTTTTAAACATTTTATTAAGATTAACTTGTTGGAGTAATCTTTTTTGTGCCTTAAAAAGCATGTTAAATGTTTTGATTTTAACTTTAAAATACTTTACAAAGAAAAATATCTTTTATGGTTATTACACTATTACAGTAGAACCCCGCAAATCCGGACCCCGTAAATCCGGATCTCCGGATAATCCGGATCGGTTTAGTCAAGCGATTGAGAAACGATTTGGTTAATTTCCACAGCATAAAATTGTTTCATCATCGTATTCTGAATAAAAAAAACTTTTTCTCAGATCTTTTCGGAAGAATACCTTAAGCTTTCTTATTTAAACTCTTATTTAAACTACACCCAACAAACTACTTATGCTCAAGTGGGTAAGCGTGACCGTACGGCTCACAAAAGGTATAGAAAACTGGCACAGCAAAAAATTACAAACTTTTTTATTACAAAGTAAACATTTTTACTGTCTGTAAATAATCAATAAGTTAAACATAAAGGTGATTTTCTGTGCATATGTTTTATTTTATTTCATTTTTTCTTATTCTCCGGATAATCCGGATTTTCGATAATCCGGATTGGGTCTGGTCCCAATTAATCCGAATTATCGGGGTTCTACTGTACTTTTCTTTTCTGAATAAGGACTTTCTCCGTTAAAAAGAAAGTATATAATGGATGCTTCAAGTATATTTATTTTGGCTTTTAGAAATATCTGACAAACTAAAAACTTTAAAAATATACGATACAATCACAAGGAAAGAAAATTTTATTTTTCGTATTATTTCTATTATTTGTATTAAGAATCTTTAAGTATGCATTTCACATCTCATTATTAACGGTACATGGAACGTAAAATGGTTCAAAATTTTAAGTTTTTAACTATCAGATTAAAAAATAGAGCTAAACGATTAATGAGCTAATGAATTTATAAAATAAAATAAATAATTCTGATGTTAAAAAATTCTTAAATAATATGTTTTAAACACTGCTTGTATATATATATATATATATATATATATATATATATATATATATATATATATATATATATATATATATATATATATATATATATATATATATAATAAAATTGTAGTATCAATATATATATATATATATGTATATATATATATATACATATATATATATATATATATATGCATTTTTTTTACTTTTGTTTTTGAAATGCTTTTTCTGCGGCTTAATACACATTTCTGAAGTTTTGCATTAGTGGAACAATTAATATTTCTAAAATTTTGTAGCTAATTTTTTTTTCTTTAAAACTATGTAACATTGCAATTTTGAAACAAAAAAAGGAGAAATAAGTTTTTGAATTTTTTAGAAATTTCAAAGTTTTTCGATAAAATATATATTTTTTTAAGGCAAAACAAAAATTACAAAGCATGTTTTCTGATACCACAATAAATTCTAAGGTGTTATATTGAACAGTGTGCACCGAAGTGTACCGAAAAGACATATTATTAAAAAATACATAAAAAGTTAACGAGTTCTTGAAAAATTTGTAATGCATGAAATTAATTTTTTTGTATTTATATATGGGTTATAATGCGGATATTTACTGGAAAACAAACAAAAAAAATTAAATTTTATCTAGGCAAGTTACATACATTAAATTAAACATTTTAAAATTTGTTTTGTTTTATTTATCCAGATGTACCATGCGACCTTAAGGAATGAAACTGACATCGTTTAGTAATAATAAAAATTCAACATTATTACTTATTAAACATGGAAAACCGCTTACTGAATGATGAGGTCCTAATTAAATTTCATGTTAAAAATGTTATCTGGTGCATTATTCCAGTGATAGTACGCTTCAAAGACTTACAAGACCAGACCAACCTTTTACCAGAATGTTTCCAAGGAAATATTGGGCTTACTTTTATGAAAAAAGTATGTATCATTAGATAAAGCTATCAGTACTCTGCGAAGTACTTAGTTGTAAAAGACATGAACTTTCCTAAATCTCCTGATGCGTACGAACACTCTATTTGTAACAAAACCACGAATCAATATAAAACGCCCCAAAAAATGCAATCACTAATTCAAATGAAACGTTGAGATTTATACAACAGATCTTTCGCATACTGTTACGCTTTATCTTATATCTACATTTTATCAAAGGAGACATATGACTTTCACATCTATGATGATACGAAAATTTCGCATGTCACACGATATATAAAAGTACTGTATTACAAAAATATGGAGATACAAAAAAAAAAGTTTCTATAATCTGAATTTATGGTATTTCAAAAACCATTTAAAAATTCACATCTAATTTTGTGCGTTAAAACTCAGCTTGATAGTTTTCTTGTAACTTCATTTTTATACCTTTAAATTAATTGTTATTAATTTTTTTTTATTTATTTATTGTAAATGAATATTTTTCACTGTGATATTATACCAATTATAGCTATACGTACATACAATAGAACATTTTTTTCCAGAATGGAATGCACTTGAAGATGTTTTTGCTCCTGACCTTTTTTTGTCTAAAATTTTTAAATGGAACTGCGTGCTTCATAGTTGTTTGGAATGAATTCATTACACGAATTCTCACTGTATCTAACTTTAAAAATGTAATATTTGGCGCTATTATGCACATATAATTAAACTGTATAAAGGCTTGAGTAAATTCATCGGTTAACTTTTAAATTAAAATTTTTTAATATTTTTTTAACCAAAGAACACATTATGGGTCAAAGAAGCATTATATTTTAAAACAAAATAGTTATGCGAGAAACTGCTATAGTAATATTTTTCCTATGATAAATCATGTGCATTTGAAATTGTAGACACGTACGAGTTTACTTTTGCTTTAATACTGAATTCAATTTTGATAATTGAATGATCTCAAGGTAAATCACAATGCCCAGTTTTTTTATACCAGTGGACTAACAGTATAACGGTCTTCAGATTGACTACTACTAATAACTTCGACTCATATCCCATTTCGTTTTGTATTTTTTTTTATGCTTTCTTAGCAAGATATGATGTGATATGATGACTTCCATTGTCTGCGGTGATGCATCTAGAAAAGTTTCGCGGCATCATTAATCAGGCCAATAATTCTCTTCAAACAGTCATTAAAAATTGCTCGATTACAGTATAAGAAGTTTCAAAATATCTAGTCATTTCTGTCGTAGAACGCCCTTCAAATCATTATTTTGGTGTTTTTTAATCATAATTTGAAAACTACTTATAAAAATATTTATTTTTTTATTTTTATAAAGCAGGACTTAATGAATCTAAATCCATAAAAAATTGTAGGTTGCAATTCATATTAATTAATAATATTAATATTAATTTCATCATTCGTAATCCATATTATTTTTTTTAATTTTACATTCAATATATTTGTATTTGAAATTTTTAGTATTACAACCACACAAAAATAATCCGTTAGGATTATAATTTCAGGAGTTATTAAAAACTATATAAAAATGCGATATAACATCAGAAGCACAAAATTTTAAATGTTTATTATTCAGAAACCTATCATTCAATTGACTTAAAATTTGATGACTATGCATAGTTTGAAACGAAGATTTGATTTTTTTTTTTTAATTTGTGCATTGACATTAAAAAAAATTCAACTTAGGATTTCTTTTAATATGTAGATACCCCCCTAAGTAAATATTATATACGTAATTTAAAATTAGAGTTTATTTTCATTCGTTTGGTACCAGTAACATTTTTCTTATATATTTTGATGAGGGATAATAGGGGGTATTTACTACTTTTTTCCAAGACTGTGCTATACTAATTGCTAATGGCTTTAGTATTATCCGTAAGATGATTTCCGGTTTACTATGATATATTTTATTCATATATAAATTAATATTTTTGGTTGTTTAACAATTAAAAAATATGTATAACAAAGCATAAAAAAGAAATGAATTTCAAAAACAATCCCCCAGAAAATAACAATTGCAAAATGCAGAAATCACCAAAAAAAATTATAAATATTTTGTGGACTACAAAAGAAATGCTACAAGCAATTCACGTACTGAAGATTATTTGAAGTAGATTAATTTTAAATGTGTATTAAATACATGATTTTACACTTATTAAATACCTTTCAGCAAGGCGATATAAATGAACCTATTTACCATAAAATGACTGGAATAAAATTTGCAGATTTTCGTTACACATACGCGAGTAACAGAGAGCTACGAATGGTTATTTAAATTAAGAGAAGCAAGAATTGGTAGAAAGAAAAATCAAATCCTAGTAAATAGAATAATATTCCGAATAATATTTGCTTCGCGGAAACCAATAACAAATAAATTTTGCATGTGAAAATTAGATTTCAGATAAGGAAATGTCATTTGATAAACATCAAAAATATTGAATTGCACAATTCTTAATAAAACATAAAGCAGATTTAATGGAAGATTGCGAGAAATGCTGTTTTCAAATCTCATGTTAATATATGATGTTTCTAAATATAAAAAACTATAGTCTTATTTTTTTCGTGAAAAAGATTCATAGTATAATTTTATTTTAAATTTTTATAATATATATCTCACAACTTAATGGGACAATACTCTCACGTACTTAATATGTACCTTGTGTTGAACACATAGTGTCATTTTTCTGCTGGCTGTAGGTTTAAACAAAAGGGATGATACTTGGAATAGGGATATTTTATAAATATGATAGTAAAGGTACATCAAAGTTTTATTGTTACGGTTACTTTGATAAAATAAGAAAGTTTTTAAATGGAAGCATCCAATTATTTTACCATAAGATGCTTGTCACAGTAAAAAAAACTGCAAATAGTGCTGTTAGGAAACCAATAAAAACTTATAAAACTCATAACGATCGAGATGGTGAACCGAAAAAAGATTATTATAAGTGCTACAATAAGAAAATGCGGCCAAATTTATTCACCGCCATTTCAGATTTCATGTGTCAAAGGGGCACTTTAATACACTTCAGTCAGTTTCAATCTTGGGTTTTTCAAATTCTATGTGCAGTCATCAAATCTACTTAATGTGTTTAAAATAAAAAATGAGTCAGAATCACGACGTATGAATTTCAATTTTTACTTATTTGAGACTCTATAAGTAAACATTATCTTATTTGATACACAGCCTTTTTAAAGATTATATTAGATAATTAACATGAAAATTCTTTACAGATCATTAAAATGCATACTTTTATGCATCTTATCATTTAACGATAAACGATAAACTTACTTGATAGATCAAGCTGTTAATTGAGTTTTTGATAATGATAAAAAATATAATTTCTCCAAATTGCACTGTAATTTTAATTTCTGTCAAACATTGAAAAAAAATCAGAATGCTTGAAAAAAATAATTTACATTCCTTCTTTATTTTAAGCAGACTCCAATTAATGTTTATAGGGTTAGCAAAATTGCTCGCCCGACTACATTAACACAAGCCGTAATTCCACATTACAGATAGATTCATGTAGGTTTGGAATACTTATCGCTCAGTTGCAAGAAAACTGACCCAACTCGAAAAAACTCATTTTGCTATGCATTTAACTTATAGATTTGTTATAATTAGACCTTGCTGCAAAAAAGTTTCATAAATGCAATTATCGAAAAAATCCCTTTATCACTCTGTATATCCTTTCATGACCACATAATGGCGCAAATTATTAGACAAGGTAGATATACTCAACTATCCTAAAATTATCTATTTACTCACTCTTATACAGGGTGAGTCATAAATATCGAAACAATGGGCTATATCCTTAAGTATTGCCCCTAGACCAATACTTCCAATTGCAAAGCTTTTTCAAAAAAAAGGGGTAAATTTTTTGATAAGATAAATTGCAACTTCATGGGGGGTCTATTTTTAAAAATACGAAAATTAAATTTTTATACGGCTCCCAGAGGATAAAACTTTCAATTAGAAAAATTTTCCTTATCCATTCCTGAATCGAACAAAAAAAAAAAAAAAAAAAAAAAAAAAAATCATCTCGGTATCTACAAATCTCTGAAAGATATCAAAATTCAAATTTTTCCAAAATTCGTGACTTACACCACTTAAGCATACCTCTGAGTGCAGCGATATTAGTTCATTTGAAATACAATTTAGGGATCGACCATTAATTTACGCATTATTAAATGTCGGTCCAAGACAATACTTTAACTTTTGGATATAAAATAAAAGCGTATAGGTTTTTGCTTTAAACTACCTTAAAATATGCTAGATGTCTGCAACATCTTGAGCTTGGCGCCAGGCTCGTAACTGGCATGACCCATTGGCCGGGCTTTCTTATTAAAAACTTATTAAAAGTGTTATTAAATTAAGTGATATTAAGTAAACTCTCATTAAATGCGTCTTTAAAACTTATTGCCACAGGCAATAAGTTTACTAAAATAGCAATAGCGATAATGACACTTCTATTAACTGAATCATACGGAATATATTTTAATGTTAATGTATATTTTAATATTAATGCAAATATATTTTAATAAATTACACAGAAATATTTTCAAAAATCTAGTTTTTACTAATCAGCTTCAAAATTTATGCGGTTTTAAACCTATTTTTACTTTTTTCTATCTTTACAAGAGAAAAGTTTTGGATTCATGAAAATTTTGAATTCCGGTTTTTGACGGATTCAGACGTTTTAGGCTCAGAGATTCCCAAAAACATGTTTTTAAAAAATGTCTGTCTGTGAGTCACTGCACCTGTATCTCTGTATTTGACATAAATTTTGTGAGCGCACTATCTCAAGAACTAATCCACGGAATTTAATAAAAAAATATATTTACTTAGTCCTTGATATAATTTGGTGCTGATTAGTTTTTGGTGTGAATCGCTTAACAGGTGACCCTACTGTACAGGCTTTTGTGCGATTTCCGCGATAGCTGTATCTCCAAAATTAATTTAAGGAATATCTTTAATCTTCAGCCCTACCTTAAGAACTAATGCAGGAATTTTCAAAAAAAGTCAGATTCAGTTACTTCTTGACATGAATTGGTTTTGTTTACGTTTTTGTATCAATCATCCTTCAGGTGGCGCTGTTATAATGAATTTCATATAATTTACACGATTTCAGTGATATCAAGTACTAATGCACGGAATTTCGTACATTTAGAGTCCTCCGACTGCTACACCCGAGTAGTTTATTCATTCCGAACGGCATTTAAAAAAACAAAAATATTTATTCGATGTTAAAGTCTAAGAGTATAACGTTTCTGTTGCGTATTTTTTTTCTTTTCTTTTCTTTTTTTTTTTTTTTTTTTTTTTTTTGTTATTATTATTATTATTATTATTTTTTTTTTTTTTTGCTAAGCTCCCAATAATATTTCGTTATAAATGTATTTAATTGATCAAGGTTTAATGCGTTCGAACGAAACATTTTTTAAGAAATTCAATTGAATAATTTCAACTTAACACGTTTAAATTAAATATGCCAAAGATTCATTAAACACCTGTTCTTGTTTTAAAGTGGATAATTGATTCGCAAGTTAAACAAAATTTAAAATGTATTTGTAGTTGAACTGAAAACTGTATGTTAAATTCTAAAAAATGAAAAAAAAGCAGCGGCCTTTAAGTCCGCTCACACCTTTTTTTTTTTTTTTTTTTTTTTTTTTTTTTTTTTTTTTAATGCCCGCCAATTATCTACAATAGGTATTTAGGCCATGAGGGGAAGAGTGCCCTCCGCGAGGGTCTTTTTAATTAAACCTAACCCGTATTTACGGAAGAAAATCCAGGGTTCGAAGAAAACCACGGAAAACTTCGGACAGTTTGGCCGACGCTCGCGATTTGGTTCGAACCCAGCATCTGCCGTCTACCAGTTTGGTTGCACGTAATTAGAGGCACCTTTTATGTATCGTGTAACAACAACTATAACCAGAAAATATGAAGTTGACAGGGATAAAACAATAAAAAATATTGAAAACGGCGCGATAAAAAAATGAGGTTTAAATCAACTGACGCATTTAAATAGTAATTAAAGAAGGCGAGAATGGCAAAACTTAAAATCTGAAATCAAAACTATACAAGATGGAGTTAATCCCCTAGAAACTTTTAAAAAGCAATAAAAAGCATTTAAAAGTTAGGAGCCCATCTTTAATTAAAACTATATGCAGTTTTCTGCATCAGATGTTTTTATTTCAGTATTTCTCATTTTTAAACTGACATAAGTCAATAACCGTCATTTATGGTAACAGTTCCGCGAATTCCATAGTTTTTTAACACCTAAAAAATGCCCAAAGCGGCGAAAGAAGTTTTCATCACAGAAAATTTACTTTTAAAAATATGATTTGAATCTTTTTTTTTTAAATTGCTATTTTAAATGCTTTTATAAAAAAAATGTTATTTAAAATGGTGAATCAACATTGAAAATTACACATTATAATTTAATCAAAAGAAAAAAATTCAACGCGACAAATAATATTTTGAGTTATGACAATTTTAATTTACTCTAATTTTTTTTAATTTTATTAAGAAAGCTTATGATGTGGCAATGCTTACAAATTATGTAGTTAACCATCACAAAACATTCCAAATTCTAACTCTATAAATAAATAAATAAAATAAATGTTTTCTGGGCTTCATTGTTTTTTTCAATTACACGCATTTCAATTTGTGTCTGATCCCTTGAAACCTCACGATTTATTAAAATTGTCATAACTCTCTGAGTTTTGAAGATATAAAGATGAAATTTTTTTTGTCCAATTCAAGAATGGATAAGGAAAATTTTTCTAATAGGAAGTTTTACCCTTTGGGAGCCGTATAAAAATTTAATTTTCGTATTTTTTAAAATATACCCACCATGGAGTTGCAACTTATCTTATCAAACAATTTACCATTTTTGATGAAAGTTTGCAATTAGAAGTATGGGCAATATTTAAGAAAATAGCCTATCGTTTCGATATTTATGACTCATACTGTATGTTTTATGAGTTTATGCACGTTTTACTGATTTGGTAAACATTAAAAACCTGCTAATTTTCTTTTCCTATCCTGTAAACTGTACATTTGCGATTAAGTTGTACATTGATTATGTCGTCTTGATTAATTTTCTTATCTTCCTCTTTCAGCACACGTATAATTCTCCCTAATTAAATTTTGCCGATGTTTTTCAAAAATAAATAAATAAATAAATAAAATAAAATATTAAGCACTTTTATTGGTTGGCGACACATAAATGAATTATTTTTTTGACATATCTTAAAGTATTATGCATAATTTGAAAAAGCTATTAACATGATTTGTTGTTCGGCGCATGTTTATTTTCTTAAGCTTATATTATCTATTTTTTTCGTTTAATTATTTACATTAATCAAGATTGATTTTTTTCTTCCAAGTTTAAACATGTACTCTTATGAAATAATTAGCTTACATGTATTTTTCAAGTAATCCAGGTCTTTTTATTCTAAATATTTACGCAATATATTTTTAGTCCTCTATTTTTTTAATCTATCATAGTGTTGACATAATAAATTATGTGCCATAGTACATTTTAAGCATATCTATTATATAAATTTGTTAAAAAAGAATTTAACATATTATGCCATAATTCCCATTTTTAAAGAAAAAAAACTGACATAAAATTTTTTATGACAAAAGTGAATAATTTAAATTAATTATTAATGAACAGGAGCTTTAATCTGCGATAAAAGCCAGTTTTAGAAACTACTAAAAAAATAATCATCTATATTAAAATTGTACTTTCATTAATGCATGTGAAATTATTTATAATGTTTTGACCTTTCAAACTTAGAGCCAATTTCTTTTATTATTATTAGATATTGATATTTTAATAATTGTGATAGTCAAAAGCACAAGAAAGTATTTGATCGACGATTAATTATAATTAAATGGTCTTACAGCTAAAAAATCCTTTTTGTTAATACAATGAAGCTTTTTTACACAAAATTAATACTCTTTGACGCTGATATCACCATTAATAAAACCCTCAAGATATTTTTTATCACTCTGTAATCTTATATTATTTCGATAAAATGTTTTTCTTTCGTTGCCCATTTATTAAATATAGAAAATTTCTAAAGCAAAATCTCTTACTTAACCACCAACTGGATCGATAATGTCGATTAATACAAGATTATGAGCAGTAATAAAAAGGTCATAATCTCAGCAAAAATATAATTTTTTGCTGAGATATTTTTTCTGTGTTAGTTTAATTCTTATTAATCCTTTCAATAAAAATGTTAGGTCCGGATTTTTTTCCAATCATCAGAAGTAAATTTATTGGATTTTATAACTAAAAGTAACTAAGTATTTAAAAAATATTCCAAATGGATTGACCTGTCTGGATTTCTGCAATAAACAGTATTATTTTAATCTGTAATGAAATTAATTTGCTTACATTAAAACTATATAAACAAGAAATATCATTCCTTGTATTGTCTTTATTTTTTTATATTTTAAACTAATTACACAAAAACAGTTTACGCAAATCTTAAAATTAATTTATTTGTGTTATTTCAACATTTTTTCTTATGTGTATATATGATAACTAGCAAAAGTCATACTTTGTTTGGATTCCCGAAGCACTATTTCGTTAGGTAAATATTTAAAAGTAACAATATTTTGTTCATATTATTTTTGCATCTTTATTAAGCAAAAGTTTATTTTGTGTTTTGGTGCGTTTCAATAAAATTTTAGGGTTTTTTTCCAATTACCACAAGTAAATTTATCGGATTTAGTTAAAAGTAACTAAATATTAAAAAAAAAAATCCATACGGATTGCCTTTTCTGGATTTCTGCAATATATAATATTATTTTAATCTTTAAAAAAATTAATTTGCTTACATGAAACAATATAAACAAGAAATATCATCCCTTGTATCGTCATTATTTTTTCATATTTTAAACTAATTACGCAAAAACAGGGTACGGAAATCGTAAAAAGTAATTTATTCCTGTTATTTAAACATAATTCTCTTACGTATATTCATAATATCTAGCAAAATTCATTTTTTGTTGGGATTCCCAAGTATTATTTCATTAGATAAATATTTGAAAGTAACAATACTTTTTAAATATTATTTTTGCATCTTTAATTAGCAAAAAGTTCTTTTTTATGTTTTAATTTCATCAATGTCCATTCAGCAATATCACATAACAGTCTAGGCATTAAGTGCTCAAAAAGGACAAATAAATGCAAGTTTTGGTGTAGTTTTTATTTTTGATTCCCTTTATGTTTTTTGGGTCGCTGAACACGACTCTGGCATTATCCAACAAAATTTCTCCCCGAAAATACGTTTTTTTGGCAAAAAACTTGGCCTTTTTTTTTTCATTTTTTCTAAATAACTTAAAAATTATGCATTTTATATACAAGTCATCGGTACATAAATTAAAGAGCACAAAATTTCCTACACATTATGTACTAAAAGGTTTTTCTCTGATCAATAGTTTAGCCGTGAGAGAGCCGCAAAAATGGGTGTGAAAAGCGAAAAATTCCGAAAAACGTGAATTACAGCATCGTACGTCGATGAACATGAAAAACAACAATTTTACGTAAATTTTCCCTACTTAATAATAATAAATATATTATTATTGACTATATTTTATGAATCTGAAGTGTTTGTTTCTTTCATAACTAAGAAATAAATAAAAATGAGCTTATCTCAGATAAAAATCTTCATTTGCTATTATAAAATAATAATAGTAATAAATTCTTAATTTGACTTTTAAATAATGTAAATAAAATAATTAAAACAGGATTTAGCTGATAACAACTGACACGCACTCCACTTCTTAAAGTTTCAGTTTTATCCTAAACAGACTTTTTGGGAGGAGGGGGCATCACATCAGTTAACACAGACGAAAATTAAGGCAATGTTCGTCCTTGAAACACAGCTGTACGAATCCCATCTGCACTTTCCCCCTTGATTGAAGGGGTGCAAGTGTGAAATAACATTAGCCAAGCGCCCACCCCCGCTTCCCATGTCCATGTTCAGTGGACTACTAACCCCCTCCCCTTCCTTACCAGTCACTCCTCTGTTAGAAATATGCGTCGCACAGATCACTAGCTTATCAAGAGGACACATTCCATTTCATTTTCCATATGCAACTGCTTACTTATAATTTAGTAATTCACTGTTTGTGTCTTCGTGAATATAGTGAACATCTAAAGTGATTGTGCGCGATGTCGCTGTGCTTTATTTGTGACTCTCCTTTCGAAGAGGGGCCTTCAGTGAAAGTTAGTCAAAGTATTGCAGCGTTAATCAAGGCAAGTACAGAAAGAAAGGATGGAAAGGCAGTTTTTCTAAAGGGAAATACCTCAGTAGATGTGCATATTAAGTGTAGAAAAGCATGCGTAAATGAACGGATGATTACTGCTTGTGTGAAGAAGGTTGAGGAAATGTCATGGAAATGATACGTCTAACCTCAGAAACGCAAACAAAATTGGATGAAATTCTGTGCAATTTAGACAAATCAGTGATTCTTGCTTCTGATTCTAACGAATGTTGCGAAATCAGGGAAAAAGTGGACCATTAATTACTGCTATTGAAACAACGTGGCTCTACGGCTGAACCCTGGGTGCAGTAGATCCATCTAATGACTTTTGTAACAATATTCATCTTATCTGAAAGAATAGGCAACTGGGACTAACACCGTCAGACTATTTGGCAAATGCTGCCATATTTTCATGCATCAGGCCACTATGCTTGTGCGAAATGCGCTCACTCATACCTACAAGATATGTTGAACTTGAAGCAAACAATGCCCGCCGAATAATATGAAAAATTTACCAATCAGGGTTTCTTTACAATACAACGATCAACTAAGTTCTGGTGTGGAACCTGGACGGATATGGTCATTGAACAGTATCTCATGTAGAACATGAAACTACAAGGCGGTCTCACACACGGTCGTGGGATAGGAGAAGGTGTATTAGTAAGGTGGAAAAAGGGAATGACGTGTATGCAGCATATTTCTGAACAGATCGAAAATTACTGTGGTGTTCAATTTCACTATTCAGAACAGCCTGTAAGCCTGAAAGATTCGACAGATGTAAGAGACAATATGGACGGTATCAAAATGTGCAAATGGTTACTGCAGCATTTCCCTTTCCTTTTGTTTTTTAAGTAAATGTACTTAAAATGTGCATAATTATTTATAATTAAATAATAATTCATAATGAGTCGACGTTTTTATTGTTAGTAACTTCAATGTAAAATATAGTCGATCATAATTTCTTCAATATCATTTAAATTCAATCATTGCGAAAAATGGACAGTTTTCATGTTAAATCTATGCACAGTGCCATTATTCCTACTTTTCGAATTTTTTTTTACTTTCAAATCCCCATTTTGAATTTTGAAAACTTTAAGAACTGGAATCCGTGTCAGCTTTTATAAGTTAAAACCTGTTTTAGTTATTTTATTAACATTATTTAAAAGTCAAATAGCAAATGAAAATTTTGATACAAATATCCACGTTTTTATTTATTTTTTAGTTATAAAAGAAACAATGAACATCAGATTAATAAAATATAGTCAATAATAATATGTTTAGTATTATAACGTGCTTTACACATCCATTTTTGCGGCTATTTTTGCGGAAAAATTGGATGTTTTAAAGTGCTTTTATTTTATTATTTATTTATTTATTGTAATTCGTTTATATGGGCGTGTATTTTAAAAACAATTTAATATTAAATGAATTAAACAAATACTTTAGCGAATTAGCTAAAGCAAATGAATTGGTTTTCCTTCTTAATTTAAAAATCAGTAAATATTTAATGAAATAATTTTATTTTTAGGCTAATTGCGAAAATAATAATTTTTTTATTATGAATTATAATGTAATTACATGCGTTGTGTTAATTTTATAAAATATATATTTTTGACATGGAAGTACTTACTTTAATAAATTATGGGTCGGTAATTAATATTTTTTACTTAGAATAAAAATTCATTTTATGTCGTTTACTGATACGGTAAAACATATTTTTTATTATTGTGTTAGAATAATAATTTGTTATTTATAGACATTTTTTAATTTAAAAATTAAATATATATATATATTATTTTTTATTATTTTTTATTTTTTTTTTATTTTTTGTAGTGAGTTTTTTAAATAGGGAATATTTCTGAATCTTTCTTGCAAAAAAATATAAATAAATAAATAAATAAATAAACGAATTTTAGAGGTTTTTCTGACAATATAATTTTTTTAGGAATTATAATGTAATTAAATGTGTTAATTTAAGAAATATATATTTGTAAAAAGGAAAAATTAATTTTATAAAATAAGAATATAATATTGTGTTAGAATAATAATTTGTTATTTATAAACATTTTTTAATTTAAAAATTAAATAAAAATAATATATATATATATAGGTAGTGAGTTTTTTAAATGGGGAATATTTCTGAATCTTTCTTGCAATTTAAAAAAAAATAAACGAATTTTAGAAGTTTTTCTGATAATATAATTTTTTTAGGAATTATAATGTAATTAAATGTGTTAATTTAAGAAATATATAATTGTAAAAAGGAAAAATTTATTTTATAAAATAAGAATATAATATTGTGTTAGAATAATTATATATATATATATATATATATATTTGTAGTGAGTTTTTTAAATGGGGAATATTTCTGAATCTTTCTTGCAAATTAAAAAAAAATAAACGAATTTTAGAGGTTTTTCTGATAATATAATTTTTTTAGGTATTATAATGTAATTAAATGTGTTAATTTAAGAAATATATAATTGTAAAAAGGAAAAATTAATTTTATAAAATAAGAATATAATATTGTGTTAGAATAATTATATATATATATATATATATATATTTATTTTTTTTTGTAGTGAGTTTTTTAAATGGGGAATATTTCTGAATCTTTCTTGCAAATTAAAAAAAAAATAAACGAATTTTAGAGGTTTTTCTGATAATATAATTTTTTTAGGAATTGTAATGTAATTAAATGTGTTAATTTAAGAAATATGTATTTGTAAAAAAGAAAAATTAATTTTATAAAATAAGACGTTCATAATTAATAACTTTGAATTAGAATAAGGACTCATTTTATGTAATTTTTATTTTTTAATGTAGCATATGTTTTTAATGATTATGTAGATATTTTTGATTGTTAACTTATCTACATTTTTATCTAAAAATAAAATAGAAACATTAATTTAATTTTCTTCTTTTTTTTTCTTTGATAAATAATTTTTTACAAAGGGAAATTTCTGATTTTTTTTTTAAATTTTAATATAAAAAACGACTAGATTTTTCAATATATTTATGACTTGTAAAATAATTTTAAACACTTTTAATAATTTAATATTTGCATGAAATAAGAAACTTTGATGTGCTTTTAAAATGAATACATAATTAGAAAATACACTTCAATTAACTGATGAAGTATTTTTTTTTTCTTTCTGCGATTCATTAAGTTTAGATCGAATAATAATTTTAAAGAGCGATTTAAAAAATTATTTGATGATTCAAATATTTGTATGTCGATTTCAAAATGAAGTAATAGTAAATTAATTGCAAGTAATTTTCAGTTATGAAGATGGAGATGTATGGGGGCAGGAAGCAGAGGAGCTCGTTGGATTTTAAAATTTAATTAAATAAAACTTCCTCTTTTTTTTTTCAAAAACCTAAAGTAATTTTTTCGAGTAACATAGAAAGAAAGAAAAAGAAATTTTCAATTAAGGAGGGGGTTGTAGACTCATTTCCCCTCCCTGGATTTTGAAATTTAATTAGCAATTTTTCCTCCAATTTACAAAAGGATAATAAAATTTATTCTTTTAGTGTGATTTAAATAAAGAAAAGAAGATTTTTCCGTGAGGAGTGGGGGAATAGATGAGCCATTTTCCCTCACTCGATTTTGAAATTTAACTAATTTTTTTCTCCGATTTTTGAAAAAATACTAAAATTCAATCTTTTTCTTTAGCTTAAAATATAAGAACTAAGAATTTTCTGTTTGGGGGTGGAAGGTAGAGGAAAGTATTTGTCCCTTCCTAAATTAAAAAAAAATATATATATACATTAACAAAATTTTTCTTTTTTGATATTTTCAAAGCATAGTAAAATGTATAATTTTCAAGAAATTTACAATAAAAAGTAAGAAGAAATTTCGCATTAAGGGGCTGGTGAGTGAAAGGCCCATTGTCCCTCATAACTTTTGAAACTTAATATATTTTTTCTCTAATTTTGATAAATCTCGCAAAATTTATTCCTTTAGAGTAACTTAAAATAAAGGAACTAAGAAATTTCCGTTGGATGCAGAGGGCACAAGTAGTCACTACCCCTCATGGATTTCGAAATGTAATTCAGTGAAATTAATTTTTTTTTCTCTTAGCTTAAAGTAATAAAGGAACTAAGAATTTTAAGTTAGGTGGAAGGAAGCATAGATAGAGACGCCCATGTCTGAATTAAAAAAAAAAGAAATGGATTTTAATGTATTAAAACTTGTAATTTCCAAGTAAAAAAACAAAGTAGGAACTAATAATTTTTTTTACTACGGAAGTGGTTCGATGGGATGAGAAATCCCTAGTTCAATTTTAAAGCATATTTGAAATTATTTTTCTCCGATTAAATTCTGTGAATTTATCGGACAATAACTACAGTTATACGAGAGATGCATCGGAAATGTACTTCTAAATTAATGGTTGGATAATAACTTCAAATTCACTGCAGTGATTCTACGGTTATAAAGTCTTATATATTTTTAATTTTTGATTATAAAATGACTTTATAAGAACTACAGTGTTTTCAAAGTTAATAGCGCACAGAATGTTTAAAATAAATTACTGCAAAATCACCTTTAATTAACTACAAAATAACTGAAGTGATTTTATAGTTGAGATTGCACTACAGAAAGACTAGAGAAATTTTAGAAAAACCTCAAAAACACTTCACTTCTACAAAAAAACTGCAGTTCATTTTTAGCTGGGAAATAATTTAAAATTTGTTTTAATTCTTTTAAAATGTAATATAGTAAAAACTCTTTTAAGTTTCGCGTGCGTAAATGATTTTACATATAACGCATTCAGCATACCTAACCAAGGGGACCAATATGATCGGTTACATGACGTCACAGTAAGTGGCCGATTTCTAGCCAATTCACAGATTCACTGGACTCCATTGGTATTGTTTACTAGTATCTGTTTTACGTTGTTATAATTATTTAATTATTATTGTTATTATAAATGTTCATGTTACCGATTACGTGATCCAAATAACCGATCTCTTTTTTTTCTCGGTCAGTTCGGTTTCTTACCAGTCATTTCGGCTACTAAGGCGAACATTGGTTGTGTATTCGGTAGCAGCACTGAACGCTTTGGTAACTAACTGATCCCACCCGTACGTAACCGGTGATTCCGTGGAACACGCTCATAATAAATAGTAATTGTAGAGATCAATTTTAACGCTGAAATATGCTTTTTATAACTGAATGTAAGTAATTGCATTTTCACAAATTTTAATACATTAAAAATATGCTATAATTTTCATAAAAAAGGTAATTACAAATAATTTTACAAAATAAATCGTGAAACTACTACCTGATTTAAAGGAATGATCACCAAAATATGTGCCATTTCTAACCAATAGTAATAAAGTATTCTATTTGAATGTATATTTACCTCTCAAAAAACATATGCGTATAATATAAGAAAGTTTAATTTTTTTTACGGTTTGAAGTATAAAATCTGCAGTTATTTCCAAAAATTTAAGAATGAGCAAAAAGTCTAAAATATAAAAAATCACCCTATTCACATGCCTTTTGTTCATTATATTTCCAATATGATTGATATAATATTTGCTTTTTTAAAGGAATCCGTTACGCTGTTTACCTTATTTCCTTTTCTTACGTGGAAATCTTGTGTAGAAAAGTTATGACGGAATATTCAATTTTTCTGAAATTCGTCAAACAATTTTATATTCATTTTTCACGTCGAAATATTTCAATTTTAGTCTCAAAAGGTTTTTGAGATATTTTGATAGAATAATGAAAAAAATATTTTATTTATTTAATTAATCATGATTCTATCTAAAATTACTAACTCCATGATTTATTTTTCCTTCTGAAAATATACGTGTTTATTTTTTTATTTGCAAAAATGTATCGTAATGAAAAAACATACAAAATTATTAATTAATATAATAAGTTTTTTAAGTTTTTCTGTAAAAAAATAATAATGTGCAAATCAACAGATCATAATTTACTTTTATGTTTAATTTCAAGTCAAAATACTGAACAGTATTTTGACTTGATATTGTATGTTTCAATTATAGACCTCATAAGAAATGAACAGCTATGTATATTTATGTACATTTCATAAAAATATTAACTATTGCATTTCCCAGTGTCTTTGGTTTTCTGAAAACGTTTTGCAGATCTACACCGATCATGATCTGCAAAACTTCAAAAATACCCATGTTAAAAACTATCTATCTATCTAAATATATATCATATTTTTATGTACACCATAACATTTATAATTCATACAAATATTTTCCAAACTGAAGCATAAAATTCAATTCAGGTGCAGAAAATCTCTGTCAAGTTCCTTAATGGGCAAATATGCACAAAAGGGGTCGAAACAAAAGTAAAATAAATAAATAAATAAATAAATAAAACATAATTTCTTGATTACATTACCTATCAATTCATTTAAAATTATTATTATTTCTAAGAAACAGGCCGAAAATTTATGCATGGAAGATATTTGATATGATTAAAATTGGGCTGAGAGGGCTAAAAAAATAAGGTTTTAGACGGAAAAAAATCATTATTTCGTTAATTAAAAAGGCATGAAATGCACTTAAAATTATTATAAAATGTATTAATCTTATCTACAACAGTTATATTGACAGGTTTATGAAAGAAACAACAAATACAGCAGATAATATTTTAAAAATGAAGAGGGGAAAAATTCATAACTTCGCCAATTCACAAGATATGATATCTGTTTAAATTTATTATAAATATTCTTTAAAATATCGACAACTTTTATATTGACAAGATTTAAGTAGAACCAAGTCTTACTGGAATAAAAAGGAAAAAAAAAGTATTAACATGCCTTTGATAATAGCTGCTCTTATAGCAGTTTTCACAGAAAAATGAACATAAAAATCATCAAATGCAATCAGATTAAAATTTTAAACTAGATTTACCTCTAATCTTGTTTTAGTTTTATGTTTTGTCTGGTTTTGTATTAGTTTGAAGTTATTATTAATTCTGCGAAAAAAATACGTACGACAGTTTTTTGATATCATTATTAATGACTTCAAAGAGCGAAAATAATATAATTTTAAGAAGAAAAATAAATGTATAATTTAGTCGATTCTGAAGATATAAAATCCAATTAATTGTATCATATGTTTACTTAATAATATCGACAATTTTTATGTGAACAATATCTGATAAGACAAAGTTTTTCAGAAAAAAAGTGGTAGGGGCGGAGGTGTGGAAAAAAAGTACTGACAAGATTCTGATAAAATCAAATCTTACAGAAAAATGAAAATAAAAACTCTAACCGTTAAAAGCGGCGAAATAAAATGGTTAAACAAATATTATCTCCAATTTTAAGATAGTTTTTACAACAGAAATCAGTACTTAAGTTGAAATCTACCTGTGCTTTAAGGCCAAGAGATTTTGATCATTTTGTTTTTGTTAAGACTGACTGTTCAATTATTATTTTAGTTTGTATTTTACCCCACTATTTATTAGTTTTTGTTTAACTTGCATTGTTGGTCCGCTTTGCTCAAATATCGCTATTCTGTTTTAAGACACATTACGTGATACAATTGTACAAAGTTTTGCGTTTTGAACTGGGTTTTGAATTGTTCAAAATATACAATATTTACTTTTTTTCAGGAACTGCAGAAAATAGTTTAAATTGCTAAAGCACAAAAAAATGTAGACGTATATGAAAATGTTTCATTTTTAATTTCTATAAATGAAAAATATGTAGGATTAAAATAAAATAATAATAATAACATTCGTGATGTATATGTAATATTGATATGTGATATCAATTGAATATATGTTGTTATAATTATTACGTGTCTTTGAACCAGCTTTTGGTGCTTCAATCGGGGCAATCATTAGATGGTGAAATCTCGTTTGTATATTTGAATGTTTGGAATTATACTGTAAATAATGACAGATGTTTCTTATAAACATATACTATAATAAAGACCGAAAACATAGAGTCCCTTTCAAATCTCCAAAGATTTTGAAAAGCCTTCTTTACCATTAAAATACCCCGAAAACAATTTATTTACGAAAATTTAAGAAATTATTTTTAAAAATTGGTCTTTATTAACTGTTTACCAGTTACGGAAACGTTTCTGAGTAGCTTTAGTGCAGTTAAAAATCTGTCTGTAACACTAAAGAAAAAAGCGACTCTCTCTGTAAATTTACACGAGTTCTCAGTTAAATGTATTTGTTTCTCGGTCATCATTTTACAGGCATTTCACTATCTAATTGTTTTTAGGATTTATATGTGTACATTTTAAAATATTTTTATCGATGTTAAAACTTGTAGTTAAAAATATATATTTTAAAATTATTTTGAAATGTAGTTATTTTTTTTAACTTATTTTTTTTTAAGTTATTTTTTTTTTTTACAATTCAGAACGAAACAAATCATCTCCTCGGAGTTAGTGGGGATTTTTATTGGCAATCGCATAATTATGACAAAAACATGCTTTGTTCTCAGTTATAACAGCTTCTATAGTTCAGTCAGTAAGGTGTCCTCTCATAGCTGTCAAGAGGTCTCGGGTTGAAACACCAACAGAACTAGGTACAAATTATGTAAAAATTAAATGATACACCGATTAAAATTACACTCAAAAATTTATTCTTTGGGTTCTTTAAAGAATGAGTGATTTACTAATTTTGAAGGCTGAATTAATCCCCTGACCGCGGCGTAAAAGGGCAATACTTCAATGTTGTTTTCTCTATAATATACTTTGAATATTGTAAACAGATGTTTTTTCTATTATTGTATAACTATTATTTGTTTCATGCATGATTATTAATCTTAATAGTATCAATAGTAACTTAATTTCTTAAAATTGGATTATATCTGCAAAATTATATTAATTTAAATAATACTTCTATTGTAGTTTAACCTGCAGCTTAGTGAACGGATATATAAGTTCACGGCAATGGCAAGGTTAAATGATTATAATTAAAAAAAATATATTTACTGTGTCTTGTGTATTTTTAAGGATGTTAATTTATAGAAATTATTGTAAATTTACCGAATAATGCCTCTGTTATTTAACAGACTCTTGGTTTTTCTAATCTGTGTTTTTTGCATAAGACTTAAAATAATGAAATACCCGTAGATTCTCTGTAAATTCACAAAAAAGTGTTTTAATGGTATTCAGTGCAATAGCCAGTTTTCTCAAATCCGAATACCACTAACATATGTAAATCTTTCAAGTGGATGAACCAGGGATGTATTGGCTGAAGCCGCCAATGCACTTCCAATTGAGCTATCCAGGACGAATACAGAACAAATACTGATCCACTAAACTAACCTTAACGATTACGTACTTTAATCGTGTTTATAAAAATTAATATAATCCTAATCTCGGGTAATTATTTAAATATTTTGAAAATATGTTTGTCAGACAAACTTAGAAGATAACAACATTAACAAAAATATAAAAATTAAGCTTATTTTTTTGCAATTGGATGCAAAAATTAAGTTGTGGAAATTAAAACGTTTATATGAGAACCATGGATCCAAAAAAAGAATCCGGATACAGAAGATTAATTAATGTATTGTACGTATAAGCTACTAGGAAACTAGCTGATAAAAAATTCTTTTTGTAATTCTTTTTTTGATTTCGAAAATAAATTATTTTATGATGTTTCTAAAGATAAAGAAATATTTTTCAGAATGTTGGGTGACTCGAAACAGTTTATTGTATATTTCCGGTAGTGAGTATTGTACATTTTCGTAAACTGCGAAACATCTGTACTTTTTTTACAGTATACTGTTCCATTAAATGGTGCTTCAAATCAGCATTCCTTTTGTTAACATTGAATAATGAAAGATATTTCTGTTTATGTTATTAACAATTCAGTATCATTCTTTTAGTATTTTAATAATAATAATTCATGTCTAATTTTTTTAAAATGTTTTCGATAAATAAATGACAATAGAAACAAAAAGATTTTTTTTCTTCTTTGATTTTTTATTTTAAATACTTAAAACAAGATTTTTTAAAAATCAAGAACGCAATCGAATTGAATAATTTCATAATGATATTGCCTTTAAAATAATAATAATAATAATAAAAGCATATCAATCTGCTGTTAAATATTAATTAGTACATATGCAAACGAGAATGTAGCATTTAATCTAAAATAATTTACAATCATTTTTCCAGCAAAAATCCTTATTCAATATATCTACTGTGTAGTTTAAAATTTCCGTCTGTATTTCAATCATTTAAAGAAGCTTGACATTTGATTTTTCCCTATGTCTGCATTTCTTTTCATTTCATTATATTATTAAAGAAGATTTTTTTAACTACCTGCTTTTAATACATTGTGCTCTTAGAATTTAAAAAGCAATTATCTAAATGATATGTATAAATCTAGGTATCATCCAACGACTTTTTTTCTGATATTTTTTTACCTGATAAAGCACTTAGCTTTTTCTATGATTAAATATACATAATCTTAAAATTATTTAATAAGGAAAAGTAATATAAAGTAATTTTTTTATTGACAAATGAATAGTTAGAAAAATATATACGTAAGAAGTATCAAATTAATTTATAAATTTATTTGAGAGCAATTATTTTAAAAGGTATTAATTTATATTAATGAAAATGATTCAATTAATTGCACTGAACAGTCGACTATACTTAAAGGCATTTAATAAATTAAATACGTATTCTTTTTTAAAGTGATTTCTTTTATTTGTATTTAAAAAAATTTAATGTTCCTTTGATAGAATATTTCATTTTTTATAGAATTAAAAAAATATATATAATTATGTTGAAATTTTGGTTTATAAAACCTATGCGCATAAAACTGAATAAGGAATTTATTTTAATCAACTTGGCCTAAGGTGAATCTTTGAAATAATGTAAAACACTCATTTATCATTTCTTATTAATATTTTATTTAAAAAAAATAATAGAAAAAAATATTAGTTCGACTACGCTGATTTAAAAAATCTAATTTAATAGCAAAATCCTCGTCTTTTCTCGCTTACTAGTTGAAATATGTCGAGTGATATGTGTATCTCTGGTTTTTAAAAGAATTAATAGATTAAGTAATAATTCAAAAACTTCTATTTAAGCCACAGTTTAACTAAAGTTCACTATTACATGCATTATTTCGAAATGAGATTTAAACTAATAAGAACTAAAGATAATTTTTAACAAACAATAATTTAGAAAACATTTTGAATTTTTATGCTCAATTCATACGTTCTTTTTAGTATTCATTTGAAGTATTTAAATTTTTAAGAACAATCTTCGTATGCATTTACATCTTAAAATAAATCATCATGTCAAAATCCCAAGTTTCCTTTCTGGAGTCTACCATCTCTCGAGGGGTAGTGGTACTACCATAAAATGTCTATGTTAAAAAAGGGACTGTCACCATTAATTTGCAAATGTTTATTTTGAAATCGGTTTCAGATTTCCTAATATTTCATACAAACATAATTTAGAAAGTTTTCAAAGGTTTTTTTGACCATTTGTTATTTTTGCTTACCTCAGCTTGTGATGTAGAATCGCATATAGTTTTCTTAAATTTTACATTTTTCTAAATTACAGTTAAAACTAATCTTTAATTAAATATCTATTTTATCTTAACGTTTTATTTTCGATCCCACAATAACTTTCCGTTCAAAAGAAAAGAAAGAAAAACATCTAGCATCTGCCTTATTACTGAAAAACGGCTGTCAGATAAAGAGAATTCATTAAGATGCGTATTTCACCCTTACTGGAAACAAATAAAAAAAAGAATAAATATCGACTGTGTTTGCTGTTAGTGAAATTTCATTTTCCTCTCTGCGTAATTTTAAGTCTAACTTATTCGTTGCATAGGAGTCTTTTCATGTACATGCAATTTGTTATGTCTCTTAAGAACATTTTCCCAAAATATGCTCCTAACGTACGAATTGGCAGTCGGATTCCTTTTTGACGTATTTTTTAGGACTGCTGTTTTCTGGTTGCCCTGCTATTAAATTCAAAATCCTTTTATTGTTTAAGCGTAACTGACAATTTTGCGTAGACGATATCAGTCATTTTTCATATTGTGTGATGCCAATGTGTGAATTTTTCAGTGAGGAGTTGCCTCCCTCTTGCTTCACGAGGCAGTCATGTGAAGACTGTTTTCTTGATAATGCGTTCAGGCACCAT